>JAIGNY010000411.1:1790000-2052399 GCA_020152595.1 Chiridota heheva | reverse complement strand
ATGATTTTATTGCAAGAGGTAAAGAATTCCAAAGGTTAACTTAACGATTTCTTAGAATACTTAAGGCGGTATTATTACGACAAGGAAAGGAATGTATGTTATTGTGCTGCCTTGTGTTATACAAGTGTATTTGATTGTTTTCAGTAAAGAACGAATTAAAATAGTTGGGTAAGCTACCATGAATACATTTAAAGGTGAAAATAGCAATGTTAGTGTTTATTAAATCTGGCAGTTTTACAGGTTAAGGGAAGAATATAAAGAACTTGTGTGATCATAATATCAGAATTGTTAATGTGACGAATTGCACTTTTTGAAAGACTATTAATTTATTTATGTAAGATTTACTGCAGGCAGACCAAATTGTTGAACAATATGAGAAATGTGGCAATACTAAACTTAAATAGATACAGCGAAGAACATGTTTGGGTAAGATATGCTTAAGCTTAGATAATACACTGACACCTTTTGACACATTGGTTGAAATAAAATCTATATGGTCATGCCATGAGAGTTTTGAATCAATTAAAACACCTACAAACTTAATCTTATTAGTACGTACAAGAGGTTTCCCTTTAAGATAAATTTCAAAAACAAAATAAGCTTCACTATAACTAAATACTACATAGTTAGTTTGATCAATATTAAGGGATAATTTGTTAGCGGTAAAGCAGTTGTGAAAAAGGTCAAGCTCATTACAATCTAACTGTTGAAGATTATAAAGATTGTCACCAGAAAAAAATATATTAGTATTGTCTGCGAAAAGAACAAGTGAAGAATTTGATGATATTTGACTTATATCATTTACATAAATGATAAAAAAAAAGAGCAGACCTAAAATTGATCCTTGCGGAATACCACATCGAATAAAGATGGATCAGAATATACATTATTAAAATATGTGAATTGCGCTCTTTTAGACAAATAGCTACAAAACCAAGATAAACAGGTACCTCTTATTCCATAATAGGACAACTTATAACTTAATATATCGTGATCAATTGTATCAAAGGCCTTTGATAAATCAAGGAAAATTCCTATGGATGTAAGGTTTTTTATCAAGGGCACTATAAAACTTATTAACTGCATCAGTAAGAGCTAATTCAGTGGATATACTGTACCTACATGTACTGTACATGTATGTCAGCTGCCTGTCTGTAAAATATTGTCAGCTGTCTGTCTTGTAAAATGTCATCTTAAAGACCAATTATACATCACACCGTACAACATGTCAGACAACATTTCCAGAGAGGCCTTTTGTATCCTGCTGATATTATACTGTATGTTAGACCAACAGTGAAGCTTAAACACTCTATTCTTAAAGGTCTATGCATGCATGCCTATGCAAAGAAATTCAACATACACCTCTATGTGGTTTGAAGTAAGTAGGCTAAAATCAAAAGTTAGTTTCTGCTTTTATTTTCCCAAAACTTGTGTCTAAAAATTAATTCATTTTTGGAAAAAGGATTTATTCCACTTTCTAACTGGAAATATACAGTACGAAGTTACAGACTTAAAGGAAAGGGGCACTTGACTAAAATATTCAGCAAATCTTTGTGACCCTGGTGGAGTACCACTGTCGCTGCCGCAGCCTGTCCTGGCCTCACCCTCTCCTCAAGGTTGCCTGATGGAGCCTTAATCTACTCTGCTGAAGCAAAGGCCATCCTGCTGGCCTTAAACTTTGTTGAACTCTTCTTCCGCCCTCTTCATCATCTTCTCCGACTCTAAATCCGTCCTCACTGGCATCCTCAACATGCTCTGGTCCAACCCACTCATTCTACAAATCCTCAATAAAGTTCACGCTCTTTCCTCCTTAGGGAATTTTTTTACTTTCTGGATCCCCAGCCACATCGGCATTCCCGGCAACGAGAGAGCCGACAGAGCCACCAACAAGGCTCTGTTGAATCATATCTCTCCTTCTTCTATCCCACACTCAGACCTCCATTTCTCCACTTTAGCTACCTCAGTAAGACCTGGCAAGACTCTGGATTCTCGAGACCAGTAACAAACTTCAAACCATCAAACCCAAAATTGGGACCAATGTCCCCATGCACAGTTGCAACCATAGGGAAAATGTTGTTATCACCCGCACCTGCCTCGGCCACACCTTTCTCACCCACTCTCATCTACTTTCCGGCTCCTCTGCTTCTCTGCTTCTCTTTGCCCTACATGCAACACTGATCTCTTGATCAAGCATATCCTCTTAACCTGTCCCATATACCTGAATGCCAGATCACACCTTTCCCCCTCCATCTCCATTTCAGATCTTTTCAAGAACAATTGTACCTCCAACTTCATCACCTTTCTCCGCAACAGCAATTTATTCCACTTAATCTAAAAAGTAAAGTAACGAACTGTAAATTCCAGAATTTTTATTTTCTACCCCCATTAAAATAATAGGCTGCAAATCATTTAACTTTTGATAATATCAACGATATACACCATTAATGTTATAAAGTTTGTTCTATACGTCACTTTCTTTTAAATTTAGCCGCAAACCGTGGCTCAGTGTGTATTTGCATAAGCTTAAACTGCCGCAAACCGTTGGAGGAGCGTACTTTAATAGCGAAGCCTTTTCAGATTTTTTTTTATGCCTGGAAATGATTGCACAAAAAGGCAGGTAATGCATTCTATAATGACATTCTTTATTTTACATCCAATCCTTTTTAAATTCAGAATGTCAAATTAATTTCATTGAGCATGAAAAAAAAAAAAAGCATGTTAAAGGATACAAATATATGATATGTGTTCTTTTGGAAATTTTGAAAGTCAGTTTATCTCAACCCTGGTAATGCTTTGGGAATGAAATCGTTCTTCAAGAATGACGCCAGATTTTCAATGCGAGACTTTTGCTGCCGTTCAAATTTCTGTTGCACTTCTACCATCTCCCGAGCCACCTGAAAGCACATAAGAAGGACATAAATTGTTAATGACTTATAATGGTGTAATAGTGTAAGCACTACCATCACTGTGTATCACCATCACCATCACCACCAGCGTCGTCGTCGTAATTGCCATCATCATCATCATCACCGCCATGGTCGTCATCGTCCTGATCATCATATTTATCGGCAGCATGATTTAAATCATAACTTACCTGAATTTTTTCCGCCACACGCTTTGAGCCCAAATTTACTGTACTATGAATTCCGCAAGATCTCTGTTTCCATTCACCTGTGTTTGCGCTAATGCTAACAATTCCGTGCAGAATTATATTCCTTTGTAAATTATCAACTCCAATACTTCAAAAGTGCTTAAACGTGTTCTTTTGCATTTCTTTCCTCCTTCATTGCCGTCATTTGCCACATCAACCCTTTTCTGACTGGCTGTTGCCATCCGAGGGGGGCCCCCATAGAAATATCAGGATGGCCATTGTGCATAGTTCAAATCTTCCTTTGTGGCATATCAAATTAATTTGAATGTGTGGCAGAAAAATTGACAACAATTCTGTGCTGTTCCTCCAAATATCATTTTATTGACACCCAGCGCCAATAGACACCCAGCACCGATCAGCTGACAGCTTGACAGCCATATGAGGAACTCGCCTATGGCATGCTCTTCTCTACTGTAAACCCACTGCATAATGTCTGTACCAACAGCACGAAAGGCATCTGTGCTTTTGCCGAGAAAATCTTCCCACGATGTGCACTTCTCCTCGTCCACCTGAGTGTATGTTATCAAATAAACTTGCCAACATTGCTCATTTTGAAGTTGTTGAGCCATTTTGCTCAAATTTAAGAAAAACCAAATGCCATAGTTCCCCAATTGTATACATTTCTGTATTGTTACTTTTAGAATAAACTATTGAATGTTCAAAGTAACTTTAATCTGTTAAGGCTCTCCGTAATATATGTGCCAAAATTGATATCCCTTCCTAAGAATACAAATTTTATATGTCATAAATTGTTTTTAAAATGCTCTTTCACTCCCTGAACACGTCCCACTATCTAATTACACTCAACAACGCACTCCGCCCACTCTCAAAATTGTGACTAAATTTCACTGATTTTTACCATTACACCCACAATTACACCCACATTTTCCAATAATCCTCTATCCATTCCTTTTAAATTGGCATAATGTAAACTTCACACTACATTAATTTTAATTAACGTTCTGAATTTCCGACATATCCCCCCACTTTGATTTTACTCAACCCCTATCAAGGTACCCGCTCTTTTCAAATTTAGGCTTTTCAACTATTATTTCAGTACCTTAATACTACTGTATCTTTATTAGTCCCATATACTATGTACAGGCGCTCACAGAATCATGGCCAAAAGTGTTGGGACACATTCTGTAACAAGTTCTCAGTGGCATTACCCCCCACCCCCCTTTCACATTCGGTAACAAGTTCTCAGTGGTGTTTCCCCCCACCCCCCTTTCAATGTTGTGCGCTTTACAACAAACATGGTAAATGCGACTTCCAACATTGATTAAGGGGAGTAGGAATTTGTCTTAACTACTTCTTTTTTAATAAAACCAAAAAAAGGAAAAACATCAAGCACTATAGAAAACTCTTCAAAAAGGAAAAAAAATGAACCAAGGTATCGTAGACTACTTTGTTATTGCAAATTACGATCAAAGAAGGAGTTAAAAGTTTTGCAAAGTTTTTTAACTTCTGGTCAGTTCTGACAACTAAAAGTTTTGAACAAGTTCGAACCCATCAAAACTGAATGATTGAGTGAAGCTCAGTTTTATTGTTCTAGCAATACCGTGACATGTGGCCTGTGTGCATATCACAGTGATGTGTGGCCTGTGTGTATCGCCAAAATTTGTGGCCTGTGTGCATATAATTTGACAGTGAAAGGTGTAATTGATTCTGCAATGTACAAATCCTATTGGAATTTGCGAGGATTGATTTAGTAGCCAGAACTAATAGATATGTGTTTCACTAATGAGTTTTCTGTTTGCATTGTTTCATTGAATACACAGACAATATATCATGATACCACAAGGTACTTTATTTGTGGGCATAAGGTGTTCTCTGTCGTAGAATTTATCTAGCAAGGTTCGTTATTATCAAATGATAAATGTTTGAAGGAAATATAGAGTTTATCTTAGTTTGGAAGATAAAAATTTATAAGGACATTAATTTCAAGTACTGTATGTGGTACCTTCTATATGAATCAATGTGGGACTGTGTGGATACTGGACAAGGACATTGGAATCGTCAATTCTTTTGGGGGCAGTTCTTCAAGAAATCCTAAATGGCAGATCAGGGACCATTTTGAATGTGTCTGATACCCACCCCCAACACCCTTCCATATGCATATACTGTACTTACCTGAAGATTAATGATTTTAGTAAAATGCAAAGATTTTTTTACATTCTGAAGCAGTTCTGACATTTTTGGGAGGGATGCAAGAAAAAATTCTTTTGATTCTTTTAAATGGCAGATCAGGGACCATTTTGAATGTGTCTGATCCCCACTCCCAACACCCTAACACTCCTTCCATATGCATATACTGTACTTACCTGAAGATTAATGATTTAAGTAAAATGCAAAGATTTCTTCACATTCTGAAGCAGTTCTGACATTTTTGGGAGGTTGAAAGGCGCCTGGGCCCATAGAAAAAAATAAAATAACTGGGGTTGTGGGCCCGGTTCCCACAAGTCTCCTGCCTGCCTTTATGCAAATTAGGGGACAGATTGGGTAGACTTGTCTCATGCATGATTTGTGCTTATTCATTTGAAAATTTGGGTTGACCAATGGCTACATGGGCAATATTGGATGAATTTTACAAGATCATTTTGACAAGTTTCCTATAAACTTTAAAGAAAACTTCATTTGAAAAAGAAGTGGACCATAGGGGCCATGACTGACTCCACCAACAAAAAGAAGTGGACCATAGGAGCCATGACTGACTCCACCCTTAAAGAGACTGTCATGATTGTTTTCTTCTGCAATATTTTGCCCAATTTACTTTGAAATTACTTTGAAAATGACCAAAATTTATTACAGTAAGCTTCGCCAGTCAGGGACCGAGGAGACGGGAGGGCTTAGGGGAGCTTTAATCCCCTACTTTTTTGCTTTGCAAAAATAAAAAATACTAATATGGATTTCACGTTCTCGATTTTCCTAGTTGGAAGGTTAAAGTGGGAAAATATTAACATAAAATTGATACAATGGGTAAAATTATTTGAATTTTTTTTGTCAACAAATTTCCCAAAATTGTAAAAAATTCCTCAAAATCAACGAAAATATGCAAAAAATGACTGTTAGGTTTTCCAAGGAAAGTGCCTGAAAATTACAGAAATTTCCCTAAAATCAAAGAAATTTTTAAAAATGAAGGAAATTTCTCAGAAATTGAAGAGCATTTCCCCAAAAATGTACACAATTTCCCCAAAATTGTCAAAAACTTTGTCCCAGTTTGAAAAAAAATTTGGTAAAATTATTTGGAATTCCTTAAAATCAAAGAAATTAGCCTTAAAATGAAGGAAATTTCTCGAAATTTGAAGAGCATTTCCCTCAAAAAAACAAAATTTTCAAAAAATTGTTAAAAACTTTGCCCGAAAGTACCCGAAAAGTAACAAAATTTCCCTAAAAGTTGTTAAACAATTCACTGAAATTAGTATGGTTGGGAGTTAGTATATAGGGTTGAATATGAATGTGATGGCGCATTTTATTTTTCACATGTACTTCTTCAGCTTTAAAAATTGCTTTGTGGTCCCTGCCATCATGTACATTTGCACATGCTTTAGGCCTATGTAATTTTCACAAGAATATGGGGTACAGTAGGTTGTAATTTGTATTTTGTAACTTACTAAGCGCTTCCAATCCACTGTGCAAGCTTTTGTGAGCTTGTAATAGATGTTCTGTATTCTTCTTACAGTATATTCAAGCTTTCATTTCACCGTAATCTTTATTTTTTGCAGGCAGCTGCTCAATATACCCGTGATAATCTCCTGGATGGAATTATGTCAAGAATTTCAAAGTTACAAGCCACAGATCCTGATAGCATCAATTTCTCAGACATTCTCAGGGATGAGATTTTAGCCCACGATAAGAAATTTTTAGCACTTGCAAAGAAACATTTAGATTTTTCAGGTAAGGAAAAAATATGTTGTTTTAAGTTCCTTTTAAAATCATTTACTCAATCATGTTGGCAGATGACATTCGCGGATCAGAGCACTCCCAAGTTTTAAAGTTTGCACTTCACAAGAAGTGTCTGATGTGACTGGATGAAGGCCATTTTTCCCAATGCCTTACTAATACTTCCAGTCATCACAAAACCCAAACCCACCCGAACCTCTTCATCAATCTCCACAACCAAATCAAAGACCAACTCTCAAACTACACCTCCATCTATGCTGATGGCTCCAAGGAAGGCGACAAGACAGCTGCTGCTGCCGTCATCCAGGACATCACCCTCAGTAGCAGGCTTACTGACTACTCGTCCATCTTTTCAGCCAAGTCTAAGGCCATCCTCCTTGCCCTCAACTTTATTGAGTACTCTTCGCTCAGCCACTTTGCCATTTTCTCCGACTCAAAGGCTGTCCTTACTACTTTACTCGATCTTAAATGGGATAACTCCACATCACACCTCCTTCTCCAGAAACTCCTTTCGCCCACCCTCTGCAGGAAAAATATTCTTTTGATCTGGATAGCCAGCCATGTTGGCATCCCTGATAATGACAGGGTTGATGCAGCCTCTAAGCCTGCCCTCAACCTCCCCCTACCCCATTTCCCAAAACCCTTTCTGACATCAAACCGCTTATTGTTTTCCTTGTTCGTGACCACTTTTATCGGGAAAATTGTGACTTTGTTGGGAATTTTTCGCTGATCTTCCCTAACGAGATGAACAATCGGAAATTAACCCTTACTCTACCACGCAGCGATATTATCGCCGTTTTGGGTGCCCCGTCTTTGGCCCCGCCTTCTGAGCGCATTTTCAAAAAAGTGCTGGTAGAGTAAGGGTTAATCAACCCAAACCCGAAAATATAGGCAGCATGATCGGTGGGCGGCCCAGCGGGTCAGGAAAGCGGAAGGGGCCCGACTCTTCTGCCTGGAAGACAGAGGACTCTCAATAATCACGCCTTGATTAACCCTTACTCTACCACGCGCGATATTATCGCCGTTTTGGGTGCCCGTCTTTGGCCCCGCCTCCCGGCGCATTTTCAAAAAGTGCTGGTAGAGTAAGGGTTAATCAACCCGCAACATATCGCCAACCGAAAATATAGGCAGCATGATCGGTGGGTGGCCCAGCGGGTCACGCAAGTGGAAGGGCCCGACTCTTCTGCCTGGAAGACAGAGGACCCTTCAATAATCACGCCTTGATTAACCCTTACTCTACCACGCGCGATATTATCGCGTTTTGGGCCCGTCTTTGGCCCCGCCTCCCGGCGCATTTTCAAAAAGTGCTGGTAAAGTAAGGGTTAATCAACCCGCGACATATCGCCAACCGAAAATATAGGCAGCATGATCGGTGGGCGCCCAGCGGTCCGGAAGGGCCTGACTCTTCTGCCTGGAAGACAGAGGACCCTTCAATAATCACGCCTTGATTAACCCTTACTCTACCACGCGCGATATTATCGCCGTTTGGGTGCCTTGTCTTTGGCCCGCCTCCCGAGCGCATTTTCAAAAAAGTGCTGGTAGAGTAAGGGTTAAAGCTGTGCAAAAAAAAAAAAAAAAATAGTTACGTTGGGGAAATTTGAACTTTGTTGGGAAATTTGATTATTTATAACTTTACAAGAACACCCTTTAAAAAAGGGCTGTGGTGGCATTTAATTTGTTTGTATGGATAGTAATAAAGAAAGCAGTGACGTGTCTAAGGAGGCTTAGCCTCCCCCTCACCTCTCAAAATTCTGTCGAAGCCATTAATATAATTAACTGAAATGTCAAATGAATCATGTGTGGTATTTTTTGCAATCATATTAATTGCATAAGCTATTGCTAATTTTGGACCAAACCTTTTACAGTTTGCACCAAAAATCCTCCCATTTTCGACCAAACATTTTTCATTTTGGCCCCAAAATCTTCATATTGACCCCAAAATCTGCACCTTTGGATAAAAAGCTTTAGGCTATTATTAAAAATTTTAATTTTGGATTAACATTTTCAAGGGCCAGCATCTGCAATATACAACCAAAAACCTTTGGATATGGAGGTGAAGTTCTTATCATCAGGGTCATGTGCGCATGGGAGCCATAAGGAATTTTCAAACCAATGCAATTTTAAAATAGGCCTTTATCTTTTTGCCCACGCTAATTTTTGGGAATTCTCTTGAATTCACAGGAATTTTTCTTCATTCTCAGAATTTTTTAATCATTTTCAGAAAATTTGTCTTTGATTTCTGCGAAATTTTCATGACTTAAAAGGAAATCTTTGTCAATTTACGGGAAATTTTCTTCATTCTCCGAGAATTTTCCTGCATGTTTGTGAATTCTTAAATTTCTGGGAATTTTTCTTCAATTTCCTGGGCCAGGAAAATTCTTCACTTTCCAAGAAAGCACTGTCAATTTCGAGAATTTTTCAGGAACCGTTGCAAAAATTGAACAAAATTTCAACAAAATGTTAATTTTATATTAATAATTTTACAATTTGTCATCAAAATAAAGCATGCATGCAACTGGGAAACCCTTTTTGGGGGTGGCCTCTAACTCATACGCGCCTCTGTCAGTCTTCCTCCCTAATCTGAAACCGGCCCTCAGTCATTTTTCTCAAAAACCAAATGCAAAGAAAGATAACAAGGTGATGTAGGTATTAATTAATTTATTATTAAATAGAAACCAGTAACAAAGTCCACATCATCAAACCCAAAGTTGGGACCAACACCCTCTGCACAGTCACCACCGCAGGGAAGACATCGTTGTCACCCGCATCCGCCTCGGCCACTCCTCTCTCACTCACTCCCATCTCTTATCCGGCTCCCCTACCCCTCTCTGCCCCACTTGTAACACCGATCTCTCCATTAAGCATATCTTCGTAACCTGTCCCTTATACCAGAACTCCAGATCTCTTCTCTCCTCACTATCCTCAATCTCGGACCTTTTCAAAACAATTCTTCCTCAAACATCATCAACTTCCTCCGCAACAACAACCTCTTCCTCTACATTTAACTTCCCCCTTCCCTCCCTTTCTACACCTAACCTTACTTACTTCCTTTTTTTCTTTTTTCTTTTGCTTTTCTCCCTTTTCTCCCTTACAAACCTTTCTCTCTGCACTATCCTAAATCGTACACCATAATTTATTAACACCCTCTTGGCACATTTGACTTGACTGTCGCGGTGCCATTAAACATCAACAAACCAAACCAAACTAATAAATTAGAAGAGATACAATAAATAAATGCGTCATAATTAATAGATTGGCCCCTTCTAAAAACAAGAAGAAAGAACACCTGCTTCCATATGCTATGTAAAATCAATAACAATCATCACCATTGTTAATGATAACTAATCCTAAACGTAATAATCAATACAATAAATAATCATGATGTTGTTAATTTTGGACCAAACCTTTTACAGTTTGCATCAAAATCCTCCCATTTTCGACCAAACATCTTTCATTTTGGCCCCAAAATCATCAATGTTGACCCCAAAATCTGCACCTTTGGATAAAAAGTTTCAGGCTTTTATCAAAAATTTCAATTTTGGACCAAAATTTTCATGGGCCAGAATCTACAATATAGAACCAAAACCTTTGGATATGAAGGTGAACTTCTCATCATCAGGGCCATGGGCGCATGGGAGCCATAAGGATTTTTCAAACCAATACAACTTTAAAATAGGCCTTTATCTTTTTGCCCATGGTAATTAGGAAAAATCATAGATTTTTTTAGGAATTCTCTTCAATTTACAGGAATTTTCCTTCATTTTCAGGAATTTTTGTGTCATTTTCAGGAAATTTCCTTTATTTTCAAAACATTTTCTTCAATTTTTGAGACATTTTAAGGAAATCTTTGTCAATTTTTGGAAATCTCCTTCATTTTCAAGAATTTACCTGCATGTTTGTGAAATCTTCTTCAATTTCTGGGAATCAATTTCTGGGAATTTTTCTTCAATTTCCCGGGCCAGTAAATATTCTTTACCTTCCAGGAAAGCACTGTCAATTTTGAGAGTTTTTCAGAAACTTGCAAAAATCGAACAAAATTTCAATTTTATGTTAGTAATTTCACAATTTGTTATCAAAATAAAGCATGCATGCAACTGGGAAACCCTGTTCAGTGGTGCCTCTAACTCATACGCGCCTCTGTCAGTCTTTCCTCCCTAATCTGAAACTGGCCCTCATTCAATTCCTCAAAAACGAAAAGCAAAGAAAGATAACAACGTGATGTAGTTATTGATTAATTTATCATAAAATAGAAGATATACAATAAATAAATGCGTCATAAATGATAGATTGTTCCCTGCTAAAAACAAGAAGAAAGTACACCTGCCTCCTTATGCTAAATAAAATCAATAACAATCATCACCATTGATAATGATAGCCTTTTCAAGTTTCAAATAATATCATTCTCCTTCACTATCTCTTTGTGACTCTTTAAAAAATATTTTGGTGTAATTAATATTTTCTATTATGTTTCTGAAACAGTAAAAATATCTAACAGATACCATTCTTCATTTAAAATTTTGGAGGTGGCTACTTAAATATCGGATTGGCACTGGAACTTTTTGTCTGCATTCCTCAACTTGTTGCCAATTTACATGATTTTTGCGAATAACAATTAGGAGAAAGCAAGTTTTGTCACAGCCAGGATGGAGAAAAAAACACAAAAAAGCGGTCAGAACTAAGTTATAATGTGGACTGTGTAACCGACAATTTGATGATGACTATGGCAAAAACCATAATGTGAAATATCATAAGGATCTATTTTCTAAAGGAGTGCCTATACTATTTGAAACTGTTAATGCCCCAGTTAATCTATTTGTGGCAGCCGCAGCTGCATCAGTCCTCTTTTATATATATGAAGAATTATTTTCAAGTAAAGTTGAGTTTTGTAGAAGTCTATTCAAGATACACCTTTCTTGCATAACATTGAAAATAAGCTGTAGAATATCTGATTATGGGTTAATGGGGAGCCTATGGCAAAGCTAGAGATGGGGGTCTCTTATATCTTAAGTGTGGGGTCCTTTCATTCATTTGATATTAAATTTGAAAAATTTGGCATTTTATTTCTTTCCTCCATTGTTGAAAACTTATGCTTTAAACATTTTTGTAAATAGTACCTACACATCTGAAGGGACCTGTTTGTTTGGGGCTTTCACCAATTTAAGGTTGAATTTGAACTTTTCAAGGACCACAGGCTTACAATTTCCTTGGCATAATTTCTGAAAATTATACTTAAATTTTTGCGACACGGGCATTTGCAGCCTGCAGCGCTCCATAGTAATCAGGCTCGGACAGGGGCACACAAGCCTAGCTACAATTCTAGATCTTGTTGATGTTGTTATTTATTTTTAATTTTATGAAATTGATTACAAGTGTTCAGGTATCTATGCAAAATAGTTTGTGTAACTTCGTAACAAGTTGAATGATGCCTGTTGAATGTTGAGTCACATACAGACATGAATATTTATTTATCAGATATAAAGGCAAGTTACTTAACTCAGAATGGTGATCTATTATGAATGTTGGGAATGAGGTGTTGCTATTATTTAATTAAGATTTTTATACACCAATGGCTTCCATCATCAATTGTGAACAAACTGACTGGTACAAGATCAAGTCAACAAGAGTGTTTGTAGATATAACCCATGTTTATACGAAGCGAAATATTTGTGGGTCAATAGTATTAAGAAAAACAATAAAACATTGTATTTTGCATTTTTTCTTTTTCTGTTGTTCATAACAAATGGTACCTAAATGAACGCCAGTGTTTAGGTTTAAAACAAAAAGTCCCCATGAAAAAATGGAAACGTATAGGGGCCTAAATAGACAAGTTTCCATGCTGTTTTAGGGTGATATTACCGTGTAAATCTGTGTTGAATTTAGATGAAATATCAGCCATAAAATGCCTGAAATAGCAGAGCTATCAGGGGCTTTGCCCCCTGGACCCCTACCGGGGCTTCCCCCTGGACCCCACTAGGGGCCCTTAGGAAGGCCCCTAGACCCCATGCCATTTGGGCTAGCGCTTTGCACTAGCATTGACACCTATGGCGTCAAAGATTTTGTTGGGAAATATTCCTTCACACCCCCGAATAAAATTTCTTAGCTACGCCCCTGTTTCCTCAGAATATTAGTGTCAGATTATCTTAAAATCTTTAAAATGGATTAAAAGTTAGTGGACTAGGAAGTATTAAAACTAGAAAGTGGAATAATAAACATTATAAAGAAGAAAATGGGAATTTGGACAGTAATATACACAAGCATCAATATATTTAGTCGTCCTCTTCCACCCCACCCCCCTCCTCTATCTACTTTGTTTTTTTCATCCATGCACCTCCTCTCTTGATCCCAGCTTTCTGACTTTTAGTTCTTGTATTTCTCTCATTCTCCCCCTGTTTTCTTTCCTTCCTACCTCCAGAATGATCTAACTTTCAGGCACAATTTGAACCCTTGTTGTCGTGGTTCCATTAAGCCCTCATCAAACAAACAAACAAAGGTTTGTCACGTTTGACTCTGACTGTCGCGGTGCCGTTAAACCTCAACAAACCAAACAAACTGTTAAGGTTTTTAAGATCTGTTTTGGATACTTCTTTAAAAAAGAACAAAAGAATCAAAGCAGAAGAAACAAATGAATATTTTCTTTGCATTTTCTGGAAGTTTTGAAGGTTTGTTAAATACAATTTTCTGTAGATTAATTCCATCAATAATTTGAAGATAATTATGCTCTTTATGATACCATATACACATGCCTGACCATTCAGCTAATCCTTTAAGTAACGAAAGAAATTATTTCCTCCGGGTGTCCAAACTCCTAAATTGACTTTTGAAATAGAAGCTCTTCGAGTGCTTGAATGCCTTCGAAAATTAGATTGAGGCTGGATGTTTCCCTTGCAAATGGCAGCGGTCAGAAGTTCATTCCGTTTGTTTGTGTTGTGTGATATTAAAAACCTTGTACTTTCATCATTGATTATTGTAGAGTTTAAAAGAATGAGTAACAGATACATGTTAGGATGGTATTTTATTGATGAGCATGCAAAGCATAATGTTAATCTAGGCAATGGCAATTTCCTCCGTCTGTCAGGATGATTTTCTCAGAAACTGTTCAAGTTGTTTAAGAATTCCTCTGAAAATTTTCAAGTTTCTTCAGAATTCCTCAGAATGTGTTAAAATTTCTTGAGATATCCTCAGAGAAGGCTGAAAATTTCTTTAAAATTTTATATTTTTTTTTTAGAGACCCATAAACATGGTAGACTCATAGATTGTTTTCATAAAAAGTATTCAAATCATTTGATATTTCCTTAAAGATAATTGTGAGATGATAAACTTTTTCAATATTCTTCAGAGATCCTCAAGTGTCTCTCATAACATTTTAGGTTTAAAATCCTAAAATTTTCAAAATATTTGTGCATCAACGGTTGTATCAGGCATGATTATTACACTCTTCTTTATTATGCTCATTTGCTCATTTATTTACAGTATATGAACTGACAAGACTTTTAAAACTTAGTATGCTCAGTCAGGGAGTGTGGCAGGATGTGACTGCATATGGACATGGGAGGGATTCCATGTGGGACATGGGTGGGAGCTGTGTGGGACCTAAGATGGGATATATGCCATGTGGTATGTACCAAAGGCTATATCAGGCATGGTTATTATTAGTTCATTTGCATAAGTATGTGAAATGACAGATTTTATACTTAGTGTGCTCAATCAGGGACTGTGATAGCTACAGTAAGATGAGACTGCTTATGGAGTATATGGATATAGAGTGGGATGTCATGTGGGACATTGGATGGGATACTTTGTGGGATATGAGTGGGATGCCACATGTGACATAGGTTGGGATGCCATATGTGACATAGGGTGAAATGCCATGTGGGAAATCGGATGGGATGTCATGTGGGACATAAGGTGGGAGCAATGTGGGATATAGGGTGGGATGCCACATGTGACACAGGGTGGGAAACCATGTGTGACATAGGGTGGAGGCTTTGTGACATCTGATGGGATGCAATGTGGAATATGGAGTGTGATGACATAGGGTGGGAGCAACCTTGCACGGATTAGCCCCGACGTGAAATCGTTTTTTTCAAAACAAAAACGGTTTTAAAAGAAAAATCATTTTTTCACCCATAATAGCTTTTAACAAAGTGCATTGAATAACTATAACTGCACTTATTTCAGTTATTAATTATTTCAGTGTAATTGACGCACACTACAGTGATAAATGTGACGGACATCACATTCACATTGAAGCGCATAATGACACACACAAAAAATAAAAAAAATAAGGATTTACTGGAAGGAACAGTAGACAACAGCTCAGTTGTACCTGGCTGAAATTTCTTACGTAAGATTTAGATTTAGATAAAGCATGTGAAATTTTCACCAGAGTTTTTTATTGACATAAATGAAAATCATGAACATCTTACCTCTCTGATGCAATTCAAAGTTTTATTTCACACAAAATGATTTTGAATTACTCATACATAAAAGAAAAATGACACAACTATGAGATTAACAGCTGAATGATTCAAAATGCCCGAAGTACTGTACATAAACACATATTGGCTAGTACATAGGCCCTATGCATGATGTACGTACAGTTTATGTGAAAGTTTTGATTTTGTTTTGAATGCAGGCTGTCAATTGTCATCAATATTATTACCTAGGATTCTACTTTCCTCCTGTATTGTGTTGATCGTGTATCTGTGAAGTGATCACAATCTGCAAGTCAAGTAACTATACTTTAAAGAAGTAGGTGTGTTTGAGATCTGAATAGTATATTATCGTTGACAATTAGTCAAAGTTCACTAAAACCCCATGAAAGTTTGGATATGATATACTAAAGTATTTTCTAGTTAGATTTTGGGATTGTTAACCCAAATTTCATGATTCAACAATCAACATCATACCATTATAATCTTATAATAATAATAGTCCGATTTTTTTATGTTTTTGGTATTTTTAGTGTAATTTTGATTTACTTTATTTAGCGAGGCAGGCCTACACAAGTGTGTGTCTTAACAATTACTTGCAAGCTTCGCTAGCTAGCGCACAGTGCCTGTACATTATGCAGTGCCTTGTACATACGATGGCAAATTGATAAAATACAACGGCAAATTTACAAAATACGATAGCAAATTTACAAAATACTCTAAGCAAATTTACAAAATTACGCCAAAATTCAAGGGCGTGTCATAATCAAATACACCAGACAAAAAATTATAACGCAACCTCTGCAGCTCGGTATAATACTGAGCTTGCTGTCTACTGATCCTTCTATTAAATCTAAAATTTAGGGCTCTCACAAATGCACCAGGATTAAACTTAAAACATCTCTTAAGTATCATTTATTGATAAAGGAGCAATTGAAACTACTGGTTTCAATTGATTTAGTTGTGATATAAATAATACTGGAAAACAAACAGAAAACAAATTTTTACCATCTTTTGGCAATTTTTTACAGTGATTTAGATCTTTTTGGTTCTTTTGGTTTTAAAACATGAGTCAGACCTAAATCATGGTTTTGGGGAACCAGTTTGATACAAAACTGTTAGATCATGCAAACTTAGGTGGGAGCCATGTGGTAATACATGTAGGGTGGGATGCCATGTGTGACACAGTGGGATGCCACGTGTGACACAGTGGGATGCCACATGTGACACAGTGGGATGCCATGTGTGACATAGGGTGGGATGCCATGTGTTATATAGGGTGGGATGCCATGTGTGACATAGGGTAGAGGCCATGTGGGACATAAACTGGAATGTCATTGGGACATGGAGAGATACCATGTGGGACACATGGTGGGTTGAATGTGGGACATCAGGTAGTATGTCATGTGGGACATCTGGTGAGAATCCTGATGCGGAACATAAGGTGGGATGCCATGAGGGGAATGCCACGGGGGACATAGAGAGGGATGTCTTGTGGGACATATAGTGGGTTTCAATATGAGACATAGGATGGGACCCCATGTGGGACATAAGATGGTATGCCATGTGGTACATATGGTGGAATGCCACGTGGGACATATTGTGGAATGCCATGCGGGACATGGGATTCCATTTGGGACATGGGATGCCATGTGGGACATAGTAGGATGCCATATGGGGACTTAGTGTGGGATGTCATTTTTATAATTGGACGGGTCATATAATATGGGTGTCATTTTGCATGGGCATGCGAACCATGACGGTATTTCAAGTTAACGTGCTAGTTGTAGATGTCTTAGTAAAATGGTTAGAGTTACATTTGAGGTATCACTGCAAGAGATGTTACAAACAAACAAAATTTATTTTGGTACATAAGCATATGAGGGGGGAGGGCAGGTGTGAGGGAGGGCAAGTGGAGTGGTGGAGCATGTCCTTATTTTAAAGAGAACTATAAAAGGTCACAATTGCAGAGAAAGTATTCAAAACAGTCATGCATAGATGTTCACGTTGAAAGTTCTATCAAAGTTTTAGGAATGATTGAATTCAGACTGCTGTAGAATTGACAGGCATTCATTCCTTAGGTTTGTGTTATGATATTAAAATGACAGTACCTTTAATTATTGATTACTGCAGAGTTTTCAAAATTGAGTTACAGATGCATGTTCATATGAAATTTTAGAGGTCTTACATTTGAGGTATCACTGTTAGAGATGTTATTTTGGTACATTACCATATTGTGGGGGTGGGGCCAGGTGTGGGAGGGGCAGGTGTAGTGCTGCGGGTACATTGCAAATTGGACACAGTTGCAAGGAAAGTTTGGAAATCTTGATTTCAGTACAGTCAGTCAGAGATAATAGTTCTATCAGTATCAGACTTGTGTAGAAATGGCTTAAATTGAAGGATTAGTGGTCAAGTGTCTTATCTGTGTAGAAATGACTGGAGTATAGTAAGTCTACTAGGGAAAGTTGGCGTTCTATTATACTCACATTCTTAGCAATTGTTAATGTAGTTTAAGATTCAGTTTTACTACTTTTTTGCATATTTAATGCTTTTTAAGCCACAAAATTGCAGGACAAGATATGATAGAATACATAAAGACTTTGAGGAATCTGCGACATCACAACTAGTTTGATTTCAGTCGTTTCTACTCAAATGATATCCAACTTTAAACTTGGATATCTCCTTAACGGAATAAGATTTGAATGCTTTTCAGCATTTTCTTTCTTTTGAAGTCCTCTTTTACATAAGATGGACATGCTTGACCCCTGAACTAATCCTTTAAAGACTACTGTAGATATAATTGACATCACAGCCTCCTACTCGCTGTGCACCCCCTCCTTTTCCCTATGGCAAGCTGTTCATAGTCATGGTGGAATGCCTGTAATATGCATTGACCTGACCTTAAAAGACTAGGTTGTAACAAATTGTGGACACTTGGGGATGCATAATTGATTTCTTTACACTTGCTTGTGAACAAAAATTAACAATAAAATTTATTTTTCTGATGTTAGCCAGAGGCAAGTCACAGTTGATCTTAGAGCATGTTCGCACTTATGTATGAGGTCGCGATCAGACCTAGTGCAGGCAATCAGATCCACTAATTTTTAACTGTGAGAACGCCGACCGGATCTGATCGCGGTCCTTTGATATTGATCCTAGTCAAGGGTAGGATCATGATCCTAGTCAAGGGTAGGATCATGATCCTAGTCAAGGGTAGGATCATGATCCTAGTCAAGGGTAGGATTATGATCCTAATCAAGGGTAGGATCATGATCCTAGTCAAGGGTAGGATCATGATCCTATGATCATGATCCTAGTCAAGGGTAGGATCATGATCCTAGTCAAGGGTAGGATCATGATCCTAGTCAAGGGTAGGATCATGATCCTAGTCAAGGGTAGGATCATGATCCTAGTCAAGGGTAGGATCATGATCCTAGTCAAGGATCATGATCCTAGTCATGATCCTAGTCAAGGGTAGGATCATGATCCTAGTCAAGGGTAGGATCATAATCCTAGTCAAGGGTAGGATCATGATCCTAGTTAAGGGTAGGATTATGACCTGGAGCAGCGATCAGATCCATCAAAACACCTGTGTGAATGCAGATCAGTGTCTTGCGATCACATAAGTTATGCAATACCCTGTTATTACTTGCCTCAGTGGCAGTGCAGTAAAGCTTTAGCTTTCTAATCTAGCATCCAGGCTCAATTCCTGGTGGGTCTCCAACCAGTGCTCCACGACTGGTTAATGAAATGGCCGTAGGTGTCTTGACATAAATACTCCAATGGAGGTCTGTTGGGACATTGTAAACCTTGGTAAATCAAACCGACCAACTTTTTGTTTTACACAATTATACTGATCTGTTTTTTTCTCCATGGGTTTTCAAAGATCCCACTTTTTGACTCCAGGTTCACTTATGCTGTGATCAGATCGCTTGCAGTGGGTCTGATCACAGTCTCGCACTCAAGTGAGAATACATGACATTGTGTTTATGCAACAATCATCGAGCGAGGTTGTCGGTGGATCATGATCTGGACTTAAGTGTGAACACAGCTTAAGTCCAAATTATGCAATGTAGGGCCAGAAGGGTTTCCATTCCAGGATACACTTTTTTTTGGTGAAATTAATGTTTGAGTGGGTTCGAATCTGATTTTCCTTGGAAATATGCAAATGACCCTCAGGAGTAACACAGTTGTTATTATGTTACCTTTTCAAAATTAGTACTCACGAATATTCATAGATTTGTATTGATCCTTCCACTTCCAGTCCAAATTGATTATCATCTGTTGGGAATATCTCATTAAAACATGTCTTTGTAATGTACTCTACAAGGTAGAATAAATTCCCCTGTGAAAATAAATATTCGTCGTAGCAGTTTATTGTTGAAACAGAAAAGTAGTGGTACTTGCCCCAGGTGAAAATTTGATCCTAACTAGTTGAATTTTAAATTTCCATCAAAATCTACTTGCCTTTGGTGGAGAAAATTTCAGAATGGATTGTGATGTCACGGATATCAAGTACTCTTATTTAAGATTGATAGAAAGTCAGTCATTTGTTTAAGAAAATAATGCAACATACCTCCCCCATCCTCCCCCATCCTCCCCCCTCCCCCTTAAAAATTATGTGAACCTATTACAAAATTACCAAATTGTTTTATATTATTATAAGCTAGCAAATGCTGATGTTGATGTTGTCAAGTCAAGTTAATCAAGTTTGTTTTAAGATTTGTGGAAAGTCAGCCTAGAATTCAACACATACAACATACCCCCTCCCCTTTGCTCCCTGAAATCTAGGAACTTATTCCAACTCAATATTTAAAAATGATTTTTTACTGATTTTTGAAACTTTTAGTTGAAACGTTGCAGAAGGAAAGGGAACCTAACCCCTTTAATAACATAGAGGGACTGAGCACCCCACCTCTCCCTTCCAAGCCATCATCACTGTCCTTAGGGATGCACCGGATCCAAATATTTGTTGGATGGTGGTGATGGCCGTTGGGATGGTGTGGCCATTGGGGTGGTGTAACCGTTTGGGTGGTCTGGTTGTTGGGGTGGTCCGGTCGTTGGGGTGGTCCGGTCGTTGGGGTGGTCTGGCCGTTGGGGTGGTCCGGCCGTTGGAATGGTCCGGCCGTTGGGGTGGTCCTGCCGTTGGGGTGGTCCTGCCGTTGGGGTGGTGTGGCCGTTGGGGTGGTCTGGCCGTTGGGGTGGTCCTGCCGTTGGGATGGTCCGGCCGTTGGGATGGTCTGGCAGTTGGGGTGGTCTGGTTGTTCGTTGGGGTTGTCTGGCTGTTGGGGTGGTCCAACCATTGGGGTGGTCTGGCCGGCCGGGTGGTTCGGCCATTGGGGTGGTCTGGCCGGCTGGGTGGTCTGGCCGGCCAGGTAGTCCGGCCGGCCGGCGAGGTGGTCCAGCTGGACTGGATAATTTTTGATAACTCATCTTTGTTATATCGCCATTTATCAATCCCATATGAACCAGGAGTTTGTTTTCACATGTGGTGTACGTCATCAATTGTTGTTGGTTCAGTAGCTGCATGTATGTTCCATGTCATCGATAGTTCTCTTTTCTCAAGTCGGTTTGAAAAGGTCTATTAAAGTCAAGATTATTTTAAGATTGAGGAAAAATTGATCCTTAATTTCAGCAATTATACAACGTAACCCAGCTCTTCCTATGAATTAAATTAATCACTAATTCTTTCTCAAAATAACAAAATAATTTGACACTGATTCTCAACAGTTTTAGAAGGAAAGGGAACCTATAACCCCTTTTCATAAAGAGAAGGGGGCTAAGAACAGAGGACTGATCACCCCATTCCATAAAGAACAGAGGAAAGATCCCCTATTCCATACAGAGCAGGAGACTAAGCCCTCCCCCCCCTCCCTTAATCATTATGACTCATATATAATTTCTAAATTGCATTTTTTTGTTTCTTGTCTTGAAGAAATAAGTCATACAGTCTGCTGCATTTTTGAACTAATCTTTGTTAAGTCGCCATTTATCAATCCCCTGGTATATGAACCAGGAGTTTGTTTTAGCATGTGATGTATGTCATCAGTTGTTGTTGGCTCAACAGCTGCATGTATTTTACATGCCATCGATAGTTCTCTTTCCTTAAATCGGCTTGAAATTTGGTCTGTGAAGTCAAGTTTCTTTTAAGATTGGTGGAAAATCGGTCCTTAAATTTCAGCAAAAATAATGCAGAGTAACTCCTCACCCCCAGGTATTCAATTCATCATTCTACCTCAGAATAACAACATGATTTTATACTGATTCTCAAAAGTTTTACTTGAAAAGTTGCTGAGGAAAAGGGAATCTAACCCCATTTGATAAAAAGAAGGACAGTGAGCCCCCTATTACATAAATAACAGAGGACTCAGCCCCATTCCATACAGCACAGGGTTTGAGCCCCAAAAAAAAAAAGAAGAAGAAAAAAACACTCATAATTTTTAAATTGCTGAGTTGTTTCATGTCTTGAAGAAATAACTCAGGCAGTCTGCTCCATCTTTGATAACTCATCCCTGTTAACTCGACAATTATCATTCCCTCTGGAATATACATGTGAACCATGAGTTTGTTTTCACATGTGATGTACGTCATCAAATGTTGGTTCAACAGCTGCATGTACGTTCCATGCCATCGATATCACTCTTTCCTAATTGATATGCCATCTGTGTGAAGTGTTGCAAATGCAGAATTAATATTTGCTGTAGATTATAGACCAGGTTTTATTTTTCATGTCAGGACTTCATGAAAGATATTTTCATGTATTCAATATACTTTTCCCTGTATATATATATAGAATATGAATGATATGAGGCGCTGTAATTACTGTACATGTACATTGGCTATGCAGCGAGTGCAGTAAGGAGTCAAGCTCGTATTCGAAAGGTACCGGCTTCGATTCCCATCGTGAGCGCTGCTTTGTGTCCTTGAGCAAGACACTTTACTCTACTTGCTTCAGTCCACTCAGCTGTGAAAATGAGTACCAGCACTGCTAGGGAGTTAATCTGCTATGGACTGGCATCCCGTCCAGGGGGAGTCATGTACTCTCATCCGCTTGTGCCATGGAAACCAGGGATAAACACCGGCTTTATGAGCCTAATGCCTCGATGGTATTAGCTTCTACATTGGCTATATATCTTTGAACAAACTGTACCTCAGCATTTTCATTTTACCCAGGATGCAAAGTTCCATTTTCAGCTTTGCGGTATACAGAATATTTCAAAAGAAAAACATAAGTTTCTTCTCCCTGGTTTCATTTAGTGCACAAATGTGTGCAGTCGTGAACTTATTTAAGTACTTGAGTGCACTTAAGTGAGTGATAATTAAATAATTGCTAGATTAAGAAAATTGGAAGGGATAAATCAAGGGCATATGTAGATGAAAGTTTGGGAGGGAGTGTATTAGCCCCCTGAAGTAAAGACATGTTTTGGCTGATAACATTTTGTGAAGTAATGCCGGTATTAGGGCAAAAGGACCATATCTTGCCTGAAAAAAAAATGAAGGGTTAACTGATGGCCCATAGCCCCATCCCCCATCTGTGCCCACAAATTCTACATGTAAGACATGCTATTCGAAAACTGGATTTTTTTTTTATCTACCCACCCCCTTACCCCCCACCTCACCCACTCCCCGCTCCATTTTGTGAAGTAATGCCAGTATTAGGGCAAAAGGACCATGTCTTGCCTAAAAAGAAAATGAAGGGGTAACCGATGGCCCATAGCCCCATTTGTGCCCACAAATTCTACATGTAAGACATGCCATTGGAAAACTGGATTTTTTTATCTACCCCCATTTTCACCTCACCCCCCCACCCCCTCTTTACCCCCACCCTCCTCTCCACCCCTCACCATCATAAAAATGAAGCCTTACATAAAACCTGTATGCTGAATACACCACTGTCTGGGTTCTTCCCTCCAATGTTAAAAAGAAATCGTCGCCATTGACAGGAAATAATAAATCAACATGATAAAAGGCAGATCCAGTATTTTCTAGGGCAATTATAGGTTTCTGAGTCAAATAATTAAAGAGGTAAAATTGTCATATTATCACAATGCGTAGAATTTAATTCAAATTATGTGATTGGTTGAAATTTCAACCAATTGCTGCACGATTTGTTGCCCGTTATTTCACGTGATTATTAAATATAAAAGGGAGGGAGGGAGGGACGGAGGAAGGGAGAGAGGGAGGGAGAGGGAGGGAGGGAGGAAGGAAGGGAAGAGGGAGAGGGAGGGAGTGGAGGGAGGGGGTAAAGAGGGAAGGGGAGGGAGGGGAGTAGAGGGGGAGGGAGGGAGGGAGGGAAGGAGGGAGCGATCGAGCGAATGAACAAGTCCACCCCAATCTTGAGGTAGCCATCCTTCCATGCTGGACAGTATGTTATGAGTTTGATTGTAAGTTAATTGTAAGAAGGAAGAAGCATCCAATTGTATAATTCAATTGCCAGAAGTCAAAGTTTTTAAAATGTATAAGAAAAATTAAACTGCATGAGCAATTTTATGTATTAAAGGATAAGTTCAGTGGTCAAGCATGTCCATCTTATATGAAAGAGGACTTCAAACAGAAACAAAATGGTGAAAAAAACATTCAATAATCTTATTCTGTTAAGGAGATAATCCAGTTAAAAGTTTGGTATCATTTCTGTAGAAACAACTGAAGTCAAACTAGTTGTGATGTCACAACCTCAGATACCCCAAAGTCTTGATGTATTTTAAAGAATGTTTATTGAATTTGTTCACTATTTCAATTATTTTCCCTCAAACTTTCTTCAGGTGGTGTATTTATTATAAATATCCTTCCTAGATTTAGTTTTACTACTTTTTTGACATATCCCATGGTTTTTGGGCCACAAAATTGCAGGACAAAATATGATAGAATACATAAAGACTTTGAGGATTCCGAGGCTATGATATCACAAGTAGTCTGATTTCAGTCGTTTCTACACAAATGATACCAAACATTAAACTTAGATATCCCCTTAACGTAATAAGATTTTTGAATGCTTTCTCCACCATTTTGTTTCTTTTGTATTCCTCTAAACATGCTTGACCACTGAACTAATCCTTTAATACATTATGCATTTCTTGACCCTAAGGAGACAGGTATGCAGCAGCTGCCACCATACCTTTTTTGTATAATAGTATGTATCCAATAATTGTACTGTATAAGCACTGTAGGTGTGGAAACTGCTCATTCAGGCTGGTAA
Organism: Chiridota heheva; assembly: GCA_020152595.1. Lineage (NCBI taxonomy): Eukaryota > Metazoa > Echinodermata > Holothuroidea > Apodida > Chiridotidae > Chiridota > Chiridota heheva. The sequence goes on along the minus strand of JAIGNY010000411.1, from coordinate 2,027,717 downwards.
AATTCTTTATAAAAAAAAAAAAATCAATATTTTCTACCGACATAGACTTGATTGAATTTAATCTTATGCAAGACCTACCTTGATCAGATTACTGACGGACATGTTGAGAATGCAATTCACCAGGATGCATTGTTATTATTCCATACGCAAAGGAATAGTGATACCTGGTGACAACATTCAGGGTCTCTGAGAGAATCATGAGGCCTAGGGGTCAACTAACATTTGGGGGCCCATCATATCTCGAAAAATTCTGAAGAGCAAAAAAAAAAAGGCCTTGAACTATTTTATTCAAATTATACTGTTTTAGCCACTGCCAACCATATTGTGTTTCTTATGACCATATAGTACTCTTTTGGTCCACCAAAAATATAGTGAGGTCCATTTGGGGGACCCTGAGCCCCGGGAAATTTTCCCCCACCTCCACGCCTCTTTTTGGCGGCACTGGCAACAGCCTGTTTCTTTTTTATAGATGGAAAGTGCAGTATGTGCATATTAACCCACCTGAAGTACTATGATTTCCATTACTCTGTAGATCAGGGCAGAAGGTATGCACGGCCATATTATGCAGTACTATAGTAAATAAACTTTGCTTGGGTAATTCTCTTTGTCAACCAGACAATTAAAACTGCTACAATCACCGACAAAATGGTGCAAAGACAATCAGTTATAAATCAGTAATTAGTGTAATTTTTCTATTCCCAATTACTCCTAAACTCATGTGTAATATGAATCCATCCTCTAAACCAAAATGCAATCCCCGACATTGTATTGCTTCCTTGAATTATCATAAATGACACACACTTCACCATATTGATAGGAAACACAACTTGTCTGTAAATGTGTCTCATTTAAAATGCGGAAATCAATAATAAAACCTCATATAACCATCACTTACACCTAATAAATAGTCCATGTTTTTTTACCATCTGAAACTCAAGACAATCACCGACAAGATTATTTGGCACTTTTTCTTCTCCCTACTACCCCTCTTCAACGTTGGTAAAAAGTTTAGAAAAAAGTTCTTGGCCTCTTCATTTTTAAAGAGGTAATCATGCCAACATTGAAGCGGGGGAGGGAAAAAGGTGTCAAGTATTTTGTCACTGATTGTAGCCCTTCAGAAATAATAGCTTGCAGCAAGCTTGCAGCAAGCTTGCAGCAAGCTAAAAATTGTAAGCTTGCAGCAAGCTTGCAGCAAGCATGCTGCAAGCTTTTATAGCATGCTGCAAGCTTGAGCAAGCGTGCTGCAAGCTTGCGCAAGCATGCTGCAAGCTAGTATTTGGAACAAATTAGCTTGCACAATCTAGCAAAAACTATCTGCAAGCTTTCGCAAGCTAGCAAAACTTTCTGCAAGCTTGCGCAAGCTAACAAATATTTTATGCTAGCTATCACAAGCTAATGTTAGCTTGCGCAAGCTAGTATTTGTTCCAAATACTAGCTTGCGCAAGCTAAAAGCATGCTTGCGCAAGCTAAAAGCACACTTGCACAAGCTAAAAGCACGCTTGCGCAAGCTAAAAATTGTTAGCTTGTTGCAAGCGTGCTGCAAGCTAAGATTTCTGTAGGGGAGGTCACGTACAAACTGAAAGTGCAAAATACACTAATGTTTTTTGTTTTTGTTTCGTTGGTGGTGGTAATTAGATCTATGAAGCAGAAGTTCGAATTAACTCCCTTTAATTGAACACTGATCATAACAGGAAGTACCTCTATTGTCTCATTAGTTATTCCTTTGGCCGTTAGTTGACAGTATGGGAATTGAATTGCGAAGCAGTCCAATCTTGTCACTTCTTCATTAAACATGTTTATCATCTTATACTCATTTGAGAGTTGCGTTACGGATTTTGTTGATGAGATTGAAGGAACAGTATACGGACAGATAGCAACAACATGGGGATTGATCATTGTGTAGCATTTTAAAACTTATATGCCTAATTAGCAATAATTTGTTACCTCATAATGGAACAACTAGAAATTTGCTAGTGTTAACTTATTGTTTTTTAATCGTTTCCCCAAATATTTTGAATGGGAGAATTTGGCTACAGTGAACAGGAAATTGGATATTATTAACCCTTACCCAGAATTAGCAGTATAAAACCCAATTTGAGAACCTTTGATATATTTAAAATTTGGAAAGAAATATATATTCCCTTTAAAGGATTAGTTCAGTGGTCAAAGAAGTCTATCCTATATGAAAGAGGACTTCAAAAGAAACAAAATGGTGAAGCAAGTATCCAAAAATCTTATTCCGTTAAGGATATATTTAAGTTTAACGTTTGGTATCATTTGTATAGAAACGACTGAAAACGGACTAGTTGTGATGTCATAGCCCCAGATTCTTCAAAGTCTTTATGTATTCTATCATAATTTGTCTGCGATTTTGTGGCTTATAAACCATGGAATATGTCAAAAAAGTAGTAAAACTGAAACTAGGAAAGGTATTTATAATATACCACCAGAAGAAAGTTTTAAGAAAAATAATTTAAATAGTGAAAAATTTAAATAAACTTTCTTTAAAATACATAAAAACTTTGAGGAATCTGAAACTGTGACATTACAACTAGTCTGATTTTAGTCGTTTCTACATAAATTATACCAAACTTTAAACTTGAATATCTCCTTAACGGAAAAAGATTTTTAAATGCTTTCTTCACCATTTTGTTTCTTTTGAAGTCCTCTTTCATATAAGATGGATATGCTTGACCACTGAACTAATCCTTTAATACATACCACTTTTGCAACTTTAAAAACTATCTCCTTTCTCATTTCTTAAAGGACTCATCTCCTTTCCGGCTCCCCTGCCCCTCTCTGCCCCACCTGCAACACCGGACCCTCTATCAAGTATATCTTCTTAACCTGTCCCCTATACCTGAACTCTAGGTCTCTTCTCTCTTCATCCACCTCAATCTTGAATCTATTCAAAAACAATCCTTCCTCCAACATTTATCAACTTCCTCTGCAACAACAACCTATCTCACCACATCTAATCTTTCTTTCCCTTCCCTTCTACACCTAACCTTACACACCCCTCTCTTTTCACCTTAATTTTTCTCCCAGATTCACCCTATTTTCCCCCTTTCCCCCACTCAATCCTCCCATCTTCTCTCTGTCCTAACTCTTAAACACCCTCTTGGCACATTTTACTCTGACTGTCGCGATGCCATTAAACATGAGCAAACCAAACCATAAAAACTATCAGTGCTATTGTGAGTGTTTAAAGACTGATCTTTTCAGAATTTATGCTTTTTCATCTGATTAGAAAATCTCTACTTGTCCATATACCTTTAAGGCTCTGTGGATTCATACTTTTCCATATACCTTTAAGGCTCTGCGGATTTATACTTGTCCAGATACCTTTAAAACTCTGCGGATTTATACTTGTCCAGATACCTTTAAGGCTCTGCGGATTTATACTTGTCCATATACCTTTAAGGCTCTGCGGATTTATACTTGTCCATATACCTTTAAGGCTCTGCGGATTTATACTTGTCCATATACCTTTAAGGCTCTGCGGATTTATACTTGTCCATATACCTTTAAGGCTCTGCGGATTTATACTTGTCCATATACCTTTGAGGCTCTGTGGATTTATACTTGTCCATATACCTTTAAGGCTCTGTGGATTTATACTTGTCCAGATACCTTTGAGGCTCTGTGGATTTATACTTGTCCATATACCTTTAAGGCTCTGTGGATTTATACTTGTCCATATACCTTTAAGGCTCTGCGGATTTATATGAAGATTCAGCTTAAAAGTTTGGCTGGATAATGTTTGAGTTCTTGTAGTACCCGCTTCTGGCTATTTCTTAGATATTATTGTATTCGGGATGACGTCACAATACATGCGAAATTGAGTTGTTGGTGAAAACAAACCCTACTTTCCATTGACACTAACGTTAAAACGGCCAACTTTGGGCAAGAATATTCTGTAATTCCCTGCCGCCTATGGATCATAGTTTGACCTAATATTAAAAAGAATATCAAAATCAACATACGCCAAAGTTTTCAAAATATTTGTTTCGACTGATTAAGAGGAAATAACTGAGTAAATTATAACAAAATCGGAAACCCTTATGGTTAGATAGGGTGCGTAAAAAAAAAAAAAATGATAAAATGCCGTGATGATCAAATACTCGAATTGGTCAATTCCAATTGAAATACTTGAATTGGTCAAAATATTTGATTCAACTAATTTAGGGGAAATAACTGAGTAAATTATAACAAAAATCGGAAACCCTCATGGTAAGATAGTTTGCGTAAAAAAAAAAAAACATGGATAAAAAGCCGTGATGATCGAATACTCGATTGGTCAATTCCATAGAAATAGGAAGCATGAAAATTGAAAATAATTTGATGAAGCAGATTAGTTGCTTCTAGTATTGCTAATATTTTCATGATCAAAGAAAATGTTTAAATTTTTTAAAGTAATTATGCAAAATAACCCCTGCCCTCTATAAAGTACCATTCAGTACAAATGGTAATTTTTTTTGAGGTCATTTTTTGCCAAAGTTTCACCAATTTTTTTTTCATGGTGTACAACTTTTTAGATTTAATGTGTTTTAGTGGTATGAACTTGCTTTTTCTGATGTATGCATATAATATACATATTTATGCAATAGTAGGCTTAATGACTGGATTTGTTTCTATAATTCTATATAGAGATGAAGTATAAAAGACATGTTTCAAATCCTTTTCATTCAGACTGATATCTATATATTAGTTGTACCCAATAAATTATATTTATTTGATTTCAAACATATGATAAGATAAAACATGTAACACCATCACAAATTGTGTGACTGGTGTTAATTGTGAAAAATGCAGTATTTAATACTAGGAAAGTTAATGACATTCAAAACTTATGGAGATTTACAAAGTTAAGTACATTAATTTATAGTTCTAGCCTTTAAAACCTTGTTCTTCCTAGACTGCTAGATGTGCCGATTACATGGTTTGGGGCATTGTCACCAAGGGTGGATCCAGAAAAACTTCTTAAGGGGGGGCGAATTTGAAGAATGATGATCATTATGTGTCCGATGCAATATATTTGCCGCCTTTGGCGGCATTACACACGCAAAACGTGCACATAATGATGTGGGGTCCAGGGGTCCACTTAAGGGCCCTGGTGGGATCCAAGGACGAAGCCCTGGTAAGGGTCCAGGAAGCTTTGAAGATTCCGTTTTTTTGATGCCCCCCAAATGGCTTGAAATGCTACAGTTTTTCAGTGATGATTATTATTACTAAATCAGGACACATGGCTTCATTTTGGGAAAAGAATAAAATCGGTCCAGATAATAAAAGTTTGGCCAGGTTTTCTAGCTCTAAACAAAAGTCTAAAAGTAGGGACAGTTTCCCTAACCTCGGATTTTTCTTTTGGGGTTTACGTTGAGGGGCAAATTGTAACTTGTATATCTTATTTTTTGGAAAAGAGACGTGACAGCATACTGCATATTTAAAACTAAAGATATTTTATCTGTATAGTTTTTCACAAAATAAAAAATCATCAACTTGAATTGTATTGAATGTTACGAAGGGCAAAATGAAGGATTCTGCAGTCACAAAAACATTTCCACAATTGCATATTTTTTTTTTTTTATAGATGGATTTTTTAAAGATGTATTTTAAGGGGGAGGGGCAGGGAGGCAGTTGTAACACCCATCACACATTAAAAGAAAAATTGACATAACTCTCTAAAGGGATGGTGTATACAAATTATTTTTTTCAAATATACCTTGTGTTCATATTGATACTTTATATCAATTTTATCCTGTCAATAAAATTATCTACATTTACAAACCTCTGGTACAAAACAATATGTGTAACACCCGTCATAAAATATGTGACAGGTGTTGCGTACAAAGTAAAAAGATGCATTATGCAATACAAAGAAGGTCAACGACATCCTTAAGTTTAGGAATGATTTAAATTGAAATACATTATTTATTAGAATAGGCATTTTTGCCATTTAAACCTTGTTTTAGGTACTAAAATCAATGAAAGTGCAGTACAGTCCACTGTGTGACCATCATAGTGTGTGGTGTGACAACACCTTCCAGAATATGCAATGATATCCGCGATATCTGTGATATCCTTCTTTAAAAGATATAATGTATACATAATGATCCTTTGCATTTTCATACTGTTTTACTTGTATTAAATTATTCTTTTGTGCAATAGAGATACAAAAATCATCCAAAATAGATTATTTTAATTGTTTGACGGGCAAAAATCAAAACTGATCAATAAGAAATTTCAGACACAGTAACACCTGTCACATATAATGTAACACACGTCACATATAATGTAACACCCGTCACATATAATGTAACACCTGTCACATATGTAACACCCGTCATATAAAATGTCACACACGTCACATATAATGTAACACCTGCCACATATAATATATCACCCGTCACAACAATTATTTCGAGTGCCAAAGTCTTACAGATTGTTGAATTCCTTAGCTTTTATAATGTTTTTATAGTGTCTTAAGTATTTTGTCTAAGATTGTAGGGGTCTGTAACAGGGTCGAAATTGCACCCTTGTGTGCTTGTCCCAAGTTTAGGTACCTTTTTGCCTGTGATTCTACGCTGAAGACTAAAATTGAGACTGATCAGAACTTTGAAGCTCGTTTATTTAACTTGTTTATCCAACTATAGTCATAAACACTGTATCTCGAGTGTTACAATCCCTGAATTAGCTTCCTATAAAACAGTGATCAATTTAATGCTCCTTCTGACTTGCAAAGCTCGACACTTTAATCTTGCTCCCGGGTACATTTGGCAAATCAAACCACCCCTCTGTTTTAGATGTTGTCATTGGCAGAAATGAATACACAATATTGACAGAAATACAAACAATTGTTTTTGCATGCATTCAAAAATCTTGAAACTTGGATCAGTTTTAAGTCGGAAACTGAAAAGCTCTCACAAACTACAGTAATGTTGTGTTCATCCATGGAATCAAGTTGTGTATGGTCACGAATAGGGGATATCAGAGACAACTCTTTTTTTTTTATGTACTGTATATGCCCCTGGAGTCGTGACAGGCCTGAGTACTGTAAGTAAAGAAACAACACAATTAAATACTTTTCTTAGAATTTTCAGAAATGTTTTTTTTTTAATGTTAGAAATGTCAAAACATATGACGTTCATTATTTGATTGTTCAGAGAAACCCCTGAATAACAACTTGTGTGTGTTATTCAACTCTTCTTCTGAATAATTCTGACTGATATACGTTCATCATTTACGTTAGAATTAATGTGACTGTAAACACGATCCTTTGGGCATTTAATTAAATACTTTATCACATCAAATGCTGGTACCATGGGATGTGTTTACAACTGTACATCAGTTTGTAACGAAAAATAAATTAGGAGCCGTGGCTAGGAATACACTATGTTGTAGATTAGTCATGTTGCTATGTTTTATATTCATTGCAGACATTCATGTCTTGGATCATATATCATGCTTAGTGTGTTACCTTAGGGATAATTACGTTTGAAGTATCTATTGCTGTAAATCATCTGCTTTCCGTAGGCAAGATGTTTTGAGAGTCAAAATGACATATTGCTGGTTTGAAAAGTAGATTTTGTGGCAGTCAGTAAGATCTATTAGAAGGGGAAATTCAATTTGTGTGTTGTTTAGTTACTATTGGCAACCTTACCCTGAGCAGTATTTTTTCAATTCATTCATATTATAGAGTGACAATGCATTATCTCATTGCATCTCCATGTAGTTAATTCATGGTACTATTTGGAGAGACTGCATCTAGAGTTGTATTGCTAAAGGTTTAAGGTGGGGAGACGATAAGTTGGATGAGGGGTGAGTTGGCTGAGGGGTGAGTTGGCTGAGGGGCAAGGTGGCAGAGGGGTGAGTTGGCTGAGGGGCAAGGTGGCCGAGGGGCGAGGTGACTGTGGGATGAGGTGGCCGAAGGGTGAGGTGGCTGAGGTGGGAAGGTGGCTGAGGTGGGAAGGTGGCTGAGGTAGGAGGGTGGCTGAGGTGGGGAAGTGTTTGAGGAGGGGGAGGTGGCTGAGGAGGGGGAGGTGGCTGAGGAGGAAGGTGGCTGAGGAAAGGTGGCTGAGGGGGAGGTGGGGGAAAGGTGGCTGAGGAAAGGTGGCTGAGGGGGGAGGTGGCTGAGGGGAGGTGGCTGAGGGGAAAGGTGGCTGAGGGGAAAGGTGGCTGAGAGGAAAAGGTGGCTGAAGGAAAAGGTGGCTGAGGTGGGAAAAGGTGGCTGAGGTGGGAAGGTGGCTGAGGTAGGAGGGTGGCTGAGGTGGGGAAGTGTTTGAGGAGGGGGGGAGGTGGCTGAGGAGGGGGGAGGTGGCTGAGGAGGAAGGTGGCTGAGGAAGGTGGCTGAGGGGGAGGGAAGGTGGCTGAGGGGAAAGGTGGCTGAGGGGGAAGGTGGCTGAGAGGGAAAGGTGGCTGAGGGGAAAAGGTGGCTGAAGGAAAAGGTGGCTGAAGGAAAAGGTGGCTGAGGTGGGATGGTGGCTGAGGGGGAGGTGGCTGAGGGGGGGAGGTGGCTGAGGGGGAGGTGGCTGAGGGGGTGGTGGCTGAGGGGAGGTGGCTGAGGGGTGGCTGAGGGGGGAGGTGGCTGAGGGGGAAGGTGTTTGAGGGGGAAGGTGGTTGAGGGGAAAGGTGGTTGAGGGGAAAGGTGGCTGAGGGGAAAGGTGGTTGAGGGGGAAAGGTGGTTGAGGGGAAAGGGGAAAGGTGGTTGGCTGAGGTGGTTGAGGGGAAAGGTGGTTGAGGGGAAAGGTGGTTGAGGGGAAAGGTGGTTGAGGGGGAAAGGTGGTTGAGGGGAAAGGTGGTTGAGGGGGAAAGGTGGTTGAGGGGAAAGGTGGTTGAGGGAAAGGTGGTTGAGGGAAAGGTGGTTGAGGGGAAAGGTGGTTGAGGGGGAAAGGTGGTTGAGGGGAAAGGTGGTTGAGGGGAGGTGGCTGAGGGGAAAAAGGTGGCTGAGGGAAAAGGTGGCTGAGGGTGAGTTAGCTGAGGTGGCTGAGGGGGAAAGGTGGCTGAGGGTGAGGTTGGCTGAGGGTGAGTTGGCTGAGGTGAGTTGGCTGAGGGTGAGTTGGCTGAGGTGAGTTGGCTGAGGGTGAGTTGGCTGAGGTGAGTTGGCTGAGGTGAGTTGGCTGAGGGTGAGTTGGCTGAGGGTGAGTTGGCTGAGGTGAGTTGGCTGAGGGTGAGTTGGCTGAGGGTGAGTTGGCTGAGGGTGAGTTGGCTGAGTGAGTTGGCTGAGGTGAGTTGGCTGAGGGTGAGTTGGCTGAGGGTGAGTTGGCTGAGGTGAGTTGGCTGAGGGTGAGTTGGCTGAGGGAGTGGCTGAGGTGAGTTGGCTGAGGTGAGTTGGCTGAGGGTGAGTTGGCTGAGGTGAGTTGGCTGAGGGTGAGTTGGCTGAGGGTGAGTTGGCTGAGGTGAGTTGGCTGAGGGTGAGTTGGCTGAGGTGAGTTGGCTGAGGGTGAGTTGGCTGAGTTGGCTGAGGTGAGTTGGCTGAGGGTGAGTTGGCTGAGGTGAGTTGGCTGAGGGTGAGTTGGCTGAGGGTGAGTTGGCTGAGGTGAGTTGGCTGAGGTGAGTTGGCTGAGGGTGAGTTGGCTGAGGTGAGTTGGCTGAGGGTGAGTTGGCTGAGGTGAGTTGGCTGAGGTGAGTTGGCTGAGGGTGAGTTGGCTGAGGGTGAGTTGGCTGAGGTGAGTTGGCTGAGGTGAGTTGGCTGAGGTGAGTTGGCTGAGGTGAGTTGGCTGAGGTGAGTTGGCTGAGGGTGAGTTGGCTGAGGGTGAGTTGGCTGAGGGTGAGTTGGCTGAGGGTGAGTTGGCTGAGTTGGCTGAGTTGGCTGAGGTGAGTTGGCTGAGGTGAGTTGGCTGAGGTGAGTTGGCTGAGGGTGAGTTGGCTGAGGTGAGTTGGCTGAGGGTGAGTTGGCTGAGGGTGAGTTGGCTGAGGTGAGTTGGCTGAGGTTGGCTGAGTGAGTTGGCTGAGGTGAGTTGGCTGAGGTGAGTTGGCTGAGGTGAGTTGGCTGAGTTGGCTGAGGTGAGTTGGCTGAGGTGAGTTGGCTGAGGGTGAGTTGGCTGAGGGAGTGAGTTGGCTGAGGTGAGTTGGCTGAGGTGAGTTGGCTGAGGTGGTTGGCTGAGGGTTGGCTGAGGGTGAGTTGGCTGAGGGTGAGTTGGCTGAGGTGAGTTGGCTGAGGGTGAGGGCTGAGGTGAGTGGCTGAGGTGAGTTGAGGGTGAGTTGGCTGAGGTGAGTTGGCTGAGGGTGAGTTGGCTGAGGTGAGTTGGCTGAGGTGAGTTGGCTGAGGTGAGTTGGCTGAGGTGAGTTGGCTGAGGGTGAGTTGGCTGAGGGTGAGTTGGCTGAGGGTGAGTTGGCTGAGGGTGAGTTGGCTGAGGGTGAGTTGGCTGAGGTGGCTGAGGGTGAGTTGGCTGAGGGTGAGTTGGCTGAGGGTGAGTTGGCTGAGGGTGAGTTGGCTGAGGGTGAGTTGGCTGAGGTGAGTTGGCTGAGGTGAGTTGGCTGAGGGTGAGTTGGCTGAGGGTGAGTTGGCTGAGGTGAGTTGGCTGAGGTGAGTTGGCTGAGGGTGAGTTGGCTGAGGTGAGTTGGCTGAGGGTGAGTTGGCTGAGGTGAGTTGGCTGAGGTGAGTTGGCTGAGGTGAGTTGGCTGAGGTGAGTTGGCTGAGGGTGAGTTGGCTGAGGTGAGTGAGGGTTGGCTGAGGTGAGTTGGCTGAGGGTGAGTTGGCTGAGGGTGAGTTGGCTGAGGGTGAGTTGAGGTGAGTTGGCTGAGGGTGAGTTGGCTGAGGTGAGTTGGCTGAGGTGAGTTGGCTGAGGGTGAGTTGGCTGAGGTGAGTTGGCTGAGGTGAGTTGGCTGAGGTGAGTTGGCTGAGGTGAGTTGGCTGAGGTGAGTTGGCTGAGGTGAGTTGGCTGAGGGTGAGTTGGCTGAGGTGAGTTGGCTGAGGGTGAGTTGGCTGAGGTGAGTTGGCTGAGGTGAGTTGGCTGAGGTGAGTTGGCTGAGGTGAGTTGGCTGAGGTGAGTTGGCTGAGGTGAGTTGGCTGAGGGTGAGTTGGCTGAGGGTGAGTTGGCTGAGGTGAGTTGGCTGAGGTGAGTTGGCTGAGGTGAGTTGGCTGAGGGTGAGTTGGCTGAGGGGTGAGGGTGAGTTGGCTGAGGGTGAGTTGGCTGAGGGTGAGTTGGCTGAGGGTGAGTTGGCTGAGGGTGAGTTGGCTGAGGGTGAGTTGGCTGAGGGTGAGTTGGCTGAGGGTGAGTTGGCTGAGGGTGAGTTGGCTGAGGGTGAGTTGGCTGAGGGTGAGTTGGCTGAGGTGAGTTGGCTGAGGTGAGTTGGCTGAGGGTGAGTTGGCTGAGGGTGAGTTGGCTGAGGTGAGTTGGCTGAGGGTGAGTTGGCTGAGGTGAGTTGGCTGAGGTGAGTTGGCTGAGGGTGAGTTGGCTGAGGTGAGTTGGCTGAGGTGAGTTGGCTGAGGGTGAGTTGGCTGAGGTGAGTTGGCTGAGGTGAGTTGGCTGAGGTGAGTTGGCTGAGGTGTTGGCTGAGGTGAGTTGGCTGAGGGTGAGTTGGCTGAGGGTGAGTTGGCTGAGGGTGAGTTGGCTGAGGGTGAGTTGGCTGAGGGTGAGTTGGCTGAGGGTGAGTTGGCTGAGGTGAGTTGGCTGAGGTGAGTTGGCTGAGGTGAGTTGGCTGAGGGTGAGTTGGCTGAGGTGAGTTGGCTGAGGGTGAGTTGGCTGAGGTGAGTTGGCTGAGGTGAGTTGGCTGAGGGTGAGTTGGCTGAGGGTGAGTTGGCTGAGGTGAGTTGGCTGAGGTGAGTTGGCTGAGGGTGAGTTGGCTGAGGGTGAGTTGGCTGAGGGTGAGTTGGCTGAGGGTGAGTTGGCTGAGGTGAGTTGGCTGAGGGTGAGTTGGCTGAGGTGAGTTGGCTGAGGTGAGTTGGCTGAGGGTGAGTTGGCTGAGGGTGAGTTGGCTGAGGTGAGTTGGCTGAGGGAGTGGTGAGTTGGCTGAGGTGAGGTGGCTGAGGTGAGTTGGCTGAGGTGAGTTGGCTGAGGTGAGTTGGCTGAGGGTGAGTTGGCTGAGGTGAGTTGGCTGAGGTGAGTTGGCTGAGGTGAGTTGGCTGAGGTGAGTTGGCTGAGGTGGCTGAGTTGGCTGAGGTGAGTTGGCTGAGGGTGAGTTGGCTGAGGTGAGTTGGCTGAGGTGAGTTGGCTGAGGTGAGTTGGCTGAGGGTGAGTTGGCTGAGGGTGAGTTGGCTGAGGGCTGAGGTGAGTTGGCTGAGGTGAGTTGGCTGAGGGTGAGTTGGCTGAGGTGAGTTGGCTGAGGGTGAGTTGGCTGAGGGTGAGTTGGCTGAGGGTGAGTTGGCTGAGGGTGAGTTGGCTGAGGGTGAGTTGGCTGAGGGGTGAATTGGCTAAGGGGCGAGTTGGCTGAGGGGGTGAGGTGGCTGAGGGGTAAAGGAGTAAAGTGGCTGCGGGGGTAATTAAAGGTATATGGATTGTTGAGGTAAGTTGCTAAATCTGTTTAAAATCTATATAAAACCATCATAATAGGAAATCAGTTGGGTGCTTGATAGGTAAGGTGGCTGAAAGGGTAATTAAAGGTATACGGATGGTTGATGTTATGAGCTAAATCTGTTTAAAATCATATTTAAAACTGAACAAAGTTTGAGGAAAAATAATTCAAATAGTAAAATAGTTAAATACATTTTTTTTTAAATACATTAACAATTGTAAAGAATGTGAGGATGAGGGTGCCAACCTTTCATTGTAGACTTGCTACATCTCATTTCTACACAGGTAAGACAGAGCTTTAATCTCCTTAATGGAATATTCCCATAGATTTTCATTGTCTCATATATGATAGAGAAATATTTTAGAAACAAAGTGGTGGAAAAACTATGTTAATACCTTATTCCGTTTAGAAGTTACAAAATTTTAAAGTATTTTTGAATTTGGACAAAAGTGACTGATTGGCAACATCTGTGATGTCATAGAGACAATATTAAGAAAACTGTCTTTTGTATTTCTTTAAAAATAATTTTGATTTTTTTCTCATTGTATATGTGATGTACACCACGAAAAAACCTGATTGTTTTCTTGTATATTATATATTCCACCCTATCTCTATAATGAACCAAAAATGCTGGTCAATAATGTAAAAAAAGTGATTAAATTGATAAGAAATACATAGAAACTGTGCTGGAATTGCCTTGATGACATCACGAAGCTGAAGGACATATACTGTATGAGGTGTTTTTACAAAAAAAAATTATACTCTTTTAAATTGTTATAACTTATAAACGGAATAAGATATCAACATAGTTTTTTTCCCACTTTGTTTCTACAAATTTTCTCTATCATATATGAAAATCCATGGGAATATTCCTTTAAACGAAACACATTCAGCAGAAAAACATGTTGATATGTTACTCTGTTTAGGAGTTTGAAACGATTTCAAAAATGTTACTCAAATTTGACATGTATAGTATAGATTTACCATCTTATCATTCTGTGATATGCTTCACTGTATGTCGTGCCCCATTGCCATAGCAACAACGACTTGCATATGAAAATTAAAATGCTTGATCTTATAATATAATACATACATAACATGTGTTGATTCAGATTTGTATGTTGGTTTGTGTGTTGGGGTATGTAATTAAATCTTTACTCATGATGTCACAAGGGGATTAAATCAATTTTTTTTTTTTTAAGGTGCATGGTTACATTTCTATAGATCAGACTAACATGGACTTCTGTATATATACCCTTAGTGAAATGAATTTAAAAAGGATTGATTCAAGGTATTACTGTATGTACTGTACATGTACAAACAGAAATTCATGCCTTCTGAGTCATACTCGAGGCCCAATTCCCCTTGTCCCTCTGCTCTTCCCTTTTCCCCCTCTGCTCTTCACTTTTCCCCCTCTGCCCTACCCTTTCCCTCTCTGTCCTTTCACTTCACCCTCCATCATTCATCCTCTACCCAGTTTTACTGTCCCATCCTACCCCTTTTCCCTTTGCCCTCTGTCCTACCCCTTTTCCCTGTATGTACCTACCCATTTAACTGCTGTCTTAACCCTTTTCCCTCTGTCCTACTCCTTTTCCCTTGGTCCTACTCCTTTTCTCTCTGTTCTACCCCTTTTCCCTCTGGCCTACCCCTTTTCCCGCTGTTCTACCCCTTTTCCATCTGTCCTACCCATTTTCCCTCTGTCCTACTCCTTTTCCCTCTGTTTTACTCTTTTCCCTCTGTCCTACCTTTTTTCCCTCTGGCCTACCCTTTCCCCTCTGTCCTACTCCTTTTCTCTCTGTTCTACCCCTTTTCCCTCTGGCCTACCCCTTTTCCCACTGTTCTACTCCTTTTCTCTCTGTTCTACCCATTTTCCCTCTGTCCTACTCCTTTTCCCTCTGTTTTACTCTTTTCCCTCTGTCCTACCTTTTTTCCCTCTGGCCTACCCTTTCCCCTCTCTCCTACCCCTTTTCCTTCTGTCCTATCCCTTTCCCCTCTGTCCTACCCCTTTTCCTTCTGTCCTACCTACCCCTTTTCTCTCTGTCCTACCCATTTTCCCTCTGTCCTACCCCTCTTCCCTCTGTCCTATCCCTTTCCCTCTGTCCTATCCCTTTTCCTTCTGTCCTACCTACCCCTTTTCCTCTGTCCTACCTTTTTCCCTCTGGCCTACCCTTTCCCCTCTCTCCTACCCCTTTTCCTTCTGTCCTATCCCTTTCCCCTCTGTCCTACCCCTTTTCCTTCTGTCCTACCTACCCCTTTTCTCTCTGTCCTACCCATTTTCCCTCTGTCCTACCCCTCTTCCCTCTGTCCTATCCCTTTTCCCTCTGTCCTACCCCTTTTCCTTCTGTCCTACCTACCCCTTTTCTCTCTGTCCTACCCATTTTCCCTCTGTCCTACCCCTCTTCCCTCTGTCCTACCCCTCTTCCCTCTGTCCTATCCCTTTTCCCTCTGTCCTATCCCTTTTCCCTCTGTCCTATCCCTTTTCCTTCTGTCCTACCCCTTTTCCGTCTGTCCTACCCCGTTTCTCTCTGTCCTACCCCTTTTCCTTCTGTCATACTCCTTTTCCCTCTGTCCTACCCCCTTTTTACTCTGTCTTACCCCCTTTTCCCTCTGTCCTACCCCTTTTCCCTTTGTCCTACTTCTTCCTACCCATTTAACCACTGTCCTATCCCTTTTCCCTCTGTCCTACAGTACCTTTTTTCTCTTCCTACTCATTTAACTGCTGTCCTACCCCTCTTCCCTGTGCCTACCCATTTGACTGCAGTTCTACCCCTTTTCCCTCTGTCCTACCCCTTTTCCTTCTGTCATACCCCTTTTTCTTCTGTCGTATCCCTTTTTCTTCTGTCCTACCCCTCTTCCCTCTGTCCTCTCCCTTTTCCCTTTGTTCTATCTCCTTTACCTTTGTCCTATCCCTTTTCCCTCTGTCTTATCCCTTTTCCTTCTGTCCTATTCATTTTCCTTCTGTCATACCCCTTTTCCCTCTGTCCTACCCCCTTTTTACTCTGTCTTACCCCCTTTTCCCTCTGTCCTACCCCTTTCCCTTCTGTCCTACTTCTTCCCATTTAACCGCTGTCCTACCCCTTTTCCTTCTGTCCTACAGTACCTCTTTTCTCTTCCCACCCATTTAACTGCTGTCCTACACCTCTTCCCTCTGTTCTACCTCTTTTCCCTGTGCTTACCCATTTAACTGCTGTTCTACCCCTTTTCCCTCTGTCCTACAGTACCTCTTTTCTCTTCCTACCCATTTAACTGCTGTCCTACCCCTCTTCCCTCTGTTCTACCTCTTTTACCCTGTGCCTACCCATTTAACCGCTGTCCTACACCTTTTCCTTCTGTTCTACCTCTTTTCCCTCTGCCTACCTATTTAACTACTGTTCTACCCCTTTTCCCTCTACCTACCCATTTAATCGCTGTCCTACCCATTTAATCGCTGTCCTACTCCTTTTTCCTCTGCTTACCCATTTAACCAATTTCCTACCCCTTTTTGCTCTACCCTATCCCTTTATCCTCTTGTTATTCCCTCTTTTCCTTCTGCGATGCCTCTTTCCCTGTCAATGTACTGTACAGTATTCTTTTCCCTACCTCTTTTCCCCTTTCCTTTCCATCCCTCCCCTGCTCTACCCTTTTGGGATATATATTATGAGTACCCCTTTTTCTGGGAATTTTTTTTTTGCACCATCTATGATTATGTCATATCATGTCAATCAAAATGCTTCCCTTTCATTGTTTTTTCAGGTACTACATGTGTCGTAGCGTTGAGACATAAGAACAAGCTATACCTTGCCAATGTTGGGGATTCCAGGGCGGTCATGTACGACCAATTGGGTGCAACCATTCCTCTTTCAGTCGATCACAAGCCAAACCTCCCGCAGGAGAAGAAACGTATTGAAGCTGCTGGCGGCCATGTTTCCTTCTGGGGTGTTTGGAGAGTGGACGGAATACTCGCAACATCACGTGCGGTTGGTGATCTTCCATTGAAACAAAGAAACGTTTTGGTGGCCGAAGCAGACGTTGTAGAAATTAATATAGAGAAACAAAAACCAAAATTTTTGATAATAGCAACAGATGGATTGTGGGATGTGTTCAGTAATGAAGAAGCAACAGAGTTTGTTAAGGAAAATTTAAATGAACCATTTATGGGGTCAAAGGGCATGGTGTTACAAGCTTATCATAGGGGGTCGATGGATAACATAACTGTTATGGTGATAAGAATAACTTGATTATTACTTTAAAAGTCTGCATGAGGTGTGTAAAGACTGAGGAACTGAGCGTGTTCCATCCTCGTTTGACCTGTTTCTGAACAGAGACAAGATTCATGAAAGTATGGTTCTTAAAAACATTGATGAAGAAAGCAACTTTAGAGGAAAATTTTAAGTCTGCGGGATGGGATAGATTTCATTTAAAAGACAAAGAGTTTATACCAAGGCAATTGAACATATGATATTATCAGTACGACTGGATAGAGTATATAAGAAAGGTGTTTAGATGTGGAGAAAAAGGAAAAGGAACTGTTCGTTTATGCAGTTGCCATGGTAAACTAATTTTGTCATGTCAAATGACAGCTCTCTGTTGTTGCTTTATCAGCCATCAGTGGGGTCCAGAGGCGAAGCCCAATATGAGTTCCCAGAAGCTCTGCAAAAATTCAAAAACTTTTTCTGATATTTTTGCCCTCTAGAAATTTATAGACTTTTACTGAATATTCAACACCTCTTAATTATGCTAATTAGGCCCCTTTTTTTTTTTTTTTTTTTTAGGTTGTCACCTGAACCCAGTTCGATAAGTGATGCTGGTGCGTGGTTTTTATTTCTTTTCCACACGCCAATTAATTTAATTGATTTGGAGCATTCCATATCAGGTCAACCACATGTGTGATAAATATTAAAAATGATTGGAAGCAATCGATCAAATTTTGGTAGAAAGTAGAAAGAAACAGAAGTACGGACACTGAACAACTGATCTGTGAGAGGGATATGAGCATCCTTTTATTACCTCTGCCAACGAAGATGGACAGAGGTTATGTTTTCACCTATGTTTGTTTGCCATCAATATATCTCAAGAACTGGTAATTGGATTTGGATAAAATTTAGTATGCGGTTTTGCTACTGGTCAAGGAAGAAATGATTAAAATTTTGGGACATATTGGAACAGGGGATGGGCGCAAATGGAGGGTGGGGACATTTTAAGGTGAGTTTTGTCTGTCATAAGTATATCTGGAAAAAAAAAGAAGAGTATTTCTCAAGAACTAATGATTGGATTTGGATTAAATTTGATGTGTGGTTTTATTATTGCCAATGGAACAAGTGATTTAAATTTGGGATGTATTTTTACAAGGGAAGGGCATAAATCAAGGGATGGGAATGCTTAGGGTGAGGTCTATCAAAACAGTTGAAACTTTCCAGTGGAATGTGCTTAACAATAAATTCATACCATGAAAAGAAACCCAACCATCAATTTTCTAGACTCCAAGATACTTAAGTCAAGTGGTCTCTGAAATCAAAAGAAAGTGAAACAATTGGTTTCTGCCATGAATGGAAAATGGTAGATTGTGAATCTCGAATGAAAGAAACAATGAATGCTTTGCCTGAATAAAACTGAAAACAATGGTATGGCCTTGGAAGAAATCCAGTCAGAAGATAATTGTCAAGTGTTCAGAAGATTATCTTCAAGTGTTCAGAATGCAAATGATCATGACAGATCAAAACTTGTGGATGAATCTTGGTGGGCGAAGGATTTCTGAGGTAGATTATATTGGGTATGGGGATCAAATGAACTTTACAATTATTCTAGGCATGTTGGAATTACAATGGGGGTGAAGGTATGCACTCAACAGAGTGCTATTATTTTGGTTATACATATAATTCAAGCCTGTTTGTGTATTCTTTCTCACAACAAAAATGTGATTAACAAATCTTGGGGGAAAAGTGCACCCCTTGCCTCTATGGTGAGCCGACTAGAATGTAGATTGTGTAGATTAAGTTTGTTCCTATAAACTAGTCTTTTTGCATATTCATTTCACTTTTTGCCATAACCAAAGATATTTGTACATTTTATTAGGTAGGAGTTAGTGTAGTCAGTGTTGGCCTAATAATATATAAGTTCCCGCATAATGTTTTTTTTTTTTGGATCTAATTTTTTTCTTGAAAAACCGGGTAACAGTAATGGGTAACAGTAATGGGTACCCGGTTTCAATTTTTTGCTACCCGACTCGGGCCTAATTTGATTGTACCTTAGTGATAGTACTATACATTAAATTTATACATAAGTTTTTTTATATACAAGAATTTCACCTGTACTAAGACTAAATGGAACATTCACTGATATGGAACTGCATAAGTATGATAATTACCTCTGCCAACAAAGTTGGACAGGTTTTGAACTGTGTGTGTTTGTATATCCGTCTGTTTGTCATCAATATATCTTACAAAAACCGATGATTGGATTTTGATTAAATTTGGTGTGTGGTTTTGTTACTCATTAAGGAATCACAGTCCATCACATTCTCCTTGCTTGCCCCCTGTACAACCTTCCCAGAGCTTCCCTCACTGCCCACAACTCAGTAGCTGAGCTCTTCCAAAAAAAAAACCCCGGATAAAATTATCTCCTTCCTTCATCAGGCTTCCCTCTACAACCATATTTAGTCCTCCTTCCCCACCCCTTCTCTCTCTAATTATTTTTCCACCCATACACCTCTCTCGATCCCAGCTTTCTGGCTTTTAGTTCTGTGTTTTCTCTCAATCTCCCCCTGTTTACTCTCCTTCCTACATCTGGAATGATCTAACCTCTCAGGCACAATTTGACCCTTGCTGTTGTGGTGCCGTTAAACTCTCATCAAACAAACAAATAAGGAAGAACTGATTCGAGCAATATTAGAACAGGGAAGGGCAGAAATGGAGGGGTTTTATGGTGAGATCTGTCAAGACTGAACTAAAACGTTCAATGGAATGTGCTTAAGAATGAATTTATGCCCTGAAAGGAAATTCAAACAAATCAGTTTTATGGACTTTACATGTGATTTCTGGTATTAAAGAAAATCGAAATGATTCCTTGAAAGGAAAATGAGTGATTGAAATTAATATGACCTTGAAAGAAATCAGTCAGAAGTAGATAAAAGTGAGAAGAAGAGTTTTGTGGTAGAAAACTCGGTGGACCTATGATTTCTGAGGTAGATTGTAGTGGGGATGGGAAATTAACTGGTATAGTCAAGTCCAAGCACACTGGAGGGAATGAACTGGTCCAGTCAAGTCCAAGCACACTGGACTCATCGGCAGCCAGAGAATTTGGCGGGTGCCTCTTTGGTCGATAGTAGGCATGTTGAAATTGCCAAGGTGCAGAGGTATGCACTCTACATCGCACTAAAATACTAGTTTACTTTGTTGTTCATAGTCATAACAGGCTGTAGATAACTTAAAAGGTCGCACAGAACTAATTAGGTATTACTCCGCCAGCCCAAAATTATAACTCTCAGAGGAAAGGCTAATACAAATATTTTTGAGAGGTCCTATTTCATGGGACAGGAAGCTGAGAAGATGCAAATTTCGGGAATGGTAGAGAAGGTATAGGTCTTGACTATGCATGTCCAAACTTGACAAGATCTGTTTCAGAAAAGGTTTCATGGGGAACTATTTTACCATGGACCCATACCAAAATTTGAGTTATTTGGTGAGGGTGTATATCACCTCTTCACTTCAGCTTAAAAAAAGGGCCAAAACTTTAGGTCAACCCCTATTTGACATACCATCAAAGATATTAGATGGTACTTTTTAGAAAACATTGGAAAAGTTTGCAAAACTTCCTCGTTCTGGTTACAAAAAAGACCCGAAACGTGAGGACAAATATTTAGATCTGTGCTACCTTAAAAATTATATATGAACAGGCACAGATTTAATAATCATCCAAAGCTTTAAAATCTGCACAGAAAAGTATTATGTCAAAAGCACCTATATTTTTGAGTTATGGCTAATTTAAGTTTGAATTTTTAATTTATGTGAAAGTTTTGATGTATGAAAGAGAAGATGGCTCTTTATTGTAAATTTGAAATTTTTTCACTGTTGTCGCTGAAAATCATCAGGACTGCTTTCTACGAATAAATTTGGATTGGGGGTGTTATAGAGATTCAAAACCTTGGTGGTCGTATTCAACTGTTGCCATTCTAATAACGTTGGGGAAGGATTGAACAGCGGCAAGTAAACATAACAAAATTCATAGACCCTTGTTTGTTACCGCTGGCAAACTTCATGGAACTCCCAAATTGATAACAAACTCCATGTCATCCAGCCCACAATTCCGATCAAAGCCACCATCAACAACCTCTCTTGTATCAACAACGTTCATATAACCCGTCTTAGAATACTGTAGGTCACACCCACCTCACTCGCTCCCACCTCCTTAGTGGCTCCCCCAACCCCTCTGCAACAATTTCCATTGCACCCTCACAATCCATCACGTTCTCTTGCCCCCTGTACAACCTTCCCAGAGCTTCCCTCGCTCCCCACAACTCAATTGTTGAGTTCTTCCAGAAAAACCCTCTGGATAAAACTATCTCCTTCCTTCATCAAGCTTCCGTCTACAACCATATTTAATTCTCCTCTTCCACCCCGTCTCTCTACTTTGTTTTTGTTTCACCCATGCACCTCCTCTCTTGATCACAGCTTTCTGAGTTTTTGCTCTTGAATTTCTCCCCCTGTTTCCTTTCCTTCCTACCTCTAGAATTATCTGACCTCTCAGGCACAATTTGACCCTCGTTGTCATGGTGCCGTTAAGCCCTCATCAAACAAACCAACAAACATAGAGTTTTCTCTTATATTATATTTGCATAATTTATTATAAGAAGTTGTTGGTACTTCGCTGTAGATTTTCAAATTTGGTGTGTGATTGATTAATAACTTTTAGGATTAACATTAAATTTTCTTTAGACCAAGGTAACCAAAGTTCTAAGAAAATTTTCTCTCAAAAAGTATAATGTAAGTTAATACTGGTAGTCCATTAAAGGAATATTCCCATTAGTTTTTGTAACATTTTATTTGAAAGAGCATACTTTTAGAGCTAATTTGGTACAAAAATCAGGTTGATGTCATATTCCATTCAGGAGGTATGGATTTTTTTTTTTATAGATTTCCCAATTGCATTATAAAGTTTTTGTACAGTAGTTTGATGAATTCGTGTTTGATGATGTCATCGAGGCAATTCCATTGCAATTGTTTATGTATTTCTTTGAATGTTAATTGGTTGTTTCTGAATGATTAGAAACAATTTTTCAAAACTTATTCTAGTAGGGTATATTTGGAAATGTATATAAATACCTAACTTTCATCAATGTATTTTTCTAGCAGGTTTTTACTATGAAAAAAGGATGATAGATTTTAATGAAATACATAAACTTTGTGGGAGAATGTGTTGCTGTGATGTCATACTGAGTCTTTTCCTATTCGTTTATAGGCATTTTTTGTGAACCTTAAAATTTGAATATCTCCTGGTATGTATGAATAACATAACAACATGATTTTTGTACTAAATTGTTTCTAAAAAATTCTCCGTTCTTATGAAAGGTTATCAAAAAAAAAAAAAAAAGCATGAGAATATTCCTTTAATATAAATATATCAATTTTATTCTTCAACCATAAATTCAACCATTGATTGTTTTAATATTCTTTAATTATACACTTATATGTTGATTGTGGGTGTTGCCAAAATTTAAAATGTCTCTATTGTAGAAATAGGCTGCTTTCCTAGTTAGGACTTGTTAGGTAGAGGATTAATAGACAATGCATTAAATTAGATTAGAATATTCACATTCAATTGAATATTTTAAGTTTGTTTTAAAGCCATGAATATTCAACAGCTGTATATTTCAATATTAAAGGACTAGTCCAGGGGTGAGGCGAGTCCATCTTATATGAAACAGGACTTCCAAAGACAAAATGGTGAAGAAACTATTCCAAAATCTTATTCCATTAAGGAGTTATTTAAGTTGAAAGTTCTGTCTTATCTGTGTAGAAATGACTGGTGTAGTAAATCTACTATGGAAGTTGGCACCCTCAACCTCACATGCTTAACAAATCTTAATGTATTTTTAAGAAAATTTGTCATTTAACTTTTTTCCTATATGAACTATTTTTCCTCTTACTTACTTCAGGTGGTAAATCATAATTACCCTTAAAAGATTCTGGTTTACTACTTTCTGGATTACTGTAGAGATGCAGTGGCTCAGTGGTTTAGGAGTCGTATTCGAAAGGTACCGGGTTCGATTCCTGTCGCGAGCGCTGCATTGTGTCCTTGAGCAAGACACTTTACTCTACTTGCTTCAGTCCACTGAGCTGTGAAAATGAGTACCAGCACTGCTGGGGAGTTAAGCTGTGATGGACTGGTGTCCCGTCCAGGGGGAGTCGTGTACTCTCATCCACTTGCGATATGGAAACTGGGGATAAGCAGCGGCTCAATGAGCCTAATGGCTCAATGGATTTAGCTAAACTTTGCAATGGTTGTTAAGCCACAAACTCACAGGATAAAAATATGATGGAATAAATAAAGACTTTTAGGAATCTTGAGGATGTAATGTCACATCTAGTCTGATTTCAGTCGTTTCTGCACAAATGATACCAAACTTGAAAAAAAAAGATTTTTGAATGCTTTTGCCACTATTTTGTTTATTTTGGAGTCCCCATTCATATAAGATGGACATGCTTGACCACTAAACTAACCCTTTAAGTGCTTTATCAGGACAGGTCAATGACCTTGAATACTAAATTAATTGATATTTTTGTTGATGATAGCAAATAATTAACGGCAGTACTGCACTCTCCTATATTCAGGGAGTAATGTTTTTTCATATTATATTACCATATCTCATTCTTAGTACTGAATAATTTTGAGTAAGGGATCGTAAAGGTGTATTTTTTAGTTACAAGAGAATTATGCTTAATACAAGTAAATATCATTTATGGTTTAGTTATGTAATTTAATATTGAAGTACATATTTTTGGCATTCCTTTTTTATACATACAGAAGAAGTGAAGAAAGCTATGGGTAAGAAAAGTGGGGTTAAAATGGGGACAGGTTTGTGATAAGAATTGGTGGGTGGTATGGTAGTGAAGGAAAAGAGCATTTTTTAGGGGGCAGGGACCATTTGTATATCAAATTTTTTGCCACACATTTTTCTTATTTATAACTATATGTTGATTCTCTTGCTAATGCTGGCCTAGATAGAATATAAGTAACTAATTAATATATTTCTACATATTCTCAATAAACAAATCGATATATATATTATAAGATTTATATAATATATATATATAATATATATATATTATATATAAAATATATATATATATATATTTATGTATATATATTTATATATACATATATATATATATATATATATATATATATATGTGTATATATATATATATATACATATATATATATTTATTTCTATATATTTATATATATATATATATATATATTTATTTATATATATATATATATTTCTATATATATATAAATATATATTTCTATATATATTTATATATTTATATATATGTATATATATATATATATATTTATATATATATATATATACATATTTTTTATATATATATATATATGTATATATTTCTATATATATATATATATATTTTTATATATATATATTTATATATATATATATATATATATATATATATATATATATATATATATATATTTATATATATATATTATTAGGAACTGCGAAGCTTGTTGGAAATATCCATTAATAAATAAAAACATACAATTTTTTCATGCTGCTTTTATATTGTAGCATATTGTTATGACTTTTAAAATGGAAAAACACATTGTTGGAATGAAGATTTTGCAGCAATTTTACCCCTTTTGGTTGCCCATTTTAAGTGCGTTTTTGTTGCCTAAAATTTATTCACAGAGATGAGATTTATATATGATAAGTTATTTGTTAGTGCTTCAGGCTGAATCAAGTTTTATATCTGCCATCGAAACAAAAGCTATATTTGCCAAAGCAACATTTATATGTAAATAGAATCCTGAAAGTTTCCTTAGCCGGGGGATATTACAAATTCAGTAGTTAAAAATGAAAGCTGTATGGATCAAGCCAAAAACCTTTAGGAAAGTAGATTTTAGCATGATAGTAAAGTAACAAAATATAAGAGACATCAAATTGCAAAATCACATCAATTCATTTTCTTATTATTTGAATGATTTTGTAACAAATTTTTATATGTAGAAATTGACATTGATGGGTGTTGTTGGGTTTTTAGATCTCTGGTTAATATCATTTGAAGAAAGCAGCCCTTGAAACATGGCAGGATGAAGCTGTCAATGTCATTTTCATACTGTTCGAAGGACACTTTTCCCAAAATACCACATCCCTGGTATTACCATGAATCTGTTATTTGCCCGTGGTATTATGCAATCATTCAGCCACACAGGTGGTTGAGACGACTTGACAAAAAATGCTGTAATTATATAAAACCTTAGTATTTGAATGTCATACAGTACTTACTTGGATCATTTATACCCTGAAAACTGGTGTAATGATTTCATTTGGTGCAGAAATCATACAAATAGCACCATTTTCAGCAGCGTAATTTTGAGCGACTTTCAAAATCTTGCCGACCCATTAGCGTAACCTCCTCCCCTTGACACTATTTTGATAAACAATCCTGCTGTTTTGCCATTTCCGTTCATCAGTGCAATATATGCGTAGAGCAAGGACTCTTTGTGTGTAGAGGTCAGGAGTTATGCACCGTCGAGCATACTTACTACATAAAGCAAACACGTGCAGTGTGAAAAGGATTTTCCAAAGATAATGGTAGGCAATAGCAATTACGAGATAAGCATACACATAAACTCATGCTTCTTTGAATATTACTAATTGAAATTATACATTGGTTACTTATGAATATACAAGAAATACACTTTATAAGTTTCTTAATGCCCAAAACTCCAAAGACACAACACATATTGATGTTATTTAAGTAAAAACTTCCCTGGTGTTGCCGATGTACGGGGAGGAAGTTTTATTGTTGGAATGCTGCTCTTGGTTTCTTAACTTTGAAATGAAGTTATGTGAAAATATGAAATATAGCTTCAATTTCGATGTTCAAAGGTTGAATTTTCTAACAATTTGTCCAATATAACAAATTTCACGTATTTCACACCTTAAGAGGGCAAATTTTATTAAAACACGAAGTGGAATAAATTGGAAATAAACTGGAAATTGCAAACTGCCACATGCGGTTACTGAAATGCCACAGGTACAGAAAATCAGGATGGAGTTCTGTTCAAGGGGCGAGTTCTGTAATGTCATGACCAGTTGGTGAAGAAACTTTTTTATATTTAAAACGAAACCAAGTTAACAGTAACACAAGTTTGGGGCTGTTTTTTAATTTTTTAATAGAATATTCCCGTGAATTTTCATTTTGTATCATCATATATATATATATATATATATATATATATATATGTGTATATGTATATGTATATATATATGTATATGTATATATATATATATACATATATATATATATATATATACATATATATATGTATATGTATGTATGTATATATATATATGTATATATATGTATATGTATATGTATGTGTATATATATATATATGTATATGTAAATATATATATATATATATATATATATATATATATATATATATATATATATATATATACATATATATATATATATATATATGTATATATGTATATATATATATATATATATACGATGGAAGACTATTAAAGAAACAATTTGGTGTCAAAATCATGTTGACATCTTTTTCCGTTTATGAGATATTAAATTTCAAAGCTTGATGTGCCAGTATGTTGAAAAGTGAATTCAAGACAAATGTATTGTATCTCTATATAACAAAAACAAGTTTTTCTTTTACTTGCGAGTGTAAGGTTCATAAGCAGATGGGCAAAGCAAATTTTTATACTGTTTATGTTATACCCCATCTCAATAAATATGCAAAAAAAAATCCAGTAATTTAGGAAAAGGCAATTTGTTTCCAAAGAAATAAACAAAAATTGTATTTGATTTGCCTTATGACATCACACTGTACTGTGAGGTCACTTTGGAACACTCGCTTAATCTTTAAAATGTGCAATAACTCCTCAAAGGAAAAAAGATATCATTATGATTTTTACACCAAAGTGTTTCTTTTATAGTCCTCGTCATAAATATGAAAATAAGGACGGTAGAATGTATGTTATTTTTCTGCTTGCTTAGCAACCGTTTCTGATGATTTACAGGCAAATATGCCTTTGCAATTAAAGAGGTATGAATGTGACAATGCAATTAATATTTTCACGTGGCTAACATAACTTTTGACATTGTAAAATTTGGAAATAAATATTTGAATGAAATACACAAGAGAATTTAACAATTAAACCAAACTTCAAATGAAATTTAAGTTAAAGTTTGATTATAATTCTACCGATTTATTTGCATATACGAGGGGATTACATAAGGCTGATTATGCATTAGTAGCTGTGCAAAATACACAACGTTATGCAGAAGAGAGGCTGGACGATTACGTTCAGTCGTCTTGCTGTCCAACAACACAATGAGCAACTAGTCTTCAACACTATCTCAAGGAATTCCTGAGTATTTATGCAAATGAGGTAGAATTGAGGAGTGAGTATTTATGCAAATGTGGTGTGGTAGGCTGTGAAGTCACTAGTATCCTCTGATGAGCAGGACTGACCCCCAAACCTGTCCTATACATATGCATAGGCGGAATTTGGGGGTGGAAGGGGGAATTTTCCCCCTCTTTTTTTCCTTTTGCTACAGCTTTTGTATGGGTTTTTTTGTATTTGAGGGTGTTTTTATGATCCCCCACTCCACACACTTTCAGTGGGCAGATCCTTTTTATGGTTCTTTATGTTCATCTCAATAATATCAGATTATATCATTTTTCAGAGAGGTTGCACGGAGCAATTTACAGGGTTATTTTTGTCAGTCTTTCTTGAATGTTAATTTTAATTCCATATTTCAAAAATAAATGTCTTATTAGTACTTATTTTTCAGATTTTATTCAAACTCCCATTTTTTTTTTTGTGACGGTACTTGCACAAAGATTAATGTAATTAACAATGCATAATTGGATGTCATATGTCTTCTACTATTCATCCCCAACCCGTCTATAAGAATGAGCAAGTTTGAGAGGATATCACCTTCCCAGTTGCATGCTTCCTGGTTGGGAGGGGGAGGGCTTAATGGTTGGGGAGAGAGAGGGTATAATCGTAAAAAAAAAAAATAAGGACAATGAATTAATAGTAAAAGCAACTTTCTTTAAAAAGTGAAGGAAATTTCTTGAACAGCGGTGTTTGATGGAAGCTTAATTTACTGGTGTAATTGTTCTGCTTGTAACTAGGAACCACATTTCTCCCAGCCCCCACGTCTTACCCCACCCTCTCTATGCCACCTGTTGGACACTCTATGCCACCTGTTGGACACTCTAATTTCACCACCCTCTTTTCACAAGCATCTAAGTTGTATTTAAGTTTTCTAAAGTAGAATAAAGCAACAATATAAAAATGTTTTTTTGGTATGAATTATGGAGGTAATAAATTGTTTATATAATGTCAAGATTTGTGTCTTTGGTTTTTATCATTCTTTCCTGTGTTTTCTTCAATAGACATTCTGTGCATGAATGAACGGTAAGAATTGTGGCATTAATCTCACAACACAGAAATATGAAAGCGGTACCGAGTGTTATTGGAAGTCGATCACGACTAATTCCTTCAAGCTGCTATATGTGAGGGCAATATAGGGTCAGACAGATGCTTTATGGGACCATGACTGTTGATGCCATCAAATAGCTGGAGAGGGCCCTGGGATGCTAAAGTTGAGGGAGGGGAGGGGCCCTCAGAGGCTAGGAGCAAGGAGCCCTTCAAACGCTGAGGCAATGGATGATTTCCCTTATTGGTAGAACTTGTGAATCTTAAAGAGACTGTTTATAGAAGTATTCACTCAGTCTGGCATGGAATTTTCAGGGTGCCCCTTCCCCTTGCGAAGGTATGTGCCCCACTTCCAAAAAATCAAAAAAATAAATAAACAAGGGTATATGGAGAATCTGCCCAAGTGCCCCCTCATTAAGCGGTTGTAACCATCCCCATTGCAATCCCCCATTGCAAAAATTCCTGGCTACGGGCCTGGGAATCTCATATCTAAACCCTAGTAAATCCTAAGAATAGTTAAGTCAAATTTTCATATGTAAATTGAGGTCACCAGAGATAAGTTGAAAATTCCAGGTAAGGGAAATATGTCTGATTTGCATAAACCAAAATGGCTGTCCTATGTATTAGTTTACAAAATATTGTCCTGGAAAAAACAGAAACACAGGGTTTCTAGCATGACACATTATATGAGATGTCTTAGCATACTTGGCCTTGCATATCAAGAAGTGAAGTATATTAGAATGATTACATATCCAATATTGGTTTATTAACTTTGTATCAGCTTATAACCTTCAAGGATAAGTTTAGTGGTCAAGCAAGTTTATCTTATATAAGACTTCAAAAGATACAAAATGGTGAAAAGAGCATTCAAAAATCTCATTCTGTTATAAAGGAGATATTAAATTCGATTAAATTTTGCAACTAGCAGTATTCAGATATTCAAAAAGTGAAGGGGTCCAAGACCTCTCCCCAAGACCTCTCCCCAAGCAAGATGAAGTGTTCAAATTTAACCCACTTCTAAAGGCAAATTGTTGTTTAAAAGTATAAAAGATAATCCCAATTTTTTTTCAAAAGTGAGATGGTCCAGACCCCCTCCCCCCCTCCTATGGCTACGCCACTGGTTGGGGTACAGAGGATGGGGAATTGTCCTTTTAGCTATATGCCATATACTGCTGCATGCTTTTAAATTAAGTTGAGCATTCCCATAAAATTATATATCCCCAGTGGTATATTACAAGCCTTTTTTTTTTTTACATATATAGGCCTACTGGTGGGTCAACCTACACATTTGGGTGGCAGCACTACAGAAGGGAAGGGGGGGGGGACACGCGATCGCTTTGCCCCCCCCACTCTTAGAAAGTTTTGTAAAGTGACATATTTTGTCGATTTATAGGACTCCCCCTCCAATGAGACAAATTTACCCTTCGCTTAATGAGACAAATTTGCCCTTCGGTTGCCACCCCCTCTTCCCCTATAACCAAAATCCTGGTGCTGCCACTGGGGGCTGACGAAAAAATGAAAAGTAAACAAGGTTCATGAGCTGGAGGGAAAAATTACTTTCAAGGGTGCTTTAATGCAATGCTTGTGTCATTGTTTTCTTAATGTGTAGGACCTGTCTCTCCTGGGCTACATGTAGTATGGTGCATGCTTCAAGGTGGCGCTGCTTCTGCTTTAGGAATGTATTGGCTATCTTGCCCTCAAATGGGTTAAAATGCGGCAGGGTCTTGTGGCTCCATCCCTTGGACCCCTACCATTTTGCCATCAATTAGCCCACAAGTGAAAATTCCTTAAAAATACCTATCTCACTACTCCTCCAAATGAGCTGAAGTTACGTCACTGTCAAATGGGTTTTTGACCCTCGTTGTCGTGGTGCCGTTAAGACCTCATTGAACAAACAAACAAACATTAAAATGCACCAGCTTCTTAAGGCTTTGCCCCTGGACTCCTACCATTTTTCTTCACCAATGAATATTCCTTGAAAAAGTCCTGTCTCACTAATCCTCCGAATGATCTGAAGTTAGATAAGTTTAGACCCTCAAATGGGTTAAAATGTGCCAGCGTCCTGGGGTTCCACCATTTTCCCCATCAATTGGCTCACCAATAAAAAGTCCTTAAGAAAGTCCTGTCTCACCACTCCTTCACATACGCTGAAGTTCGATCATTTTAGATGCTCAAAAGGGTTAACATGCACCAGATTTTGACAGATTCGCCCCCCCTGGTCCCCTACCGGGGCTTTGCCTGTGTACCCTACAAGGGGCCAATAAGCAGGCTCCTGGATCCCATGCAGGAAATCTTGTAATTTGCACTCGGGTAAAAAACAACAGAAAATGTTAGCCCAGCCCCACAAACAATAGATACCTTCCGACGGCACTGGGTCCCAATATAGTGACGCCATGTTAAGGACAAAGGGACTCATCCCCCATTTCTCGCCAAGATCCCATGATCGATTTTCTAAGTCAGAGGAGAAAATCTTGAGGGGCAGGGATAGGTCTCTCCCAGTTGGTATGGAATAGTAATCATTTAATCACTATAGTGATAGTAGACTGTCAATCATCCAATCACCATAGTGATAGTAGACTGTCAATCATCCAATCACCATAGTGATAGTAGACTGTCAATTGAGTGCACAGCTGAGATGCTGGAGGTTCCAGGTTCAAAGTCTTATAACAATTCATCCTGCCATTTTCCCACACACGTGAAAACACGTGAAATTTTGAAGGATATGTATGAGAGATCAGCTGCGAAAATCAAAGAATTCATTCCCTTTTGGAAGTATATGCTGTTAATATTTTAGAATTTGGCCATATACTTTACAAAATTGGTCAAAATATTAATAACAAACAGAGACATTTGATTTGGGGCTGTTTTGATGTTTAAACTATACAATACAAAAGTTTGGTTATAATCTGTACAAAAGTAGGTTAAGTTCACATGGCATACACCTCCCCATCCCCAAACTAACTCTGCAAATTGATCCTTACTGAAGATGCTTCATTTATACCATGAATATGTCTCATTTAGACCATGAATATACATCATTAAGACTATGAATATGCCTCATTTAGACTAAAAATATGCCTCATTTAGACCATGAATATGCCTCATTTAGACCATGAATAATATGATATACCACATTTAGACCATGAATAATATGCCTCATTTAGACCGTGAATAATATGCCTCATTTAGACCGTGAATAATATGCCTCATTTAGACCGTGAACAGCCTCATTTAGACCATGAATATACCTCATTTAGACCCTGAATAATATGCCTCATTTAGAAACTGAATATGCCTCACTTAGACCATAAATATGCCTCATTTAGACCATGCATAATATAATATACCTCATTTAGACCATGAATAAAATGCCTCATTTAGACCATGAATATGCCTCATTTAGACCATGAATATACCTCATTTAGACCCTGAATAATATGCCTCATTTAGACCCTGAATATGCCTCACTTAGACCATAAATATGCCTCATTTAGACCCTGAATAATATGCCTCATTTAGACCCTAAATATGTTGCATTTAGACCATGAGTATGCCTCATTTAGACCATGAATATGCCTCATTTAGACCGTGAATAATATGCCTCATTTAGACCATGAATAATATGCCTCATTTAGACCGTGAATATGCCTCATTTAGACCGTGAATAATATGCCTCATTTAGACCATGAATAATATGTCTCATTTAGACTGTGAATATGCCTCATTTAGACCATGAATATACCTCATTTAGACCAATATACCTCATTTAGACCATGAATATGCCTCATTTAGACCATAAATATGCCTCATTTAGACCATGAAAATGCCTCATTAAGACCCTGAATATGCCTCATTTAGACCAGGGTTGGTATATTGGCTTTTCAGAAGTCAAATGAAAACACAATTGCTTTCTGAAGACGTATTTAGACGCAAAAAAAAGTTATTGGCTTTTCTGAGAATAGTTGTTTTTTTGTGACTCTATTTGGCTTTTTGATATTGAAATTGATCATTTGGCTTTTTTTATATTTAATTTGATTATTTGACTTTTTTTTGGTTAAATTGGCTTTTTGGAGCCTTGTGTGGTTGGTTATAAAATATCTTATGAATTTATGAAAACAAAAGTGGCAGTTTTGTAGGAAGTACAGAACAGTCTTGAGTCTGTAACAGGACAGTACAGACCAGTCTTGAGTCTGTAACAGGACAGTACAGACCAGTCTTGAGTCTGTAACAGGACAGTCCAGACCAGTCTTGAGTCTGTAACAGGACAGTCCAGACCAGTCTTGAGTCTGTAGCAGGACAGTACAGACCAGTCTTGAGTCTGTAACAGGACTGTACAGACCAGTCTTGAGTCTGTGACAGGACAGTACAGACCAGTCTTGAGTCTGTGACAAGACAGTACAGACCAGTCTTGAGTCTGTAACAGGACAGTCCAGACCAGTCTTGAGTCTGTAACAGGACAGTACAGACCAGTGTTGAGTCTGTAACAGGACAGCACAGACCAGTCTTGAGTCTGTAACAGGACAGTACAGACCAGTCTTGAGTCTGTGACAGGACAGTACAGACCAGTCTTGAGTCTGTGACAGGACAGTACAGACCAGTCTTGAGTCTGTGACAGAACAGTACAGACCAGTCTTGAGTCTGTGACAGGACAGTACAACCCAGTCTTGAATCTGTAATAGGACAGTGCAGAGCAGTCTTGAGTCTGTAACAGGACAGTCCAGACCAGTCTTGAGTCTGTGACAGGACAGTACAGACCAGTCTTGAGTCTGTAACAGGACAGTACAGACCAGTCTTGAGTCTGTAACATGACAGTACAGAGCAGTCTTGAGTCTGTAACAGGACAGTACAAACCAGTCTTGATTCTGTAACAGGACAGTACAACCCAGTCTTGAATCTGTAATAGGACAGTGCAGACCAGTCTTGAGTCTGTAACAGGACAGTACAGACCAGTCTTGAGTCTGTTACAGGACAGTACAGACCAGTCTTGAGTCTGTAACAGGACAGTACAAACCAGTCTTGATTCTGTAACAGGACAGTACAACCCAGTCTTGAATCTGTAACAGGACAGTGCAGACCAGTCTTGAGTCTGTAACAGGACAGTACAAACCAGTCTTGAGTCTGTAACAGGACAGTGCAGACCAGTCTTGAGTGTGTAACAGGACAGTACAGACCAGTCTTAAGTCTGTAACAGGACTTCCACATATGTCTAAGTAGAGGGAGAGCTATTGGTGGCTTAGCTCCCCAAAAATGTAGCACAACCTCTGTCCTCCTCACCCAAATGATGAGAAAGGCAGACACAAGATTTTCAATACAGAGAGGGAAGAGGTGAATGTTTCAAATTGAGTTTGGGTTTTAAGGGAGCTAAAGCACCCCAAAAATTCAATTCTACACACCTTCAGGACTTGAGTCCTTCTTAACTGGAGAGGGTAGAATTATTAAACTAATGACATCATAAATTTTCATAATTCCTGGATTGGTTATTGAAAATCAAAAAAGTAGCACATTCATTCATCATTGACCACTTTTGGTTGGTCATTTTCTATTTTTATTATATGCATCAAATAACCTTAAAATATAAATTTGTAATATATATACATATATATATATATATATATATATATATATATATATATATATATATAAATATATATAATATATATTCATAAAATATAATCAGCATAAATATTCATGAAATATAAGTCTATATGAATATTCCTTAATTGTATTTAACATGAATATTCATCCAATATAATCAACATAAGTATTCATAAATCTGTATGAATATTCATATGGCATGAATGTCTCAAGGTGATCCAATCTATTTCACACCATTACTTCACTATACATTATATAACCTCTCTGCACCCATGTACAGCCAGTCCAAGTTGATATCATCAGCATGGTGATGTCAGACCAATGTCATCATAACATAAATCTTGTGTCCATTCGTAAAGTTGGTCCGCCTCATGCTCCCAGTCCTCGTCATCACCACCGCCTCTTGATGCTAGGTCTCGATCCCGTCTTGATGCTTTGGATTGAACGTCCGTTGTAGCCAGAGTTCGACTGTCCATATCAGTATTTTCCTGAAAAATTAAGAGTAATCTAAGTATATGAACAGGCAGGTAGAGAATCTCGATTCACCAGAAAGAGCTTGAAATTCTGAGCAGAATAATCTTTAAATTATGTCAAGGGCACCAATAGTACCCTGAGTTATGGCTAAGCAAAGTTTAAAGGATTATTTCCATGTTTTGAAAGGAATATTTCAATGTTTTGAAAGGAATATTCCCATGTTTTTTAAAGGAATATTCCCATGTTTTTGATAGAATATTCCCATGTTTTTAGAGGAATATTCCCATGTTCCTATTCCCATGTTTCTATTCTCATGTTTTTAAAAGAAATATTCCCATGTTTTTAAAGGAATATTTCAATGCTTTTAAAGGAATATTCCCATCTTTTTAAAGAAATACTCCCATGTTTTTATGTAAATAATCCCATGTTTTTAAAGGAATATTCCCATGATTTTAAAGGAATATTCCTGTTTAAAAAGTAATATTCCATGTTTTTAAAGGAATATTCCCATGTTTTTAAAGTAATATTCCCACGTTTTTAAAGGAAAATATCCATGTTTTTAAAGGAATATTCCCATGTTTTTAAAGGAATATTCCCATGTTTTTAAAGGAATATTTCCATGTTTTTAAAGGAACATTTCCATGTTTTTAAAGGAATATTCCCATGTTTTTAAAGGAATATTCCCATGTTTTTAAAGGAATATTCCCATGTTTTTAAATGAATATTTCCATGTTTTTAAATGAATATTCCCATGTTTTTAAGGAAAATTCCCATGTTTTTAAAGGAATATTCCCATGTATTTTAAAGGAACATTCCCATGTTTTAGAGGATATTCCCATGTTTTTAAATGAATATTCCCATGTTTTGAAATAAATACATTCCTATGTTTTTAAAGGAATATTCCCATGTTTTTAAAGGAATATTCCCATGTTTTTAAAGAAATATTCCCATGGTTTTAAAGAAATATTCCCATGTTTTTTTGTAACCTTTTATAAGAATGAATTTTGTTTTACAAACAATTTAGTACAAAAATTATGTTCATATTTTATTCCTACTAGGAGATAATCAAATTTTAAGGTTCACAAAAATGCCAATAAACGAATAGGAAAAGGTTCAGTATGACATCACAGCAATACATTCTCTCAGAAAAGTTATGTATTTCATTAAAATCTATCATCTTTTTTTTATTAGTAAAATCTGCTAGAAAAATAAATTGATGAAAGTTAGGTATTCATATACATTGCCAAATATACCCTACTTCAATAACTTTCGGAAAATTGTTTCTAATCATACAGAAACAACCAATTAATATTCAAAGAAATACATAAACATTTGAAATGGAATTGTCTCTATGACATCATCAAACATGAATTCATCATACTGTACAAAAACATTAAAATGCAAATGGGAAATCTTTAAAAATCCATATCTCCTGAACGGAATATGATGTCAACCTGATTTTGGTACCAAATTGGCTCTAAAAGTATGCTCTTTTAAATAAATTTTTACAAAAAACCATGGGAATATTCCTTTAAAGAATTTATAATCAATGTAAAAGTTGTGATATATGAAAGAGAATACAACTCAAAACTTTTCTTGACTTGATGACCGCTCGGCTTGTTTGGACGCTCTACCAACCCTGAATCTTTCAGACTCAATTTTGTTTCAAGTTTAAAAAATCTCCGGCTAAATATTAATTGAGGGTATGATAGAGCTTCAAAAGCTCTTGATCATATTCAACCTCTCCCGTTCAAATAACGTTGGTGAAAGAATGAAAAAATCAGTTAATATAAGGAAATTCACAGGTTTTGTGAAAACAAAACATTTAAATTTTGTGACATCACAAAGAAAAAACCCTATAAATTTCCTTTCTTTAAAGGAAACGTATCATTCCATATATACGTTTACATTTATCACTTCCGTTTTTCAAGTTTCCCTATTGATCACGTGAAATCTGTGATGTTATCGATCACAAATCCGCCTGACTGAACATAGGGACCTACAAGTGTTAAAATTCTTTAAACTTTGCAATAGTTCAGAAACTAAAAGTACTTTTGATGTAATTTAAATCTATTCTGTTCAAAATTGAAAGATTTTTCTGGTAAATATAAATCATTATCCAAGAGTGCAGCTCTAAAAAGCATTGGGGCCACAGATTTGTTTCTGTTGCTGTTGCAAAAGTGTGGAACAGTCTTCCACCACCAATAAGACTTGCCAGCAGCCTTGTAACATTAAGAAAAAACTTAAAAGCTCATCTTTTCTTGAGCAAATTCTCTTGAATCTATTTGTTTTTGACTTTTATTTCATATCTTAATTTCTGTATACTGTTGGTTGTATTTTGCAAAGCACCATCAGCCTCTTTTTTGACGGTTACCCGGCACTATAAGTTTCTAATATTATACCTGTCCCTACACCTTTAAGTTAACGAGAAGAAAGGAAGATGGTGACTAGCTATGAAGATGAGAAGTATCTTACTTGTGTCCCAGCGGAGTAGGCTTTCTTCATCTTGGATGCCCTCTGCATGGCCTGCCTTGACCTCCGCGCGGTCTCTCCTGCTTGACTTGTCCGAGCTGTGCCAGGAATTAATCGAGGAGTGGGCGTCCAAATGAGAGGTGTTCTTGTGTTAAATACACAAAGAATAAACGTTATATTGTATTATTATATTATATTATTTCTTCTTTGTATGGAAATAATCATAATGAGAGTGCTGCACGTAAAATGATATAGAGATGGAAGGTTTGGAAAGAAGGTTGACCAATGAGAACTTATTAAAATGTAACCAGAGTTGGATCAGAAATATAATAATCTAGTTGGCATGGGCATATGGCCTCTAATGGTAGCCAATAAACTCCAAAATTTCCCAGTTAAAAAAAATCAAGCAAGTTAAATTTCCATCAATGATGCTGTTCATTTGGATATCTCCTTTAACTTTTGTTCAATTTGACCAAATGTTCCTTCCTTTAATTTGACCAAATGTTCTTTCCTTCAATTTGACCAAATGTTCCTTCTTTCAATTTGACCAAATGTTCCTTTCTTCAATTTGACCAAATGTTCTTTCAATTTGACCAAATGTCCCTTCAATTTGACCAAATGTTCCTTCAATTTGACCAAATGTTCCTTCCTTCAATTTAACCAAATGTCCCTTCAATTTGACCAAATGTTCTTTCAATTTGACCAAATGTTCCTTCAATTTGACCAAATGTTCCTTCAATTTGACCAAATGTTCCTTCAATTTGACCAAATGTTCCTTCCTTCAATTTAACCAAATGTTCCTTCAATTTGACCAAATGTTCCTTCAATTTGACCAAATGTTCCTTCAATTTGACCAAATGTTCCTTTCTTCAATTTGACCAAATGTCCCTTTAATTTGACCAAATGTTCTTTCAATTTGACCAAATGTTCCTTCAATTTGACCAAATGTTCCTTCAATTTGACCAAATGTCCCTTCAATTTGACCAAATGTTCCTTCAATTTGACCAAATGTTCCTTCAATTTGACCAAATGTTCCTTCAATTTGACCAAATGTTCCTTCAATTTGACCAAATGTTCCTTCAATTTGACCAAATGTTCCTTCAATTTGACCAAATGTCCCTTCAATTTGACCAAATGTTCCTTCAATTTGACCAAATGTTCCTTCAATTTAACCAAATGTTCCTTCAATTTGACCAAATGTCCCTTCAATTTGACCAAATGTTCCTTCAATTTGACCAAATGTTCCTTCAATTTGACCAAATGTTCCTTTAATTTGACCAAATGTTCCTTCCTTCAATTTAACCAAATGTTCCTTCAATTTGACCAAATGTTCCTTCAATTTGACCAAATGTCCCTTCAATTTGACCAAATGTTCCTTCAATTTGACCAAACGTTCCTTCAATTTGACCAAACGTTCCCTCAATTTGACCAAACAATTTGACTAAATGTTCCTTCAATTTGACCAAATGTTCCTTCAATTTGACCAAATGTTCCTTCAATTTGACCAAAAGTTCTTTCAATTTGACCAAATGTCCCTTCAATTTGACCAAACTTTGTCATTTTCAACAACTTTTTTAATTCTATTTGAAAAATTCCCCAATTTGAACGAGGAAACGAAATTGGTGGATAACCTGTAATGAACAGGCAAGACCATGTTAAATCCATAATAGACCCAAGAAGGCCCAAAAGGGAATTATTTCAAAGTACTTTTAGTTTCTGAACTAAAGCAAAGTTTGAAGAATTTTAACACATGTAGGTCTCTATGTTCATTCAGGCGGATTTGTGATCGATAACATCGCAGATTTTGCCTGATCAACAGGGAAAATTGAAAACCGGAAGTGATAAAAATGTAAATGTATATATGGGATAATACCTTTCATTTAATGAGAGGAAATTCATAGGTTTTTATTTGTGATGTCACAAAATTTTAATACTTATCCCTGTTTTTCTTGTTTGTTTGATGAGGGCTTAACGGCACCACGACAACAAGGGTCAAATTGTGCCTGAGAGGTTAGATCATTCTAGAGGTAGGAAGGTAAGGAAACAGGGAAAGAATGAGAGAAATTCAAGAACAAAAGTCAGAAAGCTGTAATCGAGAGAGGAGGTGCATGGGTGAAACAAAAACAAAGTAGAGAGGGGGTGGAAGAGGAGAATTAAATATGGTTATAGAGGGAAGCCTGATGAAGGAAGGAGATAATTTTATCCAGAGGATTTTTCTGGAAGAACTCAACAATTGAGTTGTGGGGGGCGAGGGAAGCTCTGGGAAGGTTGTACAGGGGACAAGCAAGGAGAACGTGATGTATTGTGTTTTTCTTGGCATAGTTGTGGGGAGCAAGGGAAGCTCTGGGAAGGTTGTACAGGGGACAAGCAAGGAGAACGTGATGGATTGTGTTTTTCTTGGCATAAGTGGATGAGAGCACATGACCCCCCCCCCCCTCCCCCGGGGTAGGATGTAAGTTCATCACAGGTCAACACTCCAGCAGTGTT
Organism: Chiridota heheva; assembly: GCA_020152595.1. Classification (NCBI taxonomy): domain Eukaryota; kingdom Metazoa; phylum Echinodermata; class Holothuroidea; order Apodida; family Chiridotidae; genus Chiridota; species Chiridota heheva. The sequence goes on along the minus strand of JAIGNY010000411.1, from coordinate 1,988,530 downwards.
GGCACTCATTTTACAGCTGAGTGAACTGGAGCAAGCAGACTGAAGTGTCTTACTCACAAACACAATGCTGGGGTCGTGGCAGGAATGAACCCATTTTGCATACAAGCATGACTCCTTAACCACTGAGCCAATGCACCTCTGGCAAGATAATGTAGAACTGATTAATATGACCTCTTCTCTTAGTCAAAGGGACAGCCAAGCTTGAGTTTTTTTTTGTCTGCTGAAGTTTTGACATGTGTGCCTTGGAAGGCTGATTAAACTGCACAATACAGAGAAAAAAAAGTGAGTATGGAGCAGTGCCACCGAGAGGGGGAGATGAGGGGGGTGCATGTTGTTCTGGGGTCTGGGCTTTAAATGTACCTCAGTAAAAAAAATCAGGACCAAAAAAATAAAATGACCATAAATACATAATAACAGGGGCATTAATCAACAAAAACTCATGCTTGACAATGGTGAAAACGGTATAAATTGGGTTAAAAATAGCTTTTTTTGCTCATTAGAATCTTTCGGGATATGAGGGGCAATTAAATGTTAGTTTGCCCCACGGCTCCCGAATCTCTCGGCGGCCCAGGTATGGAGTGAATGAGGATTAGAGGCAGAGGGAAATAATGGGAGATTTAACGAGAAATGACACCTTGTTAGGGTTGAACGACTGACTGAGAGGATACAGGCAGCAAATTATACTCCAAAATCTGACGTAAGCTTTGGTGTCTTCTTGCTATTCATAACAACAATAAAAAATGCTGTGGGGGAATGGCTTTCAATAAAGGCTTAAAATTGCATGCCAAAATTTTCTCTGTACAAAATATCATTCAAAGTATTTACCTTATTTTTGAAATCAAACGAATGTGTTCAAGCTGCATCTCCTGGGTAACAGGTGTTTTGGTCAGGGCAGGAATCTCCGACCTCAGTCTGGGGGATGGCATGCCCCCCTTTTCAAGAAAATCTAAGATGTCATACAAGATGGTTGTGCGTGGAAGAACTGTTTAAAATCAAAGCAAAAAAGAAACTTTTAAAAAATAAATACATGTACCTCCTACAAGACTACAACAGCTTATTGGAAACCCCTTTAGTTTTCTCCCCCCCCCTCCCCCTCCCCCCAATAATAAATAATAATAATACCACCCAGGGATATGGATAAAGACCATGTTTTGAAGGCTTCGTGCGCAATCAATTAAGTTGCTCGGATCATTTTTCCCAACTCTCACAGTTACTGGAAAGATTATTTTGGAAAAACATTTAAACACATTCTTTCAAACAAATCTTTAATTCAATTAAAATATGTAGGTTCGATTAGTTTTCCTCACCAGTGCTGTCTTTGGGACCAAGGGAAAATTTGGCATTTAATTCAGGGCCTAAAAGAACATATGACATTGTGATTGCTCGGTAAAATTTATTTTGCTTGGGATGCCTGGAATTTACATACCCCCTTGGTGCATTCCTGTTCCACCTCTACTGTATATTTCTATGTAGTGATGATATTTGCATCTTACCGTTCAGATCCAGTCTCCTCCATAGGTTGTCTCTGCCTCCCATGTGAGCTGGCATCTCGTCTATATTACTTAAATACTGTGAAAGAATGAAGATAAATGTATTTTTTATCATGCATATTCATGAGGTCATGATATGAATATGCATTATCATAACATTCATCAAATTGTTCATTCATCCAAATTGTCTCTGATCCAGTCTGGCATCTCCATTAAATACTGTGAAAGAATGAAGATAAATGTATTCTTTGTTATGCTATTCCCATGATGAGCCGCATCTTGTCATCAAAATTATTCAGTTAAATGCTGCCTCCCATTAATTGTCTGCATATCAATAAGTTCATCATTATGCATATTCATGATGTCATGAACTGACTATGCATATTCATCAAACTGTTTTCAGTGATGTATGAAGTCGGAGGAATAGCTTAAAATGTTTTATCTATCTGTGAATAGGGTGGAGTTACTGCACCAACTTTTATCATTGTGTCAAAAATACTTGGCAAAAAATATTTCCTGCAGGTACTTAAAATATTTTCAGGGATAATTTTACATACTACTCAAGGCACTGTAGTTGCTTAGTGATTTTAAGCACTGCTTTTCAAGTACTATTTATTGTGTGTGAACAAGGATGGTGCAGCATCTAAATACAAAGTGGATGCTCTACCAATCAGGCTAACCAATTGCTACTACAGTACCTGCATATAATCTTTGTAGTGGTGACATCTACTTCATCAGTGATCAGGTCTTTCTCGTGCTGGCAAGTATCTGCGATCATCTGATCATAAAACAACCTGTGTCCCATCATACGACACGCATCCGACGCTGCCTGGAAACAAAACACAAATGACTTTCAACTTGTGGTCAAGCATAAACAGTATGGTGAAACATTAGTCGGTCAGTTTTTTCAGTACTGCTGACAAGAGGCAGGGGATTGGGGAGGGGAAAAATATGATTGGGAGGGGGAAAACATGATTGGAGAGGGAGAAAAACTTGACTGGGGAGGGGGAAAAACTTGACTGGGGAGGGGAAAAACATGATTGGGGAGGGGGAAAACTTGATTGGGGAGGGGGAAAACTTGACTGGGGAGAGGAAAAACATGATTGGGGAGGGGAAAAACTTGATGGGGAGGGGGAAAAACTTGATTAGGAAGAAGGAAAACATGATTGGGGAGGGGGACAAACATGATTGGGGAGGGGATTGGTTAATGGGTAGCATTTCCCATGGGCCCTGGGTGCTAGGGGTTTGGATCATAGGGACCTGTAAAAATGGTGCATAAAGGAGTCAACTATTTTAACAGTCTCAACTTTGGTTTATTAAATGGGCTGGTGTGTTCAGGATACCCCAGCCAGCATTGGCTCTAGGCAGCCCTGTTCTTTTTAAATTGCTACTACAAATAAAATGGTTTTTCTGCTTAATGTCTTCATATTTATATTTTTTGTTTTCACATCACGTTGGTTACATGTAAGCTTCTTTGATCAACCTGTATTTCCTATGCATTTCTTGTCCTTTAGTGTAACATTTTCCTGGTAACTGATCCCTAACAATTAGAAAATAACAAGAATAACATTTTCTAAATACTGCTTTTCTCTTAAAGATTACACTGTAGTCAGTTCCATTCCATTCTTTAGATATCTAAAATAGGTGACTGTAAAAGATTTTAGTTGGAGGAGCAAAACATGATTAGGGAGGGGTATAAACATGATTGGGGAGGGGAAAACATAAATCGAGAGGTGGAAAACATGATTGGGGAGGGAGAAAAACATGATTAGGGAGGGAAAAAAAAGATGATTGGGGAGGGAAAAACATGATTGGGGAAGGAGAAAAACATGATTGTGGGGAGGGGGAAAACATGATTGGGGAGGGGAAAACATGATTGGGTAGGGGAAACATGAATGGGGAGGGGGAAAACATGATTGGGGAGGAGGAAAACATGATGGGGAGGGGGAAAACATGATGGGGAGGGGGAAAACATGATTGGGGAGGGAGAAAAAGATGATGGGGGAGGGAAAACATAATTGGGGAGGGGGAAAACATGATTGGGGAGGGAGAAAAGGGGAAAAACCATGATTAGGGAGGGGGAAAAAAGATAATTGGGGAGGTAGGGAAAAAACATGATTGGGAAGGGGGAAGCATAATTGGGGAGGGGAAAAAACATGATTGGGAAGGGAAAATTATTGAACATCTTTTTAATTATACATAAAATTCAATACAAAATTTTTTTTTTTATCAAATCTTTTTTTTTTGGAAGGGGGGAGGGGGAATGGCCAGCCACCCATGCATCCACCATTTCATCACTTCTACTTATGTAAATTGTTCTTTTCTTTGCATAAACTTACAATTCTGTTTAGCAATAAAAGATAAATCTATACATATTATTTGCCTTTTGTCACTTTGTTTTATTTTAGAGCTACTTAACATCCATTTGCTTTAAACTTTCAACCACTCAGATAATTTGAACCCTGTTTAAGTGAAGATCATAGTAAGTATAACATGCTAAGGTATATGCAGAGGCAAATTAGCTAAATTGCTTTCAAAACAATTAAAAACCACCATAGTAACAAAAAATATCATCACAATCAATGACCATTTTACTGTATTTTTAAATCTCAGGCATCAATTTACATATTTTGTGCAAAAATTGAGCTCATCCAATTAAAAACTGATAAATGTTTGTTTGATGAGGGCTCAACAGCACCACAACAGCGAAGGAAAAATTGTGCCTGAGTGAGAGGTTAGATCAATCCAGAGGTAGGAAGGCAAGAAAACAGGGTGAGATTGAGAGAAACACGAGAACTAAAAGCCAAAAGCTGGGATCGGTGCATGGGTGAAAAAAAAACAAAGTAGAGAGAGGGGGATGGGAGAGGAGGACTAAATATGGTTGTAGAGGGAAGCAAGATGAAGGAAGGAGATCATTTTATTCGGAGGGTTTTTCTGAAAGAGCTCAGCTATTGAGTTGTGGGGAGCGAGGGAAGCTCTGGGAAGGTTGTACAGGGGGCAAGCAAGGAGAACGTGATGGACTGTGAGGGTGCAATGGCTATTGTTGCAGAGGGTTGGGGGAGCCAATAAGGAGGTGGGAGTGAGTGAGGTGGATGTGACCTATTCTAAGACAGGTAACATTGTTGACATAGAAGGGGTTGTGGATGGTGGGTTTGATCAAGTGATACAACTTTGATCAGCAATAAACTAAAAGTGTTATTTTCAAAATTCCCAAACTAATCTGCACAGATTTGAATGCTCTTTCAAGGAATATAGAAATTGCTATGTGCCCATAGACCTTTGATTCTTAGTTTATGATTCAATACCTCTGATGCAGGCTTGATGCACTTCTTGCCACTGTAGTATTGGAGACCAGCACCCTCTGTGTGTGTATAAATCTTGAACAAAACAACAGGTGGAAATTCAGGGCCAGCAAATCTTTGAAAAACAAAAAATGGAAGAAAATCAATTCAAAAGCTACCACCTGTAACATAGACAGATATGGAAATAAAATCATACAAACATAACTCTGCATTGAAATTTAAATTTGTCTTTATTTCTTGAGGGAAAGTTGTGATAGTGCTTCTAATCTTTCTTATTCTTACCAATTGAGTAAGTGGGAATCCATATTCATAATGTTAGCCTTTGAAGGAAATCAGTTTTATAGCCCCCTTCTGGCTAAGTTGTTTTAATCAAGTATAATGTCCGATTGACCAACTTTTAGGCAAAAATGCAAAAAATTGACCAAATTTTAGATAAATACAATTTTGAAGAAAACACAATCATGGACCTTTGTTGTGTGCAGTGGTTCATGTTTTTGATTTTGCTTACATACTACATGAAATGTCCAAGAGTGAATTACTAATGGGTGTTGAGAGAAAAGTCCCCACAAATTTTCAACAATTTTATTTTCTTTATCATCTCAACAAGTTTTTCACTTTGTTAATTTTACCAAGTATAAAAGAGGGTAAAAGGACTGGATCTTTTTAGGAGTAAGATGACAAAGTGTTTGCAATTCATGTAAGTTCTAAGACAAAGTGTTTATTGTTCAATCCATGTGAATCTATTGTTTATGTTTTGCTGTTATTGTTCACAATCCATGTGACTATTGTTCTGTTTCACAATTCATGTCACTATTGTTCTATGTTTTGCAATCCATATCACTATTGTTTATGTTTTGCATTCCATGTCACTATTGTTCTGTTTCACAATTCATGTCACTATTGTTCTGTTTCACAATTCATGTCACTATTGTTCTATGTGTTGCAATCCATGTCACTATTGTTTTATGTTTTGCATTCCATGTCATTATTGTTCTGTTTCACAATTCATGTCACTATTGTTCTGTTTCACAATTCATGTCACTATTGTTCTGTTTCACAATTCATGTCACTATTGTTCTATGTGTTGCAATCCATGTCACTATTGTTTTATGTTTTGCATTCCATGTCACCATTGTTCTGTTTCACAATTCATGTCACTATTGTTCTGTTTCGCAATCCATATCACTATTGTTTTATGTTTTGCATTCCATGTCACCATTGTTCTGTTTCACAATTCATGTCACTATTGTTCTGTTTCATAATTCATGTCACTACTGTTCTATGTTTTGCAATCCATATCACTATTGTTTTATGTTTTGCATTCCATGTCATTATTGTTCTGTTTCACAATTCATGTCACTATTGTTCTGTTTCACAATTCATGTCACTATTGTTCTATGTTTTGCAATCCATGTCACTATTGTTCTGTTTCACAATTCATGTCACTATTGTTCTATGTTTTGCAATCCATATCACTATTGTTTTATGTTTTGCATTCCATGTCACTATTGCTCTGTTTCACAATTTATGTCACTATTGTTCTGTTTCACAATTCATGTCACTATTGTTCTATGTTTTGCAATCCATGTCACTATTGTTCTGTTTCACAATTCATGTCCCTATTGTTCTATGTTTTGCAATCCATGTTCCCTATTGTTCTGTTTCACAATTCATGTCACTACTGTTCTATGTTTTGCAATCCATATCACTATTGTTTTATGTTTTGCATTCCATGTCACTATTGTTCTGTTTCACAATTCATGTCACTATTGTTCTGTATCACAATTCATGTCACTATTGTTCTATGTTTTGCAATCCATGTCACTATTGTTCTGTTTCACAATTCATGTCCCTATTGTTCTTTGTTTTGCATTCCATGTCACTATTGTTCTATGTTTTGCAATCCATGTTTCCTATTGTTCTGATTCACAATTCATGCTACTATTGTTCTATGTTTTGCAATCCATATCACTATTGTTTTGTTTTGCAATCCATGTCACTATTGTTCTGTTTCACAATTCATGTCACTATTGTTCTGTTTCGCAATCCATGTCACTATTGTTGTTTCGCAATTCATGTCACTATTGTTCTATGTTTCGCAATCCATGTCACTATTGTTGTTTCGCAATTCATGTCACTATTGTTCTGTTTCACAATTTATGTCACTATTGTTGTTTCGCAATCCATGTCACTATTGTTGTTTTGCAATTCATGTCACTATTGTTCTGTTTTGCAATCTATGTCACTATTGTTCTATGTTTTGCAATCCATATCCCTATTGTTCTATATTCGCAATCCATGTCACTATTTTTCTGTTTCGAAATCCATGTAATTATTGTTCTGTTTCTTTCGCAATTCGTATCACTAATATTCATCGTTCTAAATCATATCATTAAACCCCCTACCTGAATCTCACTCTAGCTCTTACACTCGGATCCTTCAAAAGTTCAGCTTCCACTGGAATCACTTTTCTTAATACTTCGTAGGTCAGTGAATGCTCCTGTACAATAAATACGAAGGACAAGATGCTATACAAACTTCATAAAGTCAGCAGTGTTGTAATGAAACATTAATAAATGAAACATGGGGAGGGGATAATCCCTAAGCACACAAATACTTGTATACAGACAAAATCAATGAATGCACTCAAAAATGGGGGTCACAATTTTACTTCACAAATGATGAGGTACGTATGTAGAGGGATAACTTGAATAGGAATTTTGTACAGTCTTACATTGATATGCTAATTTCTGCCATTATTAGTATATGTATCACGTTAATGTTTTCAATATTTTACAACAATTTTATATGAATATGGCAAAAGGTTCATCTTCCATTTTGATAAATACCAGGAAATTTTAAACGATATAGGATCTTTCCTTATATACCTCCTGGTATGTTTGTTTGTTTGATGAGAGTTTAACGGCACCACGACAGCGAGAGTCAAATTGTGCCTAAGAGGTTAGATCATTCCAGTTGTAGGAAGAAAAGAAAACAGGGGGAGATTGAAAGATACAAAAGAACTAAATGTCAGAAAGCTGGAAATGAGAGAGGAGGTGCATGGGTGAAAAAAAAAAAAAGTAGAGAGAGGGGGATGGGAGAGGAAGACTAAATATGGTTGTAGAGGGAAGAATGATGATGGAAGGAGATGATTTTATGTGGAGGGTTTGTCTGGAAGAGCTCGGCTATTGAGTTGTGGGGAACGAGGGAAGCTCTGGGAAGGTTGTATAGGGGGCAAGCAAGGAGAACGTGATGGACTGTGAGGGTGCAATGGCAATTGTTGCAGAGGGATTGGGGGAGCCAATAAGCAGATGGGAGTGAGTGAGGTGGGTGTGACCTATTCTAAGTTGGGTAATGTGAACGTTGTCGACACGGGAGAGGTTGTGGATGATGGGTTTGATCGGAATGGTGGGCTGGATGATGTGAAGTTTGTTATCAATTTGGGAGTCCCATGAGGTTTGCCAGCGGTCACAAACAAGGGAAGCGATAAGCTGTTTGATGTCAGAAAGGGTTTTGGGAAATGGGGTAGGGGGAGGTTGAGGGCAAGCTTAGTAACACACAACAGCCTACTTTAGTCAAAGTTACTGGTTTAGCTGAGTTTGATCTTATACGAAAGAGGAATTGACAAAAGATTAAGATATTTAAGTGGTTTCTTTAGGCAGTTTCTTCTTTTTAGTGTCCACTTTCATAGAAGATCAAGTCGTCTGACCACTAAACTCAATCGTTTAAATTTGGGTAACTTCTTAATGGAATATTTCCATGGAATTTCATTTTGTATATGTGATCAAGGAAATTGTAAGAAACAGATCGGTGCAAAAATCATGTTGATATTTCATTCCTAGCATAAGTTATTAAACTTTAAAGACTTTTCTTGCCCACATAAAAAGAACTTTTGCACTGAGTCTAAGCCATCATTATAATGTCATCACTGCACTTCCTGTACTATGATATATGATATAATAATGAAATTAATATTGTGCATTTTCTAGTTTTAAAGAACTATTCAAATGCACTCTACAACTAACAGACTAGTTTCCCAGCTGCCTATGGACGCAAATGAACTTAGTACTTGAATGTGAATAAACACTGCGTTTTCAAGCTTCTCTTCTCCAATAGTACTTTGAGAACCAGGCAGGGTGACTCTCCTGGCATGGGGACCAACAGCTAAACCTTCCCTCTGAAGGATGGTGTGCGCCATTCAACCATTATCACTTTTCTCAACAGCTGAATAAGGAGAAGGAGCTGCAGACAAAATACTTCTGATGTTTGACATATCTGTCTGCATGGCTGCGGAAAAATCGAGTTAGTCCTGATCGAGGTCTCCAGCATCTCATTCGTGTGCTCTGCCAACTCAGCCACCTATTCTCCTCTATTCCTTATGTATTTCTTTGAAATTAATTGCTTATTTTATAAATAACTTGGAACATTTGTTTCTTTAAAATTATTAAGAATATTGTAGAATAGATTGGTTTGGTTTGGTTTGTTGATGTTTAATGGCACCGCGACAGTCAGAGTTAAATGTGCCAAGAGGGTGTTAAAAACTAAGGTGCTTGATTTAGGACAGAGAGGAAAGAGAGGTGGGATAGAGGGAATGGGGAGAGAAGTGGATAAGGGAAAAAGTTAAGGTAATAAAAGGAAGGTGAGAAAGGTAAGGCAGAAAAGGGAAGGAAAGGGAGGTTTAGATCAGGTGGAATAGATTGCTGTTGGTGATGAAGTTGGAGGTAGGATTGTTCTTGGAAAGATCGGAAATGGAGATGGAGGGGGAGAGGTGTGATCTGGTCTTCAGGTTTATGGAACAGGTTAAGAGGATATGCTTGATCAAGAGATCAGTGTTGCATGTAGGGCAGAGAGGAACAGGGAAGCTGGAAAGTACTTGAGAGTGGGTGAGAGAGGTATGGCCGAGGTGGATGCAGGTGATAAGAAAGTCCTCTGTTTGGTTGTGACTGTGCAGGGGAACGTTGATCCCGACTTTAAGTTTGATTGTGTTAAGTTTGTTACTGGTCTCGAGATTCCAGGCATCTTGCCAAGTCTTACTGAGGTAGCTGGAAGTGGAGAAACGGAGGTCTGAGTGTGGGATAGAAGAAAGAGAGATGTGATTCAATAGAGCATTGTTGGTGGCTCTGTCGGCTCTCTCCTTGCCGATGTGGCTGGGGATCCAGAAAAAGATCATTTTTTCCCTGAGGAAAGATAATTTATTGAGGATTTATAGGATTAGTGGATTGGACCAGAGCATGTTGAGGATGCCAGTGAGGACGGATTTAGAGTTGGAGAAGATGTCAAAGTGGGGATAATATTTTCCAATCTGTTCAAGTAACTCATATTTGAATTATGAAAATTGGCAATAATTTTTCAAAGAAAAACATAAAGTTTAGTACAGGGAAAGCTGTGATAATATCATAATGATGACTTAAGATGACTTTTTTTTGCAGACAAGAAAAATCTTTAAATTCAATATTTAAGTTCTTGTAGGAATAAGATATTGAATTTGTTTTTCACCAGTATGTTTCTTTTATTGTCCTCTTATCAGATATATTTAAATAAAATTCCATGGGAATATTCCTTTAAGAGCATATTGAAGTAGTTTCTTCACTTTCCTGATTCCTTTAAAGCTCTTTTAAGATAAAATTCCATGACCAATTAACTAATTCTTTAAAGGCCAATGATAGCTACACAAGTTTTCTTCTCAACCACAAACCAAAAAGAGCATTTAAATTCAGAGTTTAATAGTCTTTGAATTTTGATCACAGCATGTGCAGTTTTCAAGCTATGAGTATTAAATCAAAGTTTAAAAAAAGTTTAATATATTGAAAAAAGTGTGATTGATGAACAGGAAAACAGTTCTCAGGAAAATAGTTTTAAGTGCTTTTGTTTTTCTGTATATTTCTTCCATTAATATCAGACCTTGAAAATGTTTAAAATGCCTTCTCCAGCTTTAGGTTGGCTGGGGGTACAAGTAAGATAACTCCTCTTCATTAGACTTATCTTTCCTTTTTCAAAGAGAAATGGCAGAGGGTTAAAAAAACAATGGATTTGCATACAAAACAAATTGAGACTATGTACCATTGAAACATCTCAAGAGTAACACAAAAATTTGCATATTTTAACAAAAATTTGCATAATTGCACAAAAATCTTCAAAAAGCTCTAAAATGGCCAATTTGTAACTGTTTTTGATGAAAAGTGTTGCTTTCTTTATGTTTTTGGGTGGATTTTAGCTAATGTTGCCTCTACTATATAACTTTAATATGATTGAAACTCACCGCAGCACAAACTGTATGCTTGAGCAATTTAAACAGCTGTCTGTCACGATAGGAGCACCAGCATCTTTCAATGGTCCGCGCTGCAAGTAATTTCTCTACACTGGATAGGAAAAACGGAATATATTTCCATGATTGCTTGATGAGATCTGTCAGCACTTCAAACGAAAAGGACATATACAAAGGCATAGGAAGCAGGAGGGGAGTGCACCCCCCTGAGAGGATTTAAGCTTCCTGGTTACATTCTGTCTTTTCAAGTTAGTGGTAAAATTGGGAAATTATTAACATAAATCGAACAAATTTGGTAAAATTTAAGATTTCATGAAAATTGCAAATTTCCTGATTAGAATCTATGTTTTATGGAAACTTAATCTACCAGTGAAATTTTTCCGCTTGTAAGTGGGAATTTTTTTAGGTTCTTCCCCCACCCGAGAGGAGACCCTATAGTGCTAGAAAGGTTAAATTACATTAAAAACAATTACTTGAATAAGGAGAACATAAACTAAAAGGTACCAAACTAAAGCAGGTTGAAGCTAGGAGCATCAGTAGCTTGTAGTGAAGGAGAAATCAATGTGAGATCAACTTGTCATGGGGCATATGTAAAGGTGGTTCTGAAGGGACATTTCAAGATTTCAATTTTATTGTTTAAGATTTTCATCTTTTGTGTCAAGATTTTGCCTTTTCTTATTTCAAGATTGCAAATTTTTGTCTGAAATTGTCAACATTTCAATTTTATTTTTTCAAGATTTTGACTTTTCGTTTTTAGTTTTTTCGTTTCAAGATTTCAATTTTTTGTTACGAGTTTTTATCTTTATTTCATTTCACAATTTTTATTTTATTTTGTTTCGAGATTACGTATTTCTTTTCAACTTTTTCAATACTAAGACTAAGCAAGGATATTAATGGGGCTGGGTCAGGGGACAGGGAATTGGAGGAGGGGTTGGGAAGAGGTTAAGATTTGATGAGTCATAACACATAGCTTAGGCCTAAGGTGCCTTTTCATTTAAAATGTACCTTCAAATTCAGGAAAAAATCACAAGCGGAAATGCAGTGTTTCAATGCATCTGTAATTTGCTTCGCGGTATGGTAAACTTGAAACAAAACGTCAAAATAAAGTAAAGTCAAAATCTCTGAGTCGAAACTACATAAAGTAAAAAACTTTAAACAAAAAGTGAAATCTTGAAACTAGAGCTGTGACCGTTTAGCGTGTACACGCTACATGCTCGCAAATCTTGTAAACGTTTAGTAAATACATCATTGCGAGTATTTGTTTTTCATAGTCAGTCTTGCCCTTGAAAAACAATATTGTCATTCATGATTCAAATCACACACACATTAGGCTGACAAATTTCCATTCAATGACTTTTTACAAGCTGTAAACCTGATTAGCATAGTCCTTTTTAAATGTGCGAATCACAAATGCACAGTAATCACCAATGAATGGGGATATTATGCACTTTGATTTCGCCGAAATCTGAGTAATCTAATTCGCATCGCGAATGTGCAGCAGTAAACAGTGAAACTAATAATAGGCCTAACGTTAGGCCATAAGGCTTCAATCCCACGCAATCAAGGCCCGTTTTACAACCTGTTAAATCGACCAAAAAACACTTGAATCGTGACAATCAGTACACTTACATGTAAATATCACCTGATGAGTCAAATAAATTTTGCAAGAAAGAAAAAATATTGCATAGTAAACAAACAGAAAAAGGTTTTAACAGAGCTGGAATTTTGCATGCGTCACAAAGATGGCAGCAATATTTTCGAGAGGACTGATATTTCAGAACTTCCTGGTGGTGGTGGCGTAGTTTTGAAATGTTTTACGGCAAGGCATATGATAGGCCTAGTATGCAAGATTTTTACAGAAGAACTTTGAAAGCCGTAGTGAATCGGACAAAAAAGTTACGCAATGTTGAGTTTAAATGACATTTCTATGCATATTTTCCATAAAAATGATGGTTTATACTGTAGAAGTAAATATTTTACAATTTGGAAAGCAAAACTCGAGCATCTATTTGGGCAATGGAGTCAGTACTTTTGTCATACTGGTTGCGCAATTTTTTTTACTTCGCCTCGTAGTTTTGGAGCAATTTTGGTGTATTTCCGAAAATTACGGTACTAAATGCGTGTACATGATACACGCTCACTTTTTCGGGCGTGTATATGTTTACTACAATCCCTAAAGGTTTACAGCTCTACTTGAAACAAAAAAAAGGAGAAATCTTGAAAAGAAAAGTCGAAATTTCAAAATATAATGTCAAAGTCTCCACAAAAAAAAAAAAAAAAATTTGGTCAATTAAAGGAAATTTAAGTAAAATTTTCCAAAATTTAAAGCATATTTTTCACAAAAAGGAAATTTCCAGAAAATGGTCATGGAAATTTCACAAAAAGTTGAAGATATCATCGAGTAGCAACGTTTGATGGACATTACATTATATAAAAACTGCATTATTTAGTTTTTGTGTGGGTCTGGGAAATTTTGTGGGTTTTGCCCACCCCCCTCCACCCAACCCAACCCCCACAAAAGTGACCCTTTCTTATTCCCCTGGTATCTCTGCCTATGGTTACAAGACAAGTGATCAAACATTACCAATAATTGGCTGACTTACTTTCTATTTTGCTCTAAATCTGGTCTCGACAAGAGTGACAATCTACTTGGTCCTCTGTTTTGTTGCGGTGATACTTGTTGTACGGGTGATGGATGTGGAGTTCTGCTCTTGGTACCAATGCTATTCTCACTTGGAAGAGTCACATTTATGGTTGACTGACTCAGCTTTCTTTGTTGTGACATGCTGTGTGACAAGAGAAAATCTAGGCATTTACCTTTTAATAGGATATCTTACCAAGATATCGGATACTAGCAAGGGTTGCCACTGGGTGGTATGGAGGGTCTGCACCTGGTCATTTTCAGAAATAATATCATCAAGGTCGCTTGACACTCAACAGTATTTTACAAGTGGGGGCAAACATAAAAAAAGGTTATCACCATAACATCCTCTTTGTTATAAATTTTATAAGAAAATGAAAATCACCAAATTTCTGCAATATAAAACAAAATATTGTGGCGAAAGTACTTCTTCCCCCACTTCCCCCCCCCTCTTTCAACCGCTACACACACACCCATAACACTTTGAGCCTATATATCTATGCTTCCAAATTCCAAATTAACCATTGAAATGAGTGTGGGAAGACTGAATCTTTGCAATATCTCAAAATAAGAAATGTTTGTTTATGTTGAAAAAAAGTTTTGGTAGCTCAGTATAAAATGTCAAAGACAAAAAAACTTTTGAAATTTTTGAGACAGAACATTCTTTATATATAGGCCTCCAAACAAAACCTTTAAAATTTGAGCATAATTGCCTTTTTAGCAAAATAGAAAGATTATAGATTTATGTGAAATAATACTGAGCTACCATAAGACATTTAATGACATCCTTTTTACATGTTAAACTGAAACTGGGCATGGCAGATAGTGATATGAATGAAGTAAGTCTTTTCAAAACACTTATTCAAAGGTATTGCAATGCAACATATTTATAGTAGAAAGAGAATGACTCTTTTCTCTAAGTATGATACCATATCACAAATTTTCCTTTTTTGCCAATCATGGCAAAAAGCACTGGAATCTGACCAAGTTTGGTTTAGACATTATGGGATCATTCTCGTGGTCGAGTCGACGTAACTACTGTATGTACAAGCTCAGTACAATTTTGCTAAGTTGGGAGGGGAAACTTTATCATTACAGTCAATAGGATATCTTTATAAATACTTGTGTCACCTTAGCCAGTCAGTGAAAATTAATGGTTCTCATATATGTTGGAAACTATTATCAACATATTTGAAGAAAAAAAAAATTATGTCCAGTTTTTGTTGAAAAATGACAAAAAATATGTTTTTTCTTTCATTGACTGCAATGATAACTGACTGTTTGTTTTCCCCTTTGATTGAAGTTCAAGATCATCAAAAAAGCATTGTTACCTCGCCGTGCACCACAACATTCCCGGATGTCCGACCTTGAGAATGTGCCACTTTACAGCATTGATCAATCAAACACATTGTTTTTCTTGGATGTTCATATACTGTACCTTTTATCAATAGGCCTACAAGGAAAACTATTTTCTCTCTAAAATGCATGATCTGGTGATGAGATTATTACCTGATGATAAACTTACAGTAATCTTAAAGATAAACACAAAACAATTTGAAGAAAAGAATGCTAAATAATTTGACAAAAAGAACAAGAAAATCAAACTTTTATTCAATTAAAAACATATTTAAACCAATTTTTACTAACATTTACCATAATACAGTAATTTTCAACAAGGTACCAAGAATAATAAGTTTTATGAGTGTATTTTATATATTCTATATGATTCGGGAACGTTTCCTTAATACGGAGGACTAAGTTTTTTTATTTACAAGGTAAGGAGAGAAGTTGGAAGCAATGGGAAATGAAAGTTTGTTGTTTCGGTGATGCTACATAATATTGTAAAGCATTGTATTGAGTCGGTGGCTCACTTAATTTAGGCCTAACGTTACAGACCGAACTTAAGTTAACTGTTTAACTTTAAGTTGGATGGCATTATGTGAGCATCATGTTTTCGCTAAATTGGTATGCGTAAAATTACATCAGGCAATTAGCATGTTATCACGTTTTCAAATAGGCCTAGATAAATTACAACAAAAAATATTTCACAATCTTACTTGCATGTTCATAAGTGAAAGAAATCAATTTCTTTTAGGCCTTTCAATATTTCATTTTGATTTGGTTGAAAAACTGATGGAAAACTGAATGTTTGGTGAGAGTGGAGCGTCCTTACCAACATGCAATAACAACAAGCGTGAACCAGCTCTTGTCCCGCAAAATCAGTTTTAAGAAGAAAAAAATATCTTTAACATTATTACAATTTTGGTTTGATTTTATTTCAAAATGTTACTAAATTTAAATACCTATAGGGATAATATATATAATTTTTCTATTTACTTAGGCCTTTCATCAAGATTTTTTTTTCTTTTTTAAAACCAAATGCTAAATGTACTCCTGCTGCATATCTCATACTGTCATAATATCTGGTAACAAATATTTTCTGAGCACACAACATGACAAATAAGTCATCGTTTCAACTTCAGCTTCAAGAGCCTGAAATCATCTCAAAATAAGGAGGAACTAGATTTATTGCTGATAGGTAGGCGAAATCCGATTTTTAACTCTGTTTGAACCATAAACAAGTATTGAAAATTCATAGTTATCTCGACCCATGTTACTTGTTAGGGCCTGTGCCAAAATCAGCAAACTGTGAAATGAAGGTATTAAGTTACTCGAGTCTAGATACTGTAACCTAGGCCTAACGTTGCCTACTCCTACTAGTTCTAGGGCCTACTATTAATATCTAGTGAGATAAAATCTCCCTCTGTATGCCCTACATGCTACGCACTACATGCAATATAGAGTGAGACTCTGTCCTATTTGTCTTAACGTGGAAATCGCCTCGTTTAGTCCTAAAATCGTGACTACACCGTCTATTTACGTCACCTGTTTTACACTAATTACTGTAGGCCCCTACTTAAGTTACGGCACAAAAATATATAGGCCTAGTTAATTTCTTATTGCTGGTAATCTTATAAGTAATTAAATTATGTCGGTAATCCTGAAATGATTAAAAAATTTAAGCCAATATTGTACACTCCTAAAGTTTCACTTCAACTGTACGCTCTTAGAACCTTTTAAAAGAAAACTTGAGCGCACAACACTGATACGCGTACTGCTAATAAATGTAACGCCAGTGAACTGGATGCATGTGCCACCGCGGCGGCGCCCATTGCGCGACAAGATTTTCATAAGGCTACAGATGGCACTGCAGTTATTTTTATCAAAATGGATTATTATAGATACCTGTTTTGTTGATGCAACAGTATTTCCCGAGCAGTATTCTAAAGAACGTTTAATCTAGAAGAAATAGGACAGTAAGATCTGAAGATAAGGACCCTTTTGCGAGAAAGTATTGGGGTATGTAATATGTTAGAACTGCAATGCAGATCATGGAAGGTCCCAAAGAGTTTTCTGTTTTACAAAAGGTTCTGGTTCCTCTGTTATGCGATTTTAGAAGAAAAATTAGGGCCAGCTTTCTTATATCTAAGCCGAACCAGGGGAAGACCAGTAGCAAGGAAATTGAAAGGGTTGGTCCATTTTTCGTATGACAGGACAACACACTTTGAAATTCCATATGCTTATTACTCTTTTAGATTTCAAAAGGACACTTTTTCACTAACAAAAGTGAGTTTGTTCATTCTGACTACCCCCTCCCCACATAACAAAACAAACAAGAAATAACAAAGCCTTTTTGTGTGATTTATGACCTTCCGCTTGATGGGCGATCAAGGGCGCATGTTCAAAAATATAACATTTCTTCAACACTTTGACGAAAACATTCCAATTAGTGAAACTAACAAAATACAGACGGGATTCAAAACAGGAGGGGACAGGACACCTAGCATTTCATTGAGCGTGTTGATAGATAAAAAACTAATCATGGACAGTACGGAAATAGTCAAGGGGCACATCGATCCTGGGAGGGGGAGAAAGGAGGGAGATCATCTACCGAATTCTGTTATGAATTACCTCACCCGTTTACAAATTCAGTGGCGTTTGAAGCGAGGATGATACATGGGCCATTTCCGTTGTTATTATTTTTTATTGGGGGCAAGTATTTACGGCCGACAATAATACAGTTCTGCTTGGTAAATTGAGTTTGAGGAACTCAAATTCCTATCATATTTAGTTTTTCCAAAGTGTACATGAATAAGTTGGCACAAAGACAAATTTTAAACGTTCTGGGTGTAGCATAAGCACTGGTTAACAATGTAATTTGATCTCACCTTATCGACTTTTAAGTGCATATATTTCTCGTATCTCGATGTATACGGGCCTGGCTTCTTCCAAAGAAATTCTATTCTGATTTTCTAACTTTCGTGTTTGCAAATTTGATAATAAAAGAAAAGGGCCATCAGCAATTTCAGGCCAATTAAAATTGAATCCATTTTAGTTGCGGTAGGGAGGGGAAATTGTGCTTTCAGCTATACCCAGGCCAGGGTGGTGGAAGGAATTCAGGCCAATGAGGGTAGAAAATCTAGTACGGGTACTTTCTTAATTTAATATTTTTAATGAGGAACTGAAACAGGAAAAAGGAGCCTTAGTTTCATTAAAGTCTTATAAATACCTGCAATTCGCAAGTTGTAATTCTGTTCTGGATTAATTCTGTCCTCTGCTCAATCGTGCATGCAGGGGCATAACTAGAGGGCAGGGGGTGTTAGATGAATTTAACCAACGAAAAATAATTAGGAACAATTTAGAATAGTTGTTTTGTCTATATCTATCTATATAAGTATAAGGCAACAATTTGAATTGAAAAAACAAAACAATCAACAGATCAAAGCCTTCCTTATGAGACGTAGACGGGCAATGAATCCAAGAACACCTGAATCGCGGGCAACGGAGGGCAACCCCTACCCGTCTCTTCACGGGGACAATGGAGGCAAGAATTGGGCCCTCCATTTCACGAGAGCAACCGGGCAAGAAGTGCCCTTTGTGATATTTATTTTAGGTGTTTATTTTCGCCCTTGCTATAAAATAATGGTTGTGATACTCAAAACTCTTTTAATGCTTTGAAATGGCTGTTTTTGACATCAAAACTGTTATTTCTCTTCATTTGTGCTTCTTCACTTTCAGATCATGCATACCCAAAGTTTTATCACCATGTTGCCCTCTTCTTTGCTTGCTCCTTGCCTATTTTGGGTGCAGTCATACCAGAATGAAACCCATGATTGGGAACAACATTGAACTATACAGGAAACTCCTTTATTGTGCATCTTTAATTAGTTTTCAGTACACCTCATAATAATTTTCATTACAATTTTTATTTATAATGTATGACAGTAGGCCTAAACTTGAGGTAAATGTTACTGGCTTCAGTTAAATTTTTGACGCTTCCGGTTGCCACACAGTTGCGTGAAAATATCCTCTCCATTCATTATTTTGATTGCCACCTCCAGTTGCTTAGGACACATTTGGCAAAAAAAAAATGAATGTATACTTCTTATTTATTTCCTTAATTAGATGTATTGAATATTTCCTATATACCATGATTACTAATACTATCTTCAATCAGTACAGTGATTGGATGTGTGCACTTGTTTTTCACGCACGTTTTGTTTTTTACGCCCGTGTTCAACATTTACGCTACGCTGACATGGCTGATGGTCGATAGAATTTGAAATAATTAGGTACATTCACTTCGGCGCGCACGACTGTGAGAAGGTGGCAACCGAGGTAGGTAAAAGTTTCTTCTTTTTACGGGTTTTGCTTCATAGTTTTTGTATTTATTTTTATGTGTTCAAGTTTTTGATATTAGGGGTTAAATACTAACAACTTTTTAAGTTATATAACTTAACTTTTTCAGGTTAAAATAAAGGAGATAAAAAAAACAAATTTCTTGGAAAATGTTCGCAAAACAGGAGTGTGTCGCAAATATTCTGCGACGTGACTATGATGAGTCATTGTAGCAGTTTCCACAGTTATATGCATAGGATGATGTCTTACCGAGTATTCGCAGTCATGTAATGGCTATAGCGTATACTACGGTCAGATGTTTATCTGACTAAGTACTATCTAGCCCAGCCTAGCCTAATGCTAGTTATTGTCACAACCTACGTACACGTATGTTTTCACTGGTGGGACATTTGTTTTGTGTACGTAGTTTGTTGCAGATACTGTGTTTCCAATTCGAGTCACACTTAAGCAAAATGTATTTTCCCAAATGCAATAACTTCACTTCCTTTGTGCACAGTCTGGTGGGATTTCATCCTCTTCATTTGATTACCAGGAACATATGTTCATTAGGCCTTTAGTCTTTTAACAGAAGAATTTTGCCACAGTAAAATCCACCGATAGTTTGTTGGTTGCCATCTTTCTGCCATGTTGGCTGCCATGTTTCAAAACTTTTGTTGAGTGTCACACCTGCGCATTTGTACTCGGGGCTTCTTCAATGTATAACGGTGGAAAAAATTATGTGTGCGGTATCTATGTGTTGTCTTTAAAATGATCAAATAATCAACCTTTTTTCTGTTTTAGAGCTCTTTTTAACGAAAGTGAACGATAAGTAGGCCTAAGCCTAGTTGCATTTCTTTGCATACTTCAAATTATTCTTCTAGGCCTACTTGTATTTCAATGTTCTGACGAAAATTTAAAATGGACCCTGCGTAGAAATTGCAAACGCTATTGCAGTTATTATCAGGCTGTAGTCAGATGACTATCATTTTTGAACTTTGACATCTTCAGTACAAATTAAACTTAATGCTGTAACGTTAGAGTACAAAGACTGTATCTAATTAGTTGAAAAGTTGTCGAAGAATAGAGCGTCAGTGAAGTCAACGTGCTTATAGCATTAAATCGAACACTGCAAGCATTTGTTGACAAACATTTGCAAAATAGCAGTTTTCAGCACACTCAGGTGATACGCGCACTAATTGTGTAAGCGTTTCTAAAAGTGAGGGAAGTACAAAGTGGTCGGAATGTAATTTCTTCTGTAATTTAGATGGGTTTTTTACGTACAAAATGTTCATCATTTCATTTGTAACTTAGTTTGAAAGATACTTTAAAGTTTCAAGATGCTAAGGAAATCAAAATCATAGCTCGTAAGTACTTTTGTCAGTTTTGAGAAGGGTTTGCATTTCATGATTATGTTATTTGTTGTTGTCTGAGTGGTTTTCAATATTATGAGTGTATTAAGCATTGTCTCACTCTGTATGCAAATATTGCCTTGCAAGTAGTGCCTACTGAGTGAGTTGTTTATCTCACTAGGGCTGGCGGGCCGGGATTGGAAAACATAAAGTACACATATTGCATATTTAGCTCGATTGCTTTTTATTGTAAAACGTATTGCTATTATTAATGATTTCGTACAAAGTGCTCGAATCATGTCAATAATTTCTACGTAAAATAAGAGTGGGGAATAATCTACACATTTTAGTTGTGATTTTAATTGAAAATTTGTTTGTTTCGCAAGCAAACAACACTTGAACTTTGCATGAGAGTTACCCAAGGCCAGTATTTAGCGTTAGGCCTAGCGCCTGAAAATATGGATCCGAAAAGAAATAGTCGTTAT
Source organism: Chiridota heheva (assembly GCA_020152595.1). Lineage (NCBI taxonomy): Eukaryota > Metazoa > Echinodermata > Holothuroidea > Apodida > Chiridotidae > Chiridota > Chiridota heheva. The sequence continues at coordinate 1,967,319 of JAIGNY010000411.1, read as the reverse complement.
TTGCTGTGAAATATCACTGTCTTAGGGCAAATGTAATACAAATTATAAGACTTAGCCTAAGTATTAATTTCAAATGAAATTTTGTCAAACTTAAAAGCTATAAGCTGTACATCTGGGTAGGACCATAATCATAGATGCATTATGGGCCTATGTTTACAACCAGTTTGTAACATTAGGCCTAAACCCATGACTTCAGGGCAGATTGCAAATTCATTGAATGTTCTTAAGTTTTAAATGCGCAATTCTTTATCTAGTTAGGCATGTTGGATTTATTATCAAATCTAGGTGGATTTCACCTGGTATTTTTTTATGTATGTTTTTCGGAAAAGTGTGTGGGTGCTTTCTCAAATAAGCAGTCAAAGGTAGCCTGCCTAACTGAATTCGCTTTCTTTTTTTGCAATAATATAAGATAATACATATGCAGGATGGCTATAAATTGTAGATATAAATACCGAGAATTTGTATGTATTTAAAAAAAAAGGTTGACTATTTTAGATGTCTTGAAAACGCTAAGAAATCACACAATGCAAAATTGATCACTTGAATGACTGCAAGTATTACCTGCTGGAGTATTTACCAAGTTCATATTTTTTTATTTATTCCACATCAAGCTATAGGCCTATTAGGGATGTAATTTTTCGTTTAATTCAGTAAACGCTGAAGCATTTTTCAGTCGTTTATCATCGAGCTCAGTTCAAACCTAATTCTGTCATTTCCTTGTATCCCAAATGTGGTTTCTCTATTAAAAAAAAAAAAAAAATGAGGTAAATTTAGGCATTTCAGAGCCAGGAAATATGTATGCTTGTCAGATATGAAAGGTCCTTTGCCTGTAGGCCTACTAATAGTCGGTGGGCCAACCGTAGACCCCCGTCCCCCCCCTTAGGGATTTTCATCCACTACACTTTTTAGTTAGTCTGGACCCTCAGCAATCATTTTCTGCTTGTTTGCCATTAAACTGATGGTGGGTGTGAGCGCCAGGGCGTTGCCATGGCAACGCCTAAATGAGAAACTGTAATTTTGAGAAAATGGCATATCTTTGTAACTGGATAACATATCAGCACACTTTAAGTGTTCAGGTATATATATTTGTTGCTGCCCAGTTGATTGCTATCAAGGTTTGAGTCATTTGAGGTCGTGTTCATGTCTTTAAGGACCGTTGTCATGGCAACGCTATGATGAAGAAATGAATTTGATAAAAAATGTGATTTTTTTGTATACATTTGAAGCTGCTGGTTGGTTGCAATAAAGATCTGGGTCAGTTACAGTCAAAGTTATACCTTTAATTGAGACTTTTGCCACTAGCGGGGTGTCGGAGGGAGAGGGGGGGGGCATGGGTGTAGTCTCCCCCATTCATTTTTGTTAGTGTTGTTCGCCCCCTCCCATCAATGAAAATTGTATATTTTGCCCCTCAGTCATGAATGTTAAGTATTATGTAAATTGGGTGTTAACACCCTCCCCCTCCCCTAATTGAAATCCCACACTCGCCACTGGCTGTTGCTATGGCAACGCCAAGATAAACAAATGAATTTGAGAAAAAGCCATGACATTAATTCATAATACATATGGCCCCTTGATGTCGTCATGCGCCACTGCTCAAATCACCTCTCAGACTGGGTACCAGATACCAGATACGTTTGATCTGGCTGCTGCTAAGAAGGCCTACAGAATATTGTGGTCGTATGCAGATCGATTTTGCAATGTCATCATTCGACTGGGGGCATTCCACATGGCATGTGCATACATAGGTGCATTATGAAAGGGAGTGGATTTGTGGAAGTGCTAGTTGAATCTGCAGTGTGTGCAAGTGGTTCCATCGAAAAAGTCATGAATGAGAAACACTACAACAGGGCCAGGTATGTTATCAAAACATCGATGGAAGCTCTAGAACAACTATTGTGGGCTTCATTTCAAGATGAAGATGGATTAGTCATCGGTGATCAGGAAATGAAGCTGATGTCATTTCTGGCAAAAACACCAAATTCTGAACACTTGTCCGCTGTCCAGCAAAACTCCAAATGGAAGGAATGGATACAGAAGTATGATGAGTTGTTGATGGTGGATTTGATCGGAATTAGGGGCTGGATGACACAGAGTTTGTAATCAATTTGGGAGTTCCATGAGGTTTGCCAGCGGTCACGAACAAGGGAAGCGATAAGCGGTTTGATGTCAGAGAGGGTTTTGGGAAAAGGGGTAGGGAGGAGGTTGAGGGAAAGCTTAGCGGCTGCATCAGCTCTGTCATTGCCAGGGATGCCAACATGGTTGGGTATCCAGAAGAAAAGAATACTTTTCCTGCAGAGGGTGGGAGAAAGGAGTTTCCGGATGAGGAGGTGGCATGTGAGGTTATCCCATTTCAGATTGAGTAAAGAAGTAAGAAAGGCCTTTGAGTCGGAAAAAATGGCAAAGTGGCTGAGCGGAGAGTACTTAATAAAGTTGAGGGCGAGGAGAATGGCCTTAGCCTCGGCTGAAAAGATGGAAGAGTAGTCGGGAAGCCTGCTACTAAGGGTGATGTCTTGGATGACGGCAGCAGCAGCTGTCTTGTCGCCTTTCTTGGAGCTATCTGTATAGATGGAGGTGTAGTTTGAGGGTTGTTTTTTGATTTGGTTGTGGAGATTGATGAAGAGGTTAGGGTGGGTTTGGGTTTTGTGATGAGTGGAGAGGCCCAGGTGGACAGAAGGGAGGGGTGGCCCAAGGAGTAAAAGTGGGCCAGTAGTAGGTGCCGAGAGTGCTGGGGTTGATGCCGAGATGGAAGAGGTCTGATTTAATGCGTAAGCTGAAGGGAGGGGAAAGGGTTTTAGTCCTATCAAAGAGGGTGGAGAAATTGGGGTACCTAATGAGGTTGTAAACAGGGTTCTGGGTGTTGGGTGTCTAAAAGCATAGGGGAGGCTAAGCTTTCTACATCTTACGTAGAAAGGGGGGTTCGTTGGCTTATAACCGTCATGCCAGAGGGCATGGTCCAGGAATTATTGGCTTCAGTCGTGACTTGGCAGCGTACCATAGGTGCAGTTTTATTTGGCATGCACGAGCTGGCTATCTAGAGGTAAGCATGAGCTAGTGTATCTTATTTTAGGGGTGGTGCAATTGTTCAATTTACATATAGACACAGGTTTTGTGGCAAGATCGGAAAATAGTCCGGGGCATTGGCAACAATCTTTGCAATGCATTGCTTTCACTCCACGCTTTCACCGGCTCTGATACTGTTAGTTCATTTGTTCATAAAAGCAAGGTGGGACCCCTGCGTGTGCTGCAAAAAAAAAACGCAATATATTCCTGTCTTCACAGGTTTGGGTACAAGCTCTACTCTCAATCCAGGAAGGTTTGATGATCTAGAAGCATTCACATGTCTTTTATACTGTTATATGGGGCAAAGACAGGAGTCAAGGACGTCAACAAGCTGCGGTATACCATGTTCATGACACGTTACACATCAAATAACCAGCTACTGTCCAGTGAAAGTGGCATCGACCTAAGTTTGCTTCCACCCTGCAAATTCTCCTTAAGGATGCATGTTGTACCTGCCAATTATTAGGCTCTCATATGGAAACAAGCTGATTTGGCATATCTGGGATTGCCAAAGCCCGACGATGGTCATGGATGGGTTCTACGGGGAGACAAATTGGAGTACCAATGGACAGAAGATGAAATGCTACCAAAGAAACTGACCGATTTAGTATTGGAGCAGGATCATGAAGAAGATGATACTGAAGCTGACTACTATAACATGCAAGAAGATATGTTTGATGATGAGGAGGATGATGATGACTTATATGAATTATAAGAGAATTGACCTCATGTGGAATACCATTTCATATGTTTTGGAAAGTAGTATGCAGCATACAGACATTAAAAATTAAGCTTTCTGCTGTCTTTGTGGCTTTTTTCAACATCTTTTAAGATTTTTTGTGGTGGACATTTTTTGGAAAAGCAGAATTGGCATGAAAATCACCATGCACACCTTAATATGCTTCCCTTAGGACCCCAGTTGTCAGTGAACTTACAGATCAGCATTTGGTCTTCTCAGTCATGTCAGTATGTAACCAAAAACATGCATGTATCTAAGTAACACATTAAAGTATGTTACAAATATAATAATGGTTTGTAGAATACTGTAAGACAATTTGATATAAATGAACATTCCTCTAGGCATTGCGAATAGGCATGACTGTATTTAAGGACCCAGATATTGATTGCAATCAACCGGCTAATCTAAAATCTATACAGGCCTATACATATATAATTATATTGTGATTTCATATTATATTGTAGCGTATTACAACTAAGAGAAGACCGGGGATATGACATTTCCAAATTGACCAACTTCAATTTTTTTCACACAGTTATCATGGCAACTTTTATGATTGGGCATGATTGTGACCTTGACACTACATCCCTATATGCCTATACACTAGCATTGTTTACTTAAAAATATATGACAATTTTTCCCTATTTTGATATTTTTTTTATCATGGCATTGACATGGCAATTGTCCTGATTGGGCATAACCGTTACCTTAAAAGACCCAGATCTTGATTGCAATCTAATGGGCAGTTTCAAATATATATACTTAGACACTGGAATGTGTTTTTATGCTGTAAAGTTTCAAAGGTATGACATTTTCTATCAAATTAAAGCTTTTGTCACCGAGTAGCCATGGCAACGGTCATGATACGGCATGATTGTGACCTCAAATGACCTAGATCTTGATTACAACCAATATGGCAGCTTCAAATATATATACTTAATTAAACACTACATCCCTATATACCTATACACTAGCATTGTTCACTTAAAATATATGACAATTTTTCCCTATTTTTTTATTTTTTTATCACGGCATCGACATGGCAATTGTCCTGATTGGACATAACCGTTACCTTAAAAGACCCAGATCTTGATTGCAATCTAATGGGCAGTTTCAAATATATATACTTAGACACTGGAATGTGTTTTTATGCTGTAAAGTTTCAAAGATATGACATTTTCTATTAAATTCAAGCTTTTTGTCACCGAGTTGCCATGGCAACGGTCATGATACGGCATGATTGAAACCTCAAATGACCTAGATCTTGATTACAACCAATATGGCAGCTTCAAATATATATACCTAATTAAACATATATGTGTTTTAATCTTGTTTACTTACAAATATATGTCATTTCCTTAAATTCTATTTTTTATCACTTCGTTGCCATGACAACGCCCTGGCGCTCACACCCACCATCAGTTTAATGGCAAACAAGCAGAAAACGATTGCTGAGGGTCCAGACTAACTAAAAAGTGTAGTGGTTGAAAATCCCTAAGGGGGATGGTTTCGATATATTGGCCCATAGACTATAATGTTACAACTTACATTACAAAGGCCTGTACACAATCTGGGTTTAATTGTATAGTTAAAAAAATACATAGGTACATAAATATATTTTAATGAGATAAAAGAACAAAATTACAATGGGTACCATGCCAAAAAAAACCAGAAAAATGCTGAAAGGAATATTCCCATGGATTTTCAGTTTTTCATGTATGATAGAGAAAAGTTTTAGAAACAAAAGTGGTGAAGAAACTATGTTAATATCTTATTCTGTTTAGAAGTTATAACTAGTGCTGTCAACAATTAGCAATCAATCGCTCAGAACTCTTTAAAAACGTTTAGTAAAACTTTTAAATGATTAATCGCGAAAATACTATATGGGTGGCCTAGTGTACAGTAACAATAAGCCCAACTGGTGCTAATTGTTGTTGTTGTTGTTATTATCATATTGTTGTTGTTGTTATATCATTATTATCATTATTGTTGTTGTTATTGTTGTCATTATCACTACTGTTATTATCATAATAATAAATATATTATTATCATTATTATTATTATTATTATTATATCGTCGCACCAATGATAAACATGTAACTTTTAGAAGCTGTGCCAGTAAAGTGTAAAAACTGAAGGCTTGAACTTTAAGGAAAATATGGGAAGAAAGAATTTGAAAAAATGTCTTTTTAAAGTGTTTATTCATTGAAAATAAAGTCAGTTTTATTTGAAAATTTTTCAAGTAGCAGGTGAAATCATGAGTTTGATGTTATCTTTTGTGTATTAAAGTCTTAAACAGCTTCTATTTTCATAATGGATTTCTATTGTCAAAATGGACTGGAATAAAGTCTTCACATTACCATTATACTCCTTTTTTGGTACTTGATAAATTATGTACCAGAATAGCAAGCATACATTCTGTAAGCTATTCTTGTACATAGTTTATCAAGTACCAAAAAAGTAGTATAATGGTAATGTGAAGGCTTTATTCCAGTCCATTTTGACAATAGAAATCCATTTTGAAAATAGAAGCTGTTTCTATTCTTGATACATATGAGCTACCATTTTAGCATAATACTTGCTATGATAATGTTGTTAAATATTGTGAAAATGCTAATGTTGTCATCATGTTTATTGATCTACATGGTGCTGTGGCTTATAATAGTAATCCTGGAACAAATATTTCATGATATGCAATGACATGACAGTTGATACAAATTATGCAAATCAATCAGCTGATGCAAGAAAAAGCATCGGAACCACAAAACCTTTTGGTTCTGGTTGGCTATTCCATGCTAAACCATACTTTGGATTTTGTCTCCTCTGAGAACGATCTTGGTGTTACCTTTGACTCTTGTCTATCCTTCGATGCACATACAATAATCAGAAAGTTAACAACGCAAGCAAAATATTAGGACTTATCAGGAGAGCGTTTACTTTTCTTGATGATATATCGCTCGTACAAGTATATAATGCCTTTGTCAGGCCACACATCAACTGTATTTGACCTCCACACATAAAAAAGCATATTGACATGATTGAGAGCGTTCAGAGGAGAGTGACTAAATTAATTTCTTCATCATTGCATTCTATCATACCCAGAGCGACTAGCCAAGCTAAGCCTACGAACATTGACGTATAAGAGGGCCAGGGGTGATATGATTGAGAGCGTTCAGAGGAGAGACAACTAGATTAATTTCTTATTATCACATCTGTCATACCCAGAGCAACTAGCTAAACCTACCAACATTGACGTATAGGCGGGCCAAGGGTCACAGGATTCATAAGATCATCTCCAACATCTATGATCCAGCTGTGACCAAGTTGTTTGTTTTTAGGCAAAATACTATAACTAGAGGCTCAAAATAAAAAAAAAGATTCTACATCGATATTGTTGCACAAGTGTGCATAACAATTTCTTTTCAGTCCATGTTTGTAAACTTTGGATCTCTCTGCCAGTTGTTGTGAAGGATGCTAATAACCTGAACACTTTCAAAAACAGACTGGATAAGTATTGGTGCAAACGAGCGTTTCGCTTTCATTACGACAGTGACACAAATGAGCTCTTAAGCTCAGATTTACTACAATTTGGACCTTCAGGCAGCAAGCCTTACATCTGGAATTCATCATAGGTATCGTAGGTAGGTATTAAAGTAGGAGAAATAACGGCTTGCACGAACTTCAGGCCCACAGGAACTTCAGCCACTTACTATACTAACAAATGTCAATCTTTTGCATTCTTCTTCTCTTTTCAGGATAATGACTTAGGTTGATTTAATACTTGAGGGTATCATTCTGTGAAAGAGCCATACTCGGACCTGACAAAGAATACAGAAGGAGGAAATTGCCATTATTCACCACAGGAAAGGAATTTTACAGAAAAGGGAACTTCTAGAGAAGAGGAATGAGATTTAAGATATCTTTGGCCAAGGAGCCGAAACATATCCTTTTGAAACATTCTGCCTCATAATTTATGTTGCAAGAAAAATATTGCAGTTTGTAATAAGATTCTGTGTCTCAGAAAGTTTATTGAACGTATGCAAATATTCTATAAATATCTCAAAATGTAATGAATGCAATATCATGGTAAAAATGAATGATGGAATGTTTGACAAATACAAAACTTTTTAAAAGATAGGAAGGTAAAAAAAGCACAGTAGAGAACATAAAATCAAGCGACACAGGAGACCTAAACGGTTTGTTTTCACAAAAATATATAAATATATTATAAATATATAACAATATATATTCATATATAGTAACAAGAAAAAAAAAAATTACATCGAAAAGGATGCATTTGAAAGAAAGATAAAAGAGAAGAAAAAAAAAATATCCAAACAACCGACCATACCCGAAATCCTGCCACTATCTGACCCCAACCCCAGCTCCTACCCCAGCATTTATCCCAACCCCAGCCTCTTCCCCAACTCGAGCTCCTACCTACCTTCTAAACTCCCACCCCAAGCAGAATCCTAAAACATATGCATGCAGGTGTGATAATGAGTTTAAGGTTACTGTCTATAAGTAGCTACTAAACTTGTTTTAAGATGTTTTTTGAAAGAATTCATTGACACCAATGCCCAAATAAATGCTGGAATTTTGCTTTCCAAATCATAAATAGTTTATTTCTACATTATGAACCATGATTTTGTATGAAAAACCTCCATGGAAATTTGGTTTAGAAAGAACAGTAGAGTTCTCTTCAATGTCGTTTAATCTCACCATTGTGTAACTTTTTTTGCCATACTCTTTAGGGCTTTCAGTGAAAATCATGTAAACCGTAATACCTCACTGTAAAAAAATTCAAAACTGTGAAACCACCCTGGAAGTACTGCTCATTCCACTCCTCTGGGAAAATGGCCGCAATATTTGCAAAGCGTGCTGAACATTAGCCCTGTTGAAATCCGTTTATTGTGCAATATTTTTTGCAAAATTTATTTGACTCATCAGATAATATTGACATATTTACTGATCGCAACGAATGAAGCTATTTTGACTTCATTGTTTGATCAATTTTACAGCTTGTAAAACGAGTCTTGATTGAGTGTGAGCAAAGCCTAATGGTGTGTTATTGTTAGTGTAAAAGATCATTAATCAGAGACTAAACTGGTTCCTCGAGACCAACAGAATCCTCTCTCCTCACCAAAGCGGCTCCAAAAACGCCGCAATACCTAGACCAGTTAATTACGCCGACACGCTTATCCGGGAATCCTTTGCAAAAAGGAACACCTCATTGCCATATTTTTGACTCGAGAAAGCTTTTGACACTACTTGGAAATACGGCATTACCCGGAAACTTCACACCATTGGCCTCAGAGGCCACCTCCCATCTTTATTCAAAACTTCCTCTCACCCAGGCAGTTCCAAGTTCATTGGCCACACCCTCCCAAGTCAGACCCCAAGAAGAGGGCGTCCCCAAGGCAGCATCCTCTCCCCACTCTCTTCAACCTGAGCATTAATGACATCGAAATGACCTTGGCCCCAGCATCAAACGTACCCTCGTGGATGACTTCACCATCTTCTACTCCTCCCTAGCTTTCCTATTGTTGAAAATAGGCTTCAAACCAGCCTCAATCAGCTGCAAGTCTGGAGCAACAATAACGGTTTTAGATTCTCCAAAGACAAGACAGTCTGCATGCACTTTTGTCATTTCAACAACCTCACCCCAACCCGAACTTTGTGCTCAATGGGAATCGTGATCCCTAAAGTTGAAAAAACACAAAGTTCCTTGGTCTAACTCTAGACCCCAAGCTCACCTACAAGCCACATCACCAACCTGAAACTAAAATGCAATAGCTCCTCAACCTCCTCCGACTGCTCTCCAACACTACTTGGGGAGCGAACCGCTATGCTCTCCTCAAAATTTTCAGGCTCACCATTCGTGCTAAGCTTGACTATGGCAATATTGTTTACTGTGTCTCCACAACTCATACCTCAACCACATTAACACCATCCAAAATGAAGCCCTCAGGCTTTGTCTAGAGCCTACAGGACCTCCCCAATCACTAGCCTTCATGTTGAAGCCAACGAACCCCTTTCTACTTAGATGTAAAAAGCTTAGCCTCTCCTATGCTTTTAGAGTCCTCACCAACACCCAGAACCCTGTTTACAACCTCATTAGGTACCCCAATTTCTCCTCCCTCTTTGATAGGACTAAAACCCTATCGCCCCCTTCAGCTTACGACATTAAATCAGACCTCTTTCAACTTGGCATCAACCCCGCCACTCTGGCACCTATTCCTGGCCCACTTTTCCGCCTTTGGGCCACCCTCTTCCTTCTGTCCACCTAGACCTCTCCACTTATAACAAATCTCAAACTCACCCTAATCTCTTCATCAATCTCCACAACCAAATCAAAGACCAACTCTCAAATTACACCTCCATCTATACTGATGGCTCCAAGGAAGGCAACAAGACAGCTGCTGCTGCCATCATCCAAGACATCACCCTCAGTAGCAGACTTCCTGACCACTCATCCATCTTTTCAGCCGAGGCTAAGGCCATTCTCCTCGCCTCAACTTTATTGAGTACTCTCCTCTTAGTCACTTTGCCATTTTCTCTGACTCAAAGGCTGTTCTTACTTCATTACTCAATCTTAAATGGGATAACCTCACCTGCCACCTCCTCCTCCGAAACTCTTTTCTCCCACCCTCTGCAGGAAAAGTGTTCTTTTCTTCTGGATACCCAGCCATGTTGGCATCCCTGGCAATGACAGGGCTGATACAGCCGCTAAGCTTGCCCTTAACCTCCTCCCTTCCCTTCCCAAAACCCTCTCTGACATCAAACCGCTTATCGCTTCTCTTGTTCGTGACCGCTGGCAAACCTTATGGAACTTCCAAATTGATAACAAACTCCATGTTATCCAGCCCACAATCCCGATCAAATCCACCATTAACAACCTTCTCAGACGACAACGTTCATATTACCCGTCTTAGAATTGGTCACACCCACCTCCTCACCATCTCCACCTCCTATTGGTTCCCCAACCCCTCTGTAACAATTGCCACTGCATCCTTACAATCCATCACGCTCTCCTTGCTTGCCCCCTGTACAACCTTCCCCCAGAGCTTCTCGCTCCCCACAACTCAATTGCTGAGTTCTTCCAAAAAATCCTCCAGATAAAATAGTCTCCTTCCTCCAGCATGCATCCCTCTACAATCATATTTAATCCTCCTCTTCCACCCCCTCTCTACTCTGTTTTTAGTTTTACCCATGCACCTCCTCTCTCGATCACAGCTTTCTGGCTTTTGTTCTTGAATTTCTCTCATTCTTCCCCTGGTCTCTTTCCTTACTACCTCTAAAATGATCTGACCTCTCAGGCACAATTTGACCTTCGTTGTCGTGGTGCCGTTAAGACCTCATCAAACAAACAAACAAACTGTCAAACTGTTTATGGCTGCACAATCACGGTGCATATCACAAGTTACTTAAGATTTCGGCAAAATCTAAGTGCCAAATATCCCCATTCACAAGTGATTACTGCACATGTGTGATTCTTGCATTTAAAAAGGATTATGCTAATCGGGTTTAAAGTATGTAAAAGTCATTAATTGGAATTTTGTCAGCTGAACGTGTTTGTGGTTTGAATGATATTGATTTTTAATGGCAAAACTTGGGTATGAAAAAGGACTAATCGCAACTCGATAATTAGTAAACGTTTAGTGCATTTGGAAACATTTAGCGTGTACATGCTAAATGGTCACAGCTCTAGATGTGTAACACTTCAAAATTCTGCTAGTTGAATGCTTTTCTATAAGAGGTCGAATTGGTCATTGGTGTTTAAAAATGGGGCAGGGTGGAGAAAAATGAGCACAGGGTGTAGCACCCAGCCTCTGAAAATGCCCAACTAGGGACTTGTACTGTACCATCTATCAGGTCCTTGGTGCTACATGCTACATATACAGTAGTTATGAGTGTTAAGTTAAATGATTAGTTCAGTGGTCAAGCAAATTTATCTTATATGAAAGAGCACTTTAAAAGAAAGAAAGTGATGAAGTTAGCATTCAAATATCTTATTCTGTTTTGGAGATATTAAAGTTTAAAGCTCTTGTCTTCTCTGTGTAGAAATGACTGGTGTAGCAAGCCTACTATTGAAAGTTGGTGCCCTTATCCTCACATTCTTAACAAATGTTAATGTATTCTAAAGAAAATTTATTTAACTTTTTTTATTATTTGAATTATTTTTCCTCAAACTTTCTTCAGGCGGTATATTATAATTACCCATACTAAATTCTGTCTACTTTCCTGACATATTGAATGTTTTTTTAGCCACAAAACCACAGGATAAATATGTAGAATACATAAAGACTTTGAGGAATCTAAGACTGTGATGTCCCATTGCAACTAGTCTGATTTCAGTCGTTTCTACACAAATGATACCAAATTTTAAACTTAATATCTCTTTAACAGAATAAGATTTTTGAGTGCTTTCTTCACCATTTTGTTTCTTTTGAAGTCCTCTTTCATATGGCATGGACTTGCTTGACCCCTGAACTAATCCTTTAAAATCCTCTTTCATATAAGATGGACTTCCTTGACCCCTGAACTAATCATTTAAAGTCCTCTTTCATATAAGATGGACTTCCTTGACCCCTGAACTAATCATTTAAAGTCCTCTTTCATATAAGATGGACTTGCTTGACCCCTGAACTAATCCTTTAAAGTCCTCTTTCATAGAAAATGGACTTGCTTGACCCCTGAACTAATCTTTTAAAGTCCTCTTTCATATAAGATGGACTTGCTTGACCCCTGAACTAATCTTTTAAAGTCCTCTTTCATATAAGATGGACTTGCGTGACCTGTGAACTAATCCTTAAAAGTCCTCTTTCATAGAAGATGGACTTGCTTGACCCGTGAACTAATCCTTGAACCGCTCTGGCTTTTTTAGCCTCACTGTAGATATGCCATTAAACATCACCTAACAATTCCAAATAATATGACTTAAAAGTAAAAAAATAGTTGAGATGCTCCCATCCCATATCAAATTTGATTTGGTCAGATAATGAAAAGAAAGCATCCTTGACCTATTGTGCACATTCAGAGCTGGTCAGTTGTGTAGCTTGGACAACGTCCGAAGAACTGTACTCCTGCAGCGATGACCACCAGATCTTGAGGTGGAACCTTGTTTCAGATGAGACCAGCAATCTCGCAAAGCTGCCCAATGATGTCTATGCCACTGACATTCATTTTTTCCCGAGGGGAGTTGGAGGGAAAGGAAAACAGCCTCAGTCAGATGTGTTTGTTCTAACTTCTACAGATGGTAATTATTCTTTCATGCCATTTTTTGGGTGCTGCCTTGAATTCTTTGTACCAAATGATTTAACAGAAATGTAAACCGGAATGTGTTGTATAGTTATTATTGTTGTTATTGTTGTTGTTATTGTTGTTGTTGGTAGTATTATTATTATTACTTTTATTATTTGTAATATTATTATTATTATTATTATTTTTAGTATTATTATATTTATTAATATTAATATCAATATTAATAGTATTATTAGTATTAGTATTAGTAGTATTAGTATTAGTAGTTTTGAATGTTGTGAAGAAACAAATAAATGAAATAAAATAGTAGCTTGGGAGAAACAAACTTCCAACCCCAAGCTTGATCCAGAGAGGGGCCTGGTGTTACTGATCAAATTGGGCATCTATAAGGCATCAAGGGCACTCTGAGGGCATGTTTTAAATGTAAATAAGGGAGTAATCAATACAACAAGTAGTGCCCTGCATCTTCTTATATTGGGGAACTGTTATCAGCATGAGAAGAAATAGTTCTCAAAAATATGTTTTTGTGATCAAAATGTAGAGTGCTTAGTTATGAGGAGCAGGGTGGAGGCAATAAGGGGCAGGTTAGAGCACCCCTCTGAAAAAGCGAAACTAGGGTATGAACTTACAAAAGTTTAATTTAATTTTGCAGTTCATTATGAGTCACTGCTGACCTCTGTGATAGTGATCATTACCCTCTTCTTATACACTCCAACCTTCCAACCCCCACTGACCACACCCCCAATTGGGACCTCGAGAAGGCTGACTGGTCCCTTTTCGAAACCCTCTGTGACTCACACCTCTCCCCCCATCTCCTCGAGGATGAGGATTCCATGTCAAACTTCAGTAATATCCTCATCAACATCGCCACCTGCTTAATTCCCAAAACCTTTAAACCCCTAATCATCCCCCCCCAACCCCTGGTTCTCTGATGACTGCAAAATTGCCATCAAGAACAGGAAAAGAGCCCTCAGGAACTTCAAAACTAACCCGACCACCCATAACATTAACCTCTTTCGCATCAGCCGTGCCAAGGCCAGACGCATTATCAAGGACAGTAAAACCAACACTTGGAACAACTTCATCTCTTCTCTCACCACTAACACCCCTACTAAGAACATTTGGAGAATGGTTAACAGCTTCCACTGCAGAGTGGGAAAATCTCCCATCCACCATCTCTCTTGAAATGGTGACCTTCTCACCAAGAAAGAGGTCATCGTTAACTACCTCGCCGCCTCTTTCAGCAACATCTCATCCTCGACCAACTACTCCAATGCCTTCAAAACCAAAAAAGCTTGCGATGAAGCCCGGAGAATCACCTTTCCCTCCGACAACTCCAAAAGCTATAACAACCCTCTCACCCTTTCTGAATTAAACCAAGCCATCCACGGCACTGGCTGCACCTCCAAGGGCCCAGATAACATCCCCTACCAGTTCCTGAAACACCTCCCCATCAAGGCCACCACTACCCTACTCACCATCCTCAACCACATTTGGTCCTCACACTCCTTTCCCCCTTTCAGATGTTGCTGAAAGAGGCGGCGAGGTGCTTAACGATGTCCTTAAACCGGGAAAGGACAGTACCGACCCCTCCAACTCTGCCCCATCGCCCTTACCTGCTGTCTCTGTAAAATTATGGAAAGGATCATTAATCAGAGACTAAACTCCTTGAGACCAACAGAATCCTTTTCCCTCACCAAAGTGGCTTCCAAAAATGTCGCAATACCCTAGACCAGTTAATTACGCTCCACACCGCTATCCGGGAATCCTTTGCAAAAAAGGAACACCTCATTGCCATTTTTTTTACTTTGAGAAAGCTTTCGACACTACTTGGAAATACGGCATTACCCGAAAACTTCACACCATCGGCCTCAGAGGCCACCTCCCCATCTTTATTCAAAACTTCCTCTCACCCAGGCAGTTCCAAGTTCGTATTGGCCACACCCTCTCCAACCCATACCCCCAAGAAGAAAGCGTCCCTCAAGGCAGCATCCTCTCTCCCACTCTCTTCAACCTGAGCTTTAATGACTTTGCGGACAACCTTGGCCCTAACATGAAACGTACCTTCTACATGGATAACTCCACCATCTTCTACTCCTCCCCTAGCTTTCCTCTTGTTGAAAATAGGCTCCAAATCAGCCTCAACCAGCAAATCTGGTGCAACAATAACGGTTTTAAATTCTCCAAAGACAAGACAGTCTGCATGCATTTCTGTCATTTTAACAACCTCCACCCCAACCCGAACCTTGTGCTTAATGGCAATCGCATCCCTAAAGTTGAATACACAAAGTTCCTGGGTCTAACTCTAGACCCCAAGCTCACCTACAAGCAACACATCACCAACCTGAAACTAAAATGCAACAGCTCCCTCAACATCCTCTGCCTCCTCTCCAACACAACTTTGAGTGCAAACCGCCATGCTCTCCTCAAAGTTTTCAGGCTCACCATTCGTGCCAAGCTTGACTACGGCAATATTGTGTAACGTTCATATTACCCGTCTTAGAATAGCTCACACCCACCTCACTCACTCCCACCTCCTTAATGGCTCCCCCAACCCCGCTGCAACAATTGCTTGCTTGCCCCCTGTACAACCTTTCCAGAGCTTCCCTCGCTCCCCACAACTCCATTGCTGAGTACTTCGAGAAAAATCTGAATAAAATTATCTCCTTCCTTCATCATGCTTCCCTCTACAACCATATTCAATTCCCCCTCTTTCTACTTTGTTTTTGTTTCAACCATGCACCTCCTCTCTCGACCACACCCCTCTCTCTACTTTGTTTTTGTTTCAACCATGCACCTCCTCTCTCGATCACAGCTTTCTGACTTTTTGTTCTTGAATTTCTCTCATTCTCCCCCTGTTTCCTTTCCTTCCTACCTCTAGAATGATCTGACCTCTCAGGCACAATTTGACCCTTGTTGTCGTGGTGCCGTTAAGCGCTCATCAAACAAACATTATGAGCCTTATTGCTTTTTGCTCATAGGTAAATTTTATTTGATATCCAAGTCTGGGAGAGTGGAGAAGTCAGTCGATTCTCACAGGGGTGCTGTGCTATGTGGAAGATGGAGCTATGACGGCACTGCCATGGCAACTTCTGGGGAGGATGGACAGGTCAAGATTTGGTCAAGGAGTGGCATGCTTAGGTCAACTCTAGCTCAATCAGGTAAGAAGAGACTTTTCAAGAAAGCCTTGAGCGTAAGTTGTTTGTTTGCTGTAATTCAATTTGCTAAAAGAATTAGGTTTCTAAGTAGGCAAAAGAAATTTGTTGGTCAAAAGAAAATATTCTCTATTATATACATGAAAATTTATAGGAATAACCTTGTAGTTATGGCCTTAATCTTCTCTGATATAAATAATTGCAGAGAATAGAGCATCCATGACATTTTGTGACAAAATTTCATTGTCCAAAAATCTGTGACATTCTGTGACATTTTGAAAATTTTGTGACAAAATGAGCGTAAACAGGCTGTATTAAAATTTGTCTGACATTTTGTGACATGTTTTACCCCTTCACTCACACTCATTGGCAATTTGATGTTGCATTTTAGTGGTGGATTCCATTTTCATGAAACACATAATTAAATAACCCTTTTTATGAGTATCACCAGTCAAGTTAACTGGTCATGATGTGTGAATCTATGCCAATCAAATGTGACACAGGCAAAACTGATGTGACATTCTGTGCAAAGGGTGCCTAAAATTATGTGACATTTGAGACATCTATGTGACGAATTAAACATTTTGTGATGTGACATTTTGTGACAAGCCATCAATCATCAATCCATGCTCTGTAAACTATCACTGTTAAGTTTCTGTTGTCCGTTTTCTTTTCCCCCTCCCAGGGCCACCATGTCTGTTTTCTTCTCCCCGTCCCAGGTTGACCATGTTCGTTTTCTTCTTCCCCTCCCAGGTTCACCATGTCCGTTTTCTTCTCCCCCTCCCAGGCTCACCATGTCTGTTTTCTTCTCCCCCTCCCAGGCTCACCATGTCCATTTCCTTCTCCCCCTCCCAGGTTCACCATGTCCGTTTTCTTCTCCCCGTCCCAGGTTCACCATGTCTGTTTTTTTCTCCCCCTCCCAGGTTCACCAGTTTATTCCTTAGCATGGTCACCTGACTCGGACCAAATACTCCTCATGATGGGCAAACAGCTGATCATCAAGTCTCTACAAGCAAGTGCCAAACCTTTACAGGTAGTTACCATAGCAACCATTGACAACTATTTTACTTCAGTTGATAATTTTACAAAGTCTTACCATTTTTTCTCATATAATAAGAATACACATCAAAAATGAATCCTTATAATGTTATTTTAATAAATTCTGTCCTAAATTTCAGTCACTGACTTTTTTCTTCTGCTAAATTTTTATAGAGGTTATGATGGAAATGCCAAATCTTTCTTTTTGTGATGTCACAAAATTACCATCAAATTTGCGTAATGATTCTGATGAAATGTGTTCCTATTTTCATGGTTTATAGCACATGTTCTTCCTAGAGCTGTGACCGTTTAGCTTGTACACGCTACATGCTCGCAAATCCTTGTAAACCTTTACTAAATACTTATTGCGAGTAATCGTTTTTCATAGTCAGTCTTGCCGTGAAAATCAATATGATCATTTATGATTCAAATCACACACACATTCGGCTGACAAAATTCCAATCATCAATGACTTTTTACAAACTTCAAAGCGGATTAGCATAATCCTTTTTAAATGTGCGAATCACAAATGCACAGTAATCACCTATGAGTGGGGATATTGTGCACTTTGATTTCGCCGAAATCTGAGTAGGCTAATTTGTAAAATGCACCATGAATGTGCGGCAGTAAAGAGTGAAACTAACAATAGGCCTAGCGTTAGACCATAAGGCTTGAAATCCCACGCATCAAGGCTCATTTTACAAGCTGTTAAATCGACCAACAAACACAGTCAAAATACTTAAATCGTGACAATCAGTACACTTACATGTAAATATTACCTGATGAGTCAAATAAATTTTGCAAGAAAGAAAAAATATTGCAAAATAAACAAACATAAAAAGGTTTTGACAGAACTGAAATTCTAAGGGCTTCACAAAGATGGCGGCCATTTTTTTTCTGAGAGGACTGATATTTCAGAACTCTTGGGGTGGTGGCGTAGTTTTTAAATGTTTTACGGCGCGGTATCATAGGCCTAGTATGCAAGATTTTCAGTGAAACTTTGAAAGCCGTAGCGAGTACGGCAAAAAAAGCTACGTGATGATGAGTTTAAATGACATTGAAAGGAAGTTATCTGTTCTTTTTAAACTGAATTTCCATGCATATTTTCCATAAAAATGATGATTTATACTGTAGAAGTAAACTTTTTACGTTTGGAAAGCAAAACTTGAGCGTTTATTTGGGCAATGGAGTCATTACTTTTGCCATACTGGTTGCGCGATTTTTTTTACTTTGCATCGTAAATTTGGAGCAATTTTGGTGTATTTCC
Organism: Chiridota heheva; assembly: GCA_020152595.1. Classification (NCBI taxonomy): domain Eukaryota; kingdom Metazoa; phylum Echinodermata; class Holothuroidea; order Apodida; family Chiridotidae; genus Chiridota; species Chiridota heheva. The sequence continues at coordinate 1,948,796 of JAIGNY010000411.1, read as the reverse complement.
AAAAATTAGGGTACTAAACGCGTGTAAATGATACACGCTTGGTTTTTTTTGGCATGTACACGTTTACTAAAATCCCTAAACGTTCACAGCTCTAGTTCTTCCACTTAACCTTAAGTTGTTCCTACCTGTTAGTAGAACTTCAAGGGGATCTGATGATGTTCTTTTCTTTATACAGTGGAAAGCTCACGATGGTGTTATATTAAAGGTGGACTGGAATCCTGTGAACAACCTCATCTTGTCCGGAGGAGAAGATTGTAAGTACCGGGTCTGGGACAGTTACGGCCGTCAGGTTTACTCCAGTCACGCTCATGAATATCCAATAACGTCCGTCTCCTGGGCGCCTGATGGGGAGCTGTTTGCCATTGGTTCATTCAATACACTCAGGCTTTGCGATAAAAGCGGGGTTAGTAAAACTTCTGGTTTGATTCATTTTAATTTTTTTTGTACTCTTTATATAAATTTCCTGTAATCATGGGCAGCTCACTATAGGGGCAAGTAGGTGCATTTCCCTTAAAAGATTTGCTAATGATTGTATTTTTGTCCCCCCCCCCCCTTCCTAATCATGTCTTGCCCCTCCCAACTAGAATCTATGCCTGTAATCTGTTTCCTGTTCATCTTAAATTATTTGCAGATAATGACAGTCATAAAACCCAGTCTGACAAGTTAGGGGCATTTACCCCCGGCCCCAGTAGCTTTGCACCACCTATTGACTTCAAATCTTTTGTATTTATTTCTTTGTAACTGAGAAAAATGAGATTATGTCACCACAATTCTCTTAAGGGTCAGTAGTCTTTCAGGAAGAAAGTATATAATGATTTAGAAATAACCTTTGTTTACTATATGTTATAAATTAATGATTACATTTCTCAAATATTTGTCAGTGGTCCTATGCTTTGGAGAAGCCTAACGTGGGAAGCATCTTCAACATAGCCTGGAGCGGGGACGGCACACAGGTGGCGGGAGCATGTGGGTGTGGCCATGTCATTTATGCGCATGTCATTGCAAGGTAAGAGGACATCTATGGCCTAGAATCTTCAATAGATGCAAGAAGCTTTTAATTCCCTGATTGCCTGTGGCAGTTCAGCAATTTGGCTAGTCTGCTTGCAAGACGTTTCAGATTAAAAGTAGCACATTTTCACACCTTCAGCAAAAACAGTTTTAATCTCTCTGAAATAAAAGAACACTGAGGATAACAGCACAAAGCTTGTGAGAATGTCCTATGAATATTACCATAGGCAGGATTGAATATCTCCTTAATGGAATAAAATGTTTGAATGCTTTCTTCACCATTTTCTTTCTTTTGAAGTCCTCTTTCATATAAAGATGGACATGCTTGACCACTAAACTAATCCTTTAATATCTCCTTAATGGAATAAGATGTTTGAATGCTTTCTTCACCATTTTCTTTCTGTTGAAGTCCTCTTTCATATAGGATGGACATGCTTGACCACTAAACTAATCCTTTAATATCTCCTTAACGGAATAATTTTTTTGAATGCTTTCTTCACCACTTAACTAATCCTTTAATGTCTCCTTAATGGAATAAGATGTTTAAATACTTTCTTCACCATTTTGTTTCTTTTAAAGTCCTCTTTCATATAAGGTGGACATGCTTGACCATTGAACTTATCCTTTAATATCTCCTTAATGGAATAAGATTTTTAAATGCTTTCTTCACCACTGAACTAATCCTTTAATATCTCCTTAATGGAATAAGATTTTTGAATGCTTTCTTTACCATTTTGTTTCTTTTAAAGTCCTCTTTCATATACTATAATTATTTCTATGGAGTATTTGCATTGTCATGACCCGTGCATTAATTAAATTCACATAATGCACGAACTTCAGTAGTTGACTTAGTCCATTTTTATAACAGGTGAATTTCTTAACAAAGCGAAAACATGTATGTAAACTATTCTGGTTTTTCATAATTGTTTGTTATGTATTTTAAACAATCCAACACCCATATTTAATAAAAAGATGAATGTTTTGGCATCATGTTTATATGCATATTTAATGCACGATTCAAAGAACTTTGCACTCGTGATTGACCCTCCTAAAGTCAGATCATTCTACTCTGGCCAAAATCATTTGCCCTGTGCATGAAATATGCATATAAGCACTCCCCCTCAATAGTAATCATTCAATATTTACTTGTTAGACCCCTGAATGACCTCCTTTAAGTCAATAAATCAGTCTGCTACGTGCACATGATGTAGCATGTGTCGTATCAAACCAGGCAACTCATTAATGAAAATCATTCAATTAAGAATTTTTTTTCTGTAAAAATTGCTAATGGGTTTTAAAACGAATTAGCTAAATTCGCCTCCACATGTCCATCAACTTTTTAATCTTTACATGAAAATTACTTGGTGATAATTTCTGTAATATACTTTAGTGGAAATTTCTGTAATTCACTCTGGTGATAATTTCTGTAATTTACTTCAGTGATGATTTTTGTAATTCACTTTGGTGATAATTTCTGTAATTCACTTTGATGATAATTTCTGTAATTTACTTCAGTGATAATTTTTGTAATTTACTTGGGTGATAATTTCTGTAATTCACTTTGGTGATAATTTCTGTAATTTACTTTGGTGATCATTTCTGTAATTCACCCTGGTGATAATTTCTGTAATTTACTTCAGTGATGAATTTTGTAATTCACTTTGGTGATAATTTCTGTAATTCACTTTGGTGATAATTTCTGTAATTTACTTCAGTGATTATTTTTGTAATTTACTTCAGTGATAATTTTTGTAATTCAATTTGGTGATAATTTCTGTAATTTACATTAGTGATAATTTCTGTAAATCACTTTAGTGATAATTTCTGTAATTTACTTCAGTGATATTTTATTGTAACTTTCTTCAGTGATAATTTTTGTAATTTATTTTGGTGATAATTTACTTCAGTAATAATTTCTGTAATTCACTTTGGTGGTAATTTACTTCAGTGATAATTTTTGTAATTCACTTTGGTGATAATTTCTGTAATTCACATCGGTGATAATTTCTGTAATTCTCAGGCGGCTTGAGTGGAAGAACTTTGAGGTGACCGTGCAATCCAGGAAGACAATAGAAGTCAAGAACGTGATGAATGACGCCTTGGAGAAGCTAGAGTTCAGGGACCGAATCATAAAGACTACCCTCGCTTTTGAGTATCTTGTAGTTGCGACTTCGTCGCAGTGTTATGTATACAGGTAAATTTCACAAGAATGGTATTATTAGAATCTGCACTGATGGTGGATATTTTCACCAACATGAATATCAGTTATATTTAGTGAAAGAAATTTGTTATGACATAGACAAATATCTTACTTATAATACAGTTATAAATGTCTGAATTGTATGATAATTGTGAATATTATTCTAATTGTCTGAGGGTGATTATTGTCTTTTTTGTTTAATTGTTTGGTTTTTGCCGCTCTAGCACCAAAAATTGGAACACACCAATGATCTTTGACCTGAAGGAAGGCACAGTAACACTCATTGTGCAAGCAGCAAAGTAAGTTGCACTTTTTGTTTACTAGTATTCTTTAAAAGAGAAAGTTTAGTGGTTGATGATATTAAAAGAGAAAGTTTAGTGGTTGATGATATCCATCTTAAATGTTGGAGGACCACAAGAAATACAGAATGGCAAGAAATGAGTGCTTGTTTAGGAGATTTTGCATTTGAACGCTATTTAAAAATGGGAAATAGCATATCATTGTTTGAGTTGTGGTGATTTGATTTATTTGGAATATTTCTTTGAAAATCAAGTGCCTCTTTCTAAAGCGGTGATTCTTAATAGGTGGCTGGCAGGCCAAATCTGGCCCGCCAGGCAATCCAATCTGGCCCACAACAATAGTCATTATTTATATATTGCAATACAGTGCATTGCATGTAAGATCAATCCGAATGAGATCGGTAAAAATCGCAAAATACTCGTTATTTTGGTTTTTTCCAAGGCAGATCAGCTCACTAAAACATTGCTGCTTCACAAATAAAATGTTATTTTTAGTTCAGCTATAAATTGGGCTTGTGGCTTGTCAAAGGAAGGTGGATAAGAGAACCGCCAACATCTGACGTGCATCCTTTTATTCGCGCACGCTCTCAACTTGTTTGTATTCAGGGATTGTTTTGACGGGTTTTGTTTGTCACGTGTTGCTGGTTTTGCCACGCGATTGGCCCATGGTCTGAATCTTGTTGTGAAATGATGGCCCTTAGAAAAATTTAATTAAGAACCCTTGTTCTAAAGTGTTGGACACTATTTTTGGGTGAAATCTTTGAAGTGCAATAACTCCTAAATGGAATATAATATCAACATGGTTTTATACCAATCTATTTCTTAATAGTTCTCTATCATTTAATCAAAAATTCACGAGAATATTCCTTTATTTGAAGACTTCCTCAGATTATGACATTTTTTCCAACATTTTTTGGATGATTTTTTTGTAGTGTTTTTGTAAGATTTTGTTTCATTAATCTGCTACATTTTTTTTATGTGCATTTTACAAAATTGGAGAAAAAAATTGATAGAAACTCCTAATAATTTTGCGTTAAATTTTGTAACGATTTTGCTGTAATGTGTTTTTGTTCCTCTTCCAGGCACTTTGGTATCGTGGACAGTGCTGGCCTTCATTTGTATACCTACGAGGTGAGTACCATAATTTGCATAACAATTAGTGCTGATAGGTTTTGTTTGCATAAATGAATACCGAGGATGCTTAATGCTGTATTGTTTAAAGTTTCTGAATTAGCTGTTTGCAGAGTTAGAAAGTTCTGCGCTATCTGTAAGTGAGTAGAGATCACGAGTTAGACGTGATCAAAATTTAGTTTTAAGATGTTTATATCATGTTGAGTAGAATATAGTAAGATTAAGCAAAGATGAAAAAGCACCGACAGTCTGGTTCCACCAAAGGAAACATGGAGTGTGGAGGCGTAGGACATGTCCCCCCTAAAATTTTTCAAAGCAATGATTTTCAGGCAGGCCTTTACCTCTTTGCCCGATGGAAAATTGCCAACATGGGTCCCGGCCACCCGTATTTCAAACCTGAGTCGTGGGCCTGAAATATGTTTATTGTTTTTCTCCATAGTGTGTATCTAAATCTCAGTTTATTTGTGTTCCTTGTGTTGTTGGTACATTTTGCAAGAAACCTTTGCATTCTGTCAAAAAGTCAAGTTTATTCAATATTGTCTCCATAATGCACCAGAAAAGTTGCAAAACAAAGAATTCTTTAAAACTTGTATGCACTAGTGCCTCCCACATGCATACACCGTGAACTAGTAATTTTCGTAATCACATTCTTTTATCTCGACAAAATTCTATTTTTTTCCTTTTTCCTTTTCAGGGGCGACTTTTGTCATCGCCAAAATATCCGGGTATGAGGCCGGACACTTTGAGCAGACAGACACTGTCTCTTAGCAACGACACGGTGGCCATTCGAGACAAAGGAGATGAGAGCTTAGTCCATTTGTTTGACACAAATACTGGTAAAGCGTTGGACAACAAGCCGCTTTCACACAAGGTATGTTAGGGCACAGTTTTCCCCTCTTTTTGTTAAAAGGATTAAGTCAGGGATCATACAAGTCTTGTCTTGTATGAAAGAGGACCTCAACAAAAATATTGAAGAAAGCATTTAAAAATCTTATTCCTTTAAGGAGATCTTTGGGTTTAAAGCTTGGTATCATGTGTGTAGAAATGACTGAAATCAGACTAGTTGTGATGTCATAGCCTCAGATTCCTCAAAGTTGTTATGTACTCTTATTATATTTTGTCCTGCGATTTTGTGGAATAAACGTCTACAAAAATTCATTCATTTACCTTGCGGCAATTTACTTACAGACAGGAGTATTAGAATTACTGTTTTAAACCTTTTATCTTTAATTTTTCTCCTTATTTATTTATTCATATTCTTTTATCTTCTGCTATGTGTTTTAATATGTGTATGCATGTACTTTTCCTTTTTACAAATGTTTTAAATTTGTACTAGAATATATAATAATAATAATAATAATAATATGTGAGGAAAGTAGTGAGACGGAATCTTGTAAATACTATGGTAATATCATATATTAGGAATTGATGCATTTTAAACATGTCATGAGTGTGTTGAAAAGTGACCTTGCAATGTTAAGTGTGATGTCATAAATGCAGATCCAAGTTAATTCTTTAACTATATTCCTTAAAAAGGGAGAGATGCAATTTTAATTTTTTGATAACTTTTTTATAGATTATTAGAAAAGGTTAAATTCATTAAAGAAAATTTGACCAGTTTCAGCTATGTTGTGAAAACAACGCGCTGAAATAGAGTTAGGATTAGTAGAGGCTATATGGAGGTCAGGGCTGGCTGGTAACTACGTTTTTAAGGTCGGTTAGAAGTGCGTTAGAATCAGGTCATGTGACTATATTGCATATTTATAGCATGGAAGGTAAGGTATAACTTAAAGTAAATACTGTATCTCCGCTACACTTAGCGGGGTAAATTTCTCTTAGCGTTTTGTGTTTAAGATTGGTAGTTTTTACCGCTTTTTTTATTAACTGTTTTATCTTATTCATGTATCTGAACTGAACGTTTAAAACTTAATTATTTCTATTATTCGTTTACTGCTGATATTTTTAAGCTTTGACCTATTATGGGGGTTTTAGGTCTTGAATCATTTTTATTTTGTTTCTTTTATGTATTGATAAGTAATTAACTTTTCATTTTTTCATGCTTTTGTAAAGCACTTAAAGCTTTCTTTTAGAATAAGTGCTATATAAACATAATTTAATAATAATAATTATTTATGAAAGTGAAGTACATGAATGAACAAATGATATTAAGTTATGTTCAGTCGTCATAGTATCTCATCTCCAATGATATTTATTTACCAAATTGATGTTTGATTATGAAATTTTAAATCAAACACAAAGTTAAAACTAAAAAAATGAAAACATCCACACTTATTTACCTTGTAAAACTAATATTTTTATTTACCTGTTTTTTTGGATATGCGTATTTTATAAACATGTATCTTCATTCATGTATGAGGACTTGATTAGTGTCAGGAAATTTGATGCTGGTCATCTGCAATAAATAATTTGCTCCTTTTTTTTTGTGAGGCTTTATACCATATAATTTTCGGAATGATTTGTGTGTATCTTGATTATGTGTATCTATGTACATGTAGCCATTTCTATGTATGAAACAGTGTTCAAATCTGAGCAGATTAAAATCTGAATTTTGAAAATAGCACTTTTAATTTTGAGTTATGGCCAATCAAAGTTTAATCAGTTTTTGAATTTATGCAAAATTTGTGATGTATGACTGGGCAGAAAGCTCAAAATGGGGAGGGGGGCATAGCAAAGACTCAAAAACTTTTGGTCAGTATTTATAGCATCACTTCAAAGAATTACAGCGTTTAAAAAACAAAAGGATTTACAAAAGAAACAATCAAGGTCACCCTGTAATGATACAGCAAAATTTGCATTCAATATGCAAATTGATGGCTGAGATTTAAAAATGCTGTAAAATATTTAACCGCTTTTGATGAATTGAATGAACTGATGAATTTGATGAATTGATGAATTTGATGAATTGATCAATTTGATGAATTGATGAATTGATGAATTTGATGAATTGATGAATTTGATGAATTGATGGTTTTGAATAGATTTGAAAGCAATCTTTTAAGCTAATGTATCCTCTACACGTCCATATACTTTTAAGGAATTCTTTTGATATATTTTTTTAGCGCTTATTTAAGAAACCTTTTCGTCGGTGACTTTTAGACCCCGAGTTATCATATATGATGTTTGTCTTACAGATGGAAGTGGTGGAGATAGCTTTGGATCAATGCGGACCTGCGGCTGAAAGAAGACTAGCAGTTGTCGATAGAAACCGAGACCTCTATCTTACAACTGTGCGCAACTTTGGCAAACCTGCTAAGATTGTTAAATTAGGTAAAGTGCATCAACTTTTTCACAACATAAAGCAACTTTTCCTTTCATTTCTTTTGTTGTTTTATCTTTTTGAATTTTTTTTTAGTTAAAATGTGTGTCACTTCTGTGACGCTGCTGATGATCATTTAGACACAAATTATGTGCGACATTCATGTGACTGAGGGTGTGTTAGAAAACACTTTAGTTGGATGAAGCACTAGTGTAATGACGCACCTTGTCACACGTATAGGTGAGTCGTAAAATTGACAGGTGCATTAGAATGATGTGCAATAATTATTCGCAAGATTGAACATATTTTTGGTCACATTCCTTCTGTTTTCTTATATCAATCTTTTTCAAATATCAGTCCAAGAAAGTTTCTGTGTTAAGATTCTATTGTAGTTTAAAAGAAAATAGTTTGAAGTTCAAATACTATTGTGAAGAACGTTTTCCCAAAATCTTCTACTGCTATGGAGATATCCAAATTCAAAAGGTTTATCAGCTTTGTGTAGAAATGACTGAAATCAAGACTAAAGTGCATTGCTCAATGTTAAATGGGATAACCCCACATCTCACCTCATCCTCGGTAAACTCCTTTCGCCCCCCCCTCTCTCCGTAGGAAACATATTATTTTCTTCTGGCTACCCAGCCATGTTGGCATCCCTGGCAATGACAGGGCTGATGCAGCTGCTAAGCTTGCCCTCACCCTACCCCCTACGTAGCCGTTTTCCCAAAACCCTTTCTGATATCAAACCGCTTATCACTTCTCTTGTTCGTGGCCGCTGGCAAACCTCATGGGACTCCCAAATTGATAACAAACTCCACGTCATCCAGCCCACCATTCCGATCAAACCCACTACTCACAACCTATCCCGTGTCGACAACGTCTACATTACCCAGCTTAGAATAGGTCACACCCACCTCACTCATTCCCACCTCCTTACTGGCTCCCCCACCCCTCTGCAACAATTGCCATTGCACCCTCACAGTCCATCACATTCTCCTTGCTTGCCCCCTGTACAACCTTCCCAGAGCTTCCCTCACTGCCCACAACTCTGAGCTCTTCCAAAAAAACTCTCGCTGCCCACAACTCAGTTTCTGGCTTTTAGCCGAGCTCTTCCAAAAAAAAAATTTGACCTCTGGATAAAATTATCTTCTTCCTTCATCATGCTTTCCTCTACAACCACATTTTAGTTCTCCTCCCCCCCCCTCCTCTCTACATTATTTTTTCACCCATACACCTCCGTTAAACATCAATAAACCAAACCAAACCTTTTATTTTTGTTGATGTTTAACGGCACTGCAACGGACATTTGACTCTGACTATTGCGGTGCCATTAAACATCAACAAACCAAACCAAAACCATATTTAATGTCTTATCATAAAACTTTCAAAAGTTGCAACAAATTTTTTACCTTTACCCCACCATCAATTTCTAGTAGGATTATACTTTTGTGATCATTTTTAGTGACTAAGATTTAGTAAAGAGATTTAAAGAATTACATAAAGATTTTTAGTTGTCTGCCCAGCCATACATCACACTAAGAGATAAAAAATTGATGAAACTTGATAAATCATAACTCAGATATTAAGAGTGCTATTTTTAAATGAATCTGCTTAGATTTCAATACTCAATGTAGAAATTGCTACATGTCCTCAGACCAGCGATTCTTAATAGGCAGGCCACCAAATCTAGCCCGCCAGACAATCCACTCTGGCCCGTGAAAAATTGTCATAGCGGCAAAAAAAATATAAATGAGATAGGTAAAAATCATTGCGGGCTTATCAAGCAAAATGTTATCTTTAATTCCATAATAAAATGGGCAGACTTGCAGCTCGTCAAAGGAAGGCTGATAAGAGAACCGACAACATCTGGCGTATATCCTTCTTATTGCGCGTGCTCCCAGCTTGTTTGTATTCAGGGATTGTTTTGACCGGTTTTGTTTGTCACGTGACGCTGGTTTTGTCGTGCGATTGGCCCACAGCCTGAGACTGTTGTGAAATGATGGCCCTTGGAAAAATTTAATTAAGAACCCTTGCCTTAGACCTTTCAGACACTCTTAGGATCTACTTTTTAACTTGTCATCTTGCTTGTAGGAACAATGATATCGAGTCTTTCTTGGAACGATACGACCAACATGCTGGCCGCTCTGCAGGACAGCAAACTGAACATCTGGTACTACCCCAATGCCGTCTATGTGGACAAGGACCTTCTGTCTCTGATCCTGTTCACCAAGGATACCAGGTATAATACTTTTTTGGGAGAACCACTGTTCTTATTGATAATGATAATTCAGTTCTTACTTATACATCAGTAGTTGCTATGTTTGTGGTCATAATAACATGTTAAGAGAAAATTGTTATTTCAACTTGCAGAAACTGAAGATGAGTTTCATTTGTTTGCTTGAATGCCCGTGTTTTACTGAAATAAGATCAGTGTATAGTAATTTGATGTTTCCCCATCACTACAGCAATTCCATATTATGTTACGGACAAGAAAACAAGCCCCTTTTTCTTACTATCTTAACAATTGCCATAGCACCCTCACAGTCCATCACGTTCTCCTTGCTTGTCCCCTGTACAACCTTCCCAGAGCTTCTCTCGCCCCCTACAACTCAATTGCTGAGTTTTTCCAAATAAATCCTCCGAATAAAATTATCTCCTTCCTTCACCATTCTTCCCTCTACAACCATATTTAATTCTCCTCTTCCACCTCCTCTCTTTACTTTGTTTTTGTTTCAACCATGCACCTCCCCTCTCGATCACAGCTTTCTGACCTTTTGTTCCTGAATTTCTCTCATTCTTCCCCTGTTTCCTTTCCTTCCTACCTCTAGAATGATCTGACCTCTCAGGCACAATTTGACCCTCGTTGTCATGGTGCCGTTTAGCCCTTATCAAACAAACAAACAAACAAGCAAACTATCTGTCATTTTTTAGAGAAAGCTTGGGAATTGATATCATTAATATTTTGGTAGTATCGATACTTTTCAATATCAAACATTTTGATGATATTAATATTTTGGTAGTATCGATACTTTTTAATATCAAACATTTTGATGATATCAATATGTTGGTAGTATCGATACTTTTTTGCATGATATCAATATTTTTGCATAATATCAATATTTTTGCATGATATCAATATTTTTGCATGATATCAATATTTTTGGATATTAATATCTAAAACTTTTTTTTTAAATTTCTGTAGTGAGTTTGGAAAGAGTCCTCAGATAAATGATTTTATCGGTAACCACATCACCATTCGGAGGGCAGATGGTGCCCTTGTAGGGACTGGTGTCTCGCCCTACCCCGCACTTTTGAACGAATTGGTGAATAGTAACCGATGGGATGACGCAGTGAGATTGTGCAGATTTGTCAAGGTAAGAGATGATGGAGATTCAATACCTCTTGTTGCCTCTGAATGTTGGTGAACGATTGAAAAACAACCTCTTGTTCGTATTCAGTTGAACCTGAATGTTGGTGAACGATTGAAAAACAACAAGTTAATATATGGAAATTCATTGCTTTTCTCTTTGTGATGTCACAAATTATAAATAATATTTACATCACTATGATAAGGCCTTAACATTTAAATGTGGTAAAATGGTCAGTTTTGAGTGATTTGGATAAAACTTGTTGCTTTTCTCATTGTATAAACTTTATAGCCTATATTTTTCCAAGCAAGCTTAGGTTGTTGTTACCGGTCCATAAATATTTTAGTAGGGGTGCTGTTTATGATGATAAATTCATGCTGAATGTTGAGGGAGGTGGAGTAGCGAGTTTTTCTACATCATTTTCCACAGTTCCGACTGAAGGTGTCAAAAAGCTTCCCACGAAATTCACTTCCAATTTTTTTTTTTAAATAGCCCAACTAGTAAAGGAATAGTATTGACTCAAATGTTTAAATTAATGCCAGGATTCTGCTTTCTACATCATGACAGATTATTTCTACAGTATAGAACATCGTTTTTATGGAAAATGTGCATTCAAATTGGTTACAAATAGAACAGTTTCGTTTCAACGTCGTTTCAACGTCGTTTCAACGTCGTTTCATCCTTGCCGTACACGCTAGCCTTTAACCATCACACATAATCCAAGGCCTTGCCGTACAACATTTAAAAACTGCACCACCACCGCAGTCCTCTGTGGAAACGACCGCTGTTTTTGCAATGCATGCTGGATCTTAGCTCTGTTGAAACCTTTCATTGTTTGTTTTTATTTTGTATAATTTTTCCTTTTTTGTACAATTTATGCAACTCGTCAGGTAATATTTACATTCGCATATAATGATCGCAACAGTTACAGCTGTTTTGACCATGCATACATAATTAGGTCAGTTTTACAGCTTGTGAAACGAGTTTTGATCGAGTGAAAGAGAAGCCTAATGTTACATTGTATATTGCTTCACATGCACGGTGCATATCACAATGTAATTGCTTTCTTACATGAGATTTCTCTTTGTGTTATGTCGCTTGGTTTATTGATGTATTTCCTAACAGGAAACTTAAAGAATTACCCGTGTTTTTATTGATTATCATCGCTTCTTTTTCTTCATACTTTTTTCTCAATGACAAAATATTTTGAAGTTTGTTTATATTGAATTCATTGGACTTGTTCTTCATTGGACTTAATTTTTTCCTATTTTTTTATAAACAAAAAAATTCCTTCCTGCTGCAACTCCCATTTTTCTCATGGTTATAACTGCCAGGCCTGTAGATTTCTTCCAGTTCTGTTTGTGTAAAGGTGATGCAAAGTTATTTAAATTATCCCGGATTATAAATGATAATGGATATAACGACTGCATTTTGAAAAAAAAAAAGGAAGATTACTGTGAGGCAAATAAACAGCAGAGATAGTAGTTCTCTCACCATGACATTGTATATGTGAAATCGGTGATGATGAAATGCCAGTCACAGGTATGCATTATTTCATATTTGTTATGCTTGTTTTTAGGAAGAGGCATTATGGGGCTGTCTTGCTTCCATGGCATCATATGCAAAGGAGCTCAACACGGCAGAAATTGCATATGCAGCGATTGACGCAGTAAGTGATCAATATTTACCTCCACTAACGATGTTGGACGGGGGTTATGTTAATGCCTCCGTTTGTCTGTTTGTTTGTCTGTTTGTTTGCCATTAAGACATCTCAAGAATTGATGATTGAATTTGGATTAATTTTTGTGTGTAGTATTTGCTCCTTAATGAAGAGGTGATTAAAATTTGAGACATACTGGAATAGGGGAAGGGCACAAATGGAGGGGTGGGGCACAAATAGAGGGGTGGGGTTGTTTTTGGATGAGATCTGTCAAGACTTTTAGTTCAAACTTTCCAATGGAATGTGCTGAACAATGAACTCATGCCCTGAAAGGATTTCCAAACAATCCATTTTCTGGGCTCTTAAAGAAAATCAAATCTAGTGGTTGGGTATCAAAGAGTATCAAACCATTGCTTGAATGGAAAAGGGTGGAATGTGAATCTTTCCTGAAAAGAACTCAAACAATGAATGCTTACCCTGAATAAAGCTGAAAACAATGAAGGTAGATAACTCGAACAATGAAAGCTTAGCCTGAATAAAAGTGAAAACAATGAAGGTAGGTAACTCAAACAATGAAAGCTTAGCCTGAATAAAACTGAAAACAATGAAGGTAGATAACTCAAACAATGAATGTTTGGCCTGAATAAAACTGAAAACAATGAAGGTAGGTAGCTCAAACAATGAATGCTTGGCCTGAATAAAACTGAAAACAATGAAGGTAGATACCCTGCAGTGTCTATAATGCAAATTGCAAACACTGATTAAAAGTGAGGAAGAGATTTAGGGATACAACTGAGTGGGTCTAGGATTTCTAAGATAGATTGTATTTGGGATTAGAGCTGTGAACGTTTAGGGATTTTAGTAAACGTGTACACGCCAAAAAAAGCGAGCGTGTATCGTGTACACGAGTTTAGTACCGTAATTTTCGGAAATACACCAAAATAGCTCCAAAACTACGAGGCGAAGTAAAAAAAATCGCGCAACCAGTATGGCAAAAGAACTGACTGCATTGCCCAAATAAACGCTGAGTTTTGCTTTCCAAATCGTAAAAAGTTTACTTCTACAGTTTAAGTCTTAATTTTTTATGGAAAATATGCATGGAAATTCAGTTTAAAAAGTACAGATAACTCCCTTTCAATGTCATTTAAACTCAACATCGCGTAACTTTTTTGTCCTATTCGCTACGGCTTTCAAAGCTCTGTGAAAATCTTGCATACTGAGGCCTATGATATACCTCGCCGTAAAACATTTCAAAACTACGCCACCACCACCAGGAAGTTCTGAAATATCAGTCCTTTTAAGAAAATGGCCGCCATCTTTGCGAAGCATGCAGAATCTCAGCTCTGTTAAAACCTTTTTCTGTTTATTTATTATGCAATATTTTTTCTTTCTTGCAAAATTGATTTGACTCATCAGGTAATATTTACATGTAAATGTACTGATTGTCACGATTCAAGTGTTTTTTGATCGATGAAACGGGCCTTGATTGCGTGGGATTTAAAGCCTTATGGCCTAACGTTAGGCCTATTGTTAGTTTCACTGTTTACTGCTGCACATTCGCGGTGCATTTTACAAGTTAGATTACTCAGATTTCGGCGAAATCAAAGTGCATGATATCCCCATTCATTGGTAATTACTGCGCATTTGTGATTCGCACATTTAAAAAGGATTATGCTATTCAGGTTTACAGTTTGTAAAAAATCATTGATTGGAATTTTGTTAGCCGAATGTGTGTGTGATTTGAATCACGAATATTGATTTTCAACGGCAAGACACTAGGCCTATAATGTATGAAAAACGATTACTCGCAATGAGGTATTTAGTAAACGTTTACAAGATTTGCGAGCGTGTAGCGTGCACACGCCAAACGGTCACAGCTCTATTTGGGATAGAGGTGAACTTAACAAAATTTTAGGGTTGTTAGAATTATCAAGTGGGCAGAGGCATGCACTCCACAGAGTGCTAAAATTCTAATGGATGTTTTTGCCAGGTTAGGAAATCACTCCAAAGTCCTGATTTCATACATTTTTGTTATCTTGCAGGCTGATAAAGTTCAGTACATTTTGTACATCAAAGACATTCCGCTGAAGGAGGCGAGGGCAGCAGAGATGGCACTGTTTTGCGGCAACTCTCAGGACGCAGAAGGCATCCTCTTGCAAGCAGGACTGACCTTCAGGGCCATCATGATGAATGTTACATTGTATAACTGGGACAGGTAAGAGAATTCATTCTTAATTTACCAGTTTATTTTTACCCGTTCATACTCTCTTACATTTATTTATAGATCTGTCTCTGAACAAGTCATAAAAGAAATAATTTAACAAAAAACAACGATTATTCGAAAAAGACAGGGGTCAGATCCTTCTATCTAGAAAATATTATGTAATAAGTAAAGATTAATTTTTGAGGCAGAGGGTGCACTCTGAAAAAAATAATTTAAAAAAAAAATAAAAAAAAAATAAAGTTAACATATTTTTTGTTAATGCACTGGGCAAAGGACTTTGACCCCAGTGGGATTGCCCTACTGTATGAGGGCCATTCACGAATGTATAATTCTTTGACCAGTGCATTACCTGCATATATAAACACTCTGCCTAAACATTATTCTTGTTTTGTACTTTCTGCGTTAGATTGTTTTAAGTGCTTAAAAGAAAAATAATTGAAAAACAATTAAAAAAAGAAAAGTTTACATATTTTTTGGTTTTATTAAGAAATTCACCTGTTTTAAAATGAGATAAACCATTCAGACAAAGTAGTGCATTCATGACAATACACACTATACATTTGGAGTGGGGGGGGGGGCAAGGAAAAGTAATCAGTAAGTCTGATTCTAGAAGATTCATTGTGTACTGTAATTGTGTTTCAATGGTTTTACATTTTTCTACCCTATTATTGTGCTCAGGTTTTTATTCCACAAATCAATAGTAATTTTTGTAATATTAGTATGCATAGTGGGCGGGGCTTAGCATGGTTTTGTTGAAAAAGAGCTTGTAAGCACGATATCTCAAGAACTGTAAAGTCGATTCATGTTATATTTGGTACACAGATAGCCCATGGTCCATAGATGTGCCCTATTGTTTTTGATGGTGATGTCATGCATGTTAATGAGTATGTAGGGCTTAATGTAACAATCTTGTAATGGTCATATTTTGACAACCTCTTGTCTTTTTTGTTTCGTATTCAGTAAAATTATGTTGTTAGCTAGTGTGTATGTGTTTATTGTATAAAACTGTTGAATTTCATTAATATGTGTAGCAGGCGGGGCTTAATGTGATTTTGCTGAAAAGAACAATAAACTGGATTTATGTCATGTGTGGTACACAGATAGCCCGTGATCTGCAGATGTGCCCTATTGGTTTTGGTGGTGATGTCATGTATATTAATGAGTAGGCAGGGCTCAATGTAAAATTCTTGAAATGCTCATATTTTAACACACCGCATGTTTGTTTTGTTTCATACTTGGTGTAATTATGATGTTCATTTGATAAAAACATTAAATATCATTAATATGCATAGTGGGTGGGACTTAATATGATTTTGCTGAAAAAATCAGCATGAAAAAAAGCATCAGAACCACAAAACTTTTTGGTTGAAAAGGCAAATTTAAAACAATAGCAACAATTTCCTGTCGCAAAATGTTTAAAGAAGAACGAGGGGTCCAGCTTTGTTTTCAGTCAGATTTCAAATAATGTCAGTACAGTTGTACAAAGCTACAGGGTGACTGATAAACAACTTACAGACCGTTTTTGTTTTTTACATACTTATGATTTCTGATTGAATATGAACTAAAACATGAAATGATATAAAAGGAAGACAAATTTTTCTAAACTTTATTTTTCCAATTTCCCACAAGTACTAAAGGTCACGCCCTGATTGAGAATTGAACAGCTTCAGTATATTCAAGAAAATATGAGGATGCCCACCAATAATTTGCATTAGTTTACCTTCCCACTTCACATTAAATACTTTTTGTGTGTAGCCCTATTTTTCCGCCCCAATTCTTTTGCCTCAATTCTTCTCTTCAATGCATTATTTTTAAATCAGTGATAATGCATTTGAAAATGCAAATGGGATTCCCCTACCCCTGGGACGAACCCAGACAGTGATGTAGCCATCCTTATGTATAGGCTTTATATAAGGTTTTGTTTTTAGGGGACATAAACATATTTTCCCCCTCCCCAACAAAATTATTGGGGAGAGGGACATATTCCCCCTGGGATTGCTGCATATGGTGCAAAGACATTGGAAAGTCTGCATATTTTCTTCCAGTGGGCACTTATAATTATTGCACTGTTTGATCTTCAATTGTTGACAGTTTTATCTGGGTCATTGAAAGCTCATATTTCAAACAAGTCATTGATACATTAGGCTGGGTGTGTTTTTTAATATTTATGTTTTCCTGAAAAGTGTGTTCCAAAGGAGTTACTGTATTCCAGAACGGCAATGTTTGGGACCTGGAAGAAAACTAAGTGTCTTGCTAGTGTACTTTATGATGATTAGGCCTTTACATACTAGTGTTCTTGTATATGCACCGTATAACTCCTTGCCCCAATTTGTTTTGTTCTAGTTTCTGGAGCTTTGTGTGGGGTATAAGATTGGTTGAACTGCTCTGTGTAGTTTGTACCCTGGGCGTAGGCCTAACGTAACATAAATTTCACTAGCTAAGGTGAGAGTGTGGCACACGTCTAATGTAAACATGGAATCTAACAGTTTTTGTTATTTACAAAATCAGTACATATTTCTTTTATTTCATCAAATGTTATTGAACTGTTACTTTTCATCAATGTCTTAGCTTCCTCCTATTCTTGTATGTTATTTTTCATAGTAAGATTAGAAAAGTATTATGAGCATGTCGAAACTACTTTTTTGTTTACATACTGGAATCTGATAAAAAAAAATTTGAAATACTCTTCACCTAATGCAATTGAGAGCTCCCATTCCGGGATGAACCCAGGCAGTGGTTTCACTACACGTGTTTATTTAACATATACATGTGGCCATGCCTTAAAAGGCAAGATTCGTCCAAATTTGACGGATAAATTGAAAATCTCTTATGTGGGTCAGGGCCGCCATATGCAGGATATCTGCCATGGGATATGATGTTCATGTTGAATCAGATTAATCTTAACGTATCTCATGACGTAATATGTTATTATACTCTCGTCAACCTATTGGAAAGTTAATTCGGTATGAAGATTAAAGTGATGGCATTATTTTCAAATATTATCATTTATAAAATGTTCAAAGGCTATTTTGAGGGAAACAAGCAATAGATATAGTTTTTTTAGCTCGACTATTCGAAGATGAAAATGTACATTATTTAAAAGTGGAATGAATATATAGAATGTGCATAATGTCTGAATTAGAATTTGCAGTGTCATAGATGGTAACCAAAATAACGAATGATTAGGTTTGAAAAGAACTGAAAAGTTGAAAAAATCTGGAATATTGTTTTAAAGATTTTTTAGTGGAAATTATTAGACTGCCTTATTTATATAAGTCGACTGCTAATTTGCATAGAGTTATTATATGAACTGACTTTTAATTATGTATGAGCACAAAGAAACAAACATAGTACGTAATTTACATTTGAAAAGAGACATAGACCATTGATTACTCTTTTCATTCTTCCGAGTACACAAATAACTTCTACCTATGTACTGCAGGTGGCCACTTATTTGATCAGGAATTTCTTGCATTTTCAACAATGAGATGTGCTAATTTCTGAAGTTCGTTGCACTATTATAATTGGCACTTGGAATTCAGAACTTGAATATAGGATCTTAAAGGACGACATGTAAGATGGTAATTACATATGGGGATGGCATCATGGAGGGAGGGAGGGATGGCATCATGGAGGAGGGCATCAGGGAGGGAGGGCATCAGGGAGGGAGGGCATCAGGGAGGGAGGGATGGATGGCATCAGGAGGGAGGGATGGATGGCATCAGGGAGGGAGGGATGGATGGCATCAGGAGGGAGGGATGGATGGCATTAGGGAGGGAGGGAGTGATGGATGGCATCAGGGAGGGAGAGATGGATGACATCAGGGAGGGAGGGAGGGATGGATGGATCTGGGAGGTAGGGATGGATGGCATCTGGGAGGTAGGGATGGATGGCATTGGGGTAGGGATGGATAGCATCAGGGAGGGAGGCATGGATGGCATTGGTGAGGGATGGGTGGCATCGCAGAGGGAGGGATGGATGGTTTGCATCAGGGGAGGAGGGGATGAATGTTCTCAGGTAGGAACGAATGGATGGCATTGGAGGGCGATAGATGGAATTCATCAAACTATTGACATTTCATACTTCGCTGCAGTAATTGCAGTGCCTATTAAATGTATGTCATTATTTGATAAATAAGCATTATTTAAATGTGAATAAATGAATGGAATGTGAATACTGCCTTAATGAAAATTTGAAGCATCTTACATGTTTTTCTAAAATAACTAATAAGTAGACATGAAAAGAACTGAAAAAAACTCAAGTCTTCAAATTGGAATACCCTGGAACACTGTAGATATATAGCCAGGCTTGCAACCTTCCAGAAAGTATATCAGGTCTACCTGACCATTCCTATCCAAACTTTCCTATTCCGGAAGTGATGGGGGCATAGATTTCCCCTGAAGAGATTGATTCCCCCACTTCCCCCTTCCACCAACTCTCCCACCTTCCTCCCCCCTTCCACTCCCAGAAAACATATCAGGGCTACCTGGCCATCCCTATCTCAACTTTCCTATCCCAGGGTTTTTTGGGGAGGGGCATAGATTTTCCCCCATGAGATTGATTCCCGTAACTCCCCAGTTTAACTCCCCCAGTTTCCCTCCCCACTCCTCCATCCCCACCCCCCCCCCCCCCTCCCTCCCCTCCCTCCCTCCCTCCTCCTTTCCTACTCTCTTCCTTCCTCCCCCTCCCTCCCCTCCCCCACTCCCTCCCTTCCTCCCCACTCCCTCCCTCCCCACTCTCTCCTCCTCCCTCCATCCCCAAGAAAAATTATTTATAGAATACCTGAAGAAAGTTTGAGGAAAAATTATTAAAATCTCTTAGAATATCTTCTTAGTGGAATAAGATCTTGTAATGCTTTCTTCTTCATTTTGTTTCTGTTAAAGTCCTCATTTAAATAAGATGAACATGCTTGACCCCTGAACTTATCCTTTAATATCTCCCTAACGGAATAAAATTTTTGAATGCTTTCTTCACCACTTTGTTTCTTTTGAAGTCCTCTTTCATATAAGATGGACATGCTTGACTACTGAACTAATCCTTTAAAATAAGAAAACCTGTTTCAAGGACTAAAACAACCACCACCCACCCACCCCTGACGTACGATACATTAAAATATCGTTTAGCATCAACATCATTGATGTTTACTATTTTCATGGTTTATAAGATATTTTCTGCCAATCGAGCTCACTATGCTGCTACCCATACATCTGTAAAGCATTTGACTTTTTGTATCTAAGAGCTCTGGAGCTGGCAGTGAAGCACAAGACCCATGTGGATACAGTGCTGGCTTACAGACAGAGGTTCCTGGACAGCTTTGACAAGCAGGAAACAAGCAAGCGATTTCTGCAGTTTGCTCAAGGGGTGAGTAGTATGGGTGTGCAGGAGGGGGTGAGCAGTAGGGTGTGTAGGTATGAATGGTGAGTAGTATGGGTGTGCAGGAGAGGTGAGTAGTAGGGGAGTGTAGGAGGGAGTGAGCAGTATGGGTGTGCAGGAGGGGGTGAGCAGTAGGGTGTGTAGGTATGAATGGTGAGTAGTATGGGTGTGCAGGAGGTGAGTAGTAGGGTGTGTAGGTATGAATGGTGAGTAGTATGGGTGTGCAGGAGGGGGTGAGTAGTAGGGTGTGTAGGTATGAATGGTGAGTAGTATGGGTGTGCAGGAGGGGGTGAGTAGTAGGGTGTGTAGGTATGAATGGTGAGTAGTATGGGTGTGCAGGAGGGGTGAGTAGTAGGGTGTGTAGGTATGAATGGTGAGTAGTATGGGTGTGCAGGAGGGGGTGAGTAGTAGGGTGTGTAGGTATGAATGGTGAGTAGTATGGGTGTGCAGGAGGGGGTGAGTAGTAGGGTGTGTAGGTATGAATGGTGAGTAGTATGGGTGTGCAGGAGGGGGTGAGCAGTAGGGTGTGTAGGTATGAATGGTGAGTAGTATGGGTGTGCAGGAGGGGGTGAGTAGTAGGGTGTGTAGGTATGAATGGTGAGTAGTATGGGTGTGCAGGAGGGGTGAGCAGTAGGGTGTGTAGGTATGAATGGTGAGTAGTATGGGTGTGCAGGAGGGGTGAGCAGTAGGGTGTGTAGGTATGAATGGTGAGTAGTATGGGTGTGCAGGAGGGGTGAGTAGTAGGGTGTGTAGGTATGAATGGTGAGTAGTATGGGTGTGCAGGAGGGGGTGAGTAGTAGGGTGTGTAGGTATGAATGGTGAGTAGTATGGGTGTGCAGGAGGGTGAGTAGTAGGGTGTGTAGGTATGAATGGTGAGTAGTATGGGTGTGCAGGAGGGGGTGAGCAGTAGGGTGTGTAGGTATGAATGGTGAGTAGTATGGGTGTGCAGGAGGGTGAGTAGTAGGGTGTGTAGGTATGAATGGTGAGTAGTATGGGTGTGCAGGAGGGGGTGAGTTGTAGGGTGTGTAGGTATGAATGGTGAGTAGTATGGGTGTGTAGGAGGGGTGAGTAGTAGGGGTGTGTAGGAGGGGTGAGTAGTAAGGATGTGTAGGAGGGGGTGAGTTGTAGGGTGTGTGTAGGTATGAATGGTGAGTAGTATGGGTGTGCAGGAGGGGGTGAGTTGTAGGGTGTGTAGGTATGAATGGTGAGTAGTATGGGTGTGCAGGAGGGGGTGAGTAGTAGGGTGTGTAGGTATGAATGGTGAGTAGTATGGGTGTGCAGGAGGGGGTGAGTTGTAGGGTGTGTAGGTATGAGGGGTGAGTAGTATGGGTGTGTAGGAGAGGTGAGTAGTAGGTGTGTGTAGGAGGGGTGAGTAGTAGGGATATGTAGGAGAGGTGAGTAGTAGGTGTGTGTAGGAGGGGTGAGTAGTAGGGGTGTGTAGAAGGGGTGAGTAGTAAGGATGTGTAGTAAGGATGTGTAGTAAGGATGTGTAGGAGGGGTGAGTAGCAAGGGTGTGTAGGAGGGGTAAGTAGTAGGAGTGTGTAGAAGGGTGAGTAGTAGAGGTGTGTAGGAGGGGTGAGTAGTAGGGGTGTGTGGGAGGGGGTAAGTAGTAGGGTGTGTAGAAGGGTGAGTAGTAAGGGATGTGTAGGAGGGATGAGTAGGATGGGTGAGTAGTAGGGGTGAGTGGAGGGGTGTGTAGGATGGGGTGAGTAATAGGAGTGTGTAGAAGGGTGAGTAGTAGAGGTGTGTAGGAGGGGTGAGTAGTAGGGGTGTGTAGGAGGGGGTAAGTAGTAGGGGTGTGTAGAAGGGGTGAGTAGTAAGGATGTGTAGGAGGGATGAGTAGGATGGGTGAGTAGTAGGGGTGAGTAGGAGGGGGTGTGTAGAAGGGTGAGTAATAGAGGTGTGTAGGAGGGGGTGAGTAGTAGGGGTGTGTAGAAGGGATGAGTAGTAGAGGTGTAGGAGGGGGTGAGTAGTAGAGGTATGTAGGAGGGGGTGAGTAGTAGAGGTGTGTAGGAGGGGTGAGTAGTAGGGGTGTGTAGGATGGGTTGAGTAGTAGGAGTGTGTAGAAGGGTGAGTAATAAAGGTGTGTAGGAGGGGGTGAGTAGTAGGGGTGTGTAGAAGGGATGAGTAGTAGAGGTGTGTAGGAGGGGGTGAGTAGTAGAGGTATGTAGGAGGGGGTGAGTAGTAGAGGTGTGTAGGAGGGGTGAGTAATAGGGGTGTGTAGGAGGGGGTGAGTAGTAGAGGTGTGTAGTAGGCGGTGAGTAGTAGAGGTGGGTAGGAGGGGGTGAGTAGTAGAGGTGTGTAGGAGAGGCTGAGTAGTAGAGTTGTGTAGGTCCTCTATTTATGGGAAATTTCCTTTAATTGTTCGAAAATATTGCCAAATTGTACCCAAATTTACAATAATCTTACTCAAATTTCCTTTAAATTGAACCAATATCTCCAATTCTATGTTAATAATTTCCTAATTGTACCAACCAGGAAGAATGCATGCAACCACGATGGTAACATCTTATACAGGTGGAAGTTTGACCCTCTCCTCCCACCTCCCCCCCACTTTCTATGCCTCTGAGATCTGGTAATTATAGATATTATTAGGATTTCTCCTTTATTCATTCAACTGTTTTTGTTATGTTTGTCTTCTCATTACTCATATCCCCCAACAGGAACCTTTTGGATATTTTCTCCAGATTCATCACAATTTCTTTTTTGCCCACAGGTGGATGTGAACTGGGAACAAGTTCAAGTCAAGATCGAGGCGGAACATCAAAAAGAACGAGAAAAGCCAAACGCAAAAAGTTATGGAAAGTAAAAACAAGCCCTTGAAAGAAATATTTGTCCTTACAAAGAGTATTTGCAAATCACCTTGATATTTTTCACTTTGTATAAAGAGTGCTTATGTAAAAACTAAAGAAATATTCCTATCCGTGGCATAAAGTCTCTCAGCAGTTTAGTTCTAGGGGACTTACGCTAGCTCTTAAATTATGGGTATATTTTCAACCCGTAAATAGCAGGTTTTCTAATGCAGGTGTATCATGTAATACCATTTAATGGCAGCAATTATTGTCGATTACCCAGATCTTTGTAATTCTGGATTTATATTTGAGGAATTTATAGGGGTGGGGAGGGGGTGGGACAAACATATTTGTTCCCTCCAAGAAAAAAATGTTATGGAGGATGCTACAAATAGTTATGATCTTCTTTAGATCCTATGACTATGTCTTCATTAATCATAATGTAGTTCTGGTAAATGTTGGTGGCACGTTAAGGTTTCCTTAGTTTTGAGAGTGCTGTCTTATAAAGGAGTACCCAACTGAACTGAGGGCGTATTATTATTCTGGGATTTCTTGAATATTCATGTAATAACCTTTGATGTGAATATTAAAATCAACCGTAATTATTTCTAATGAATACTTAGGTAATCCTTTAAGTATCAAAACTTAAACGTGTGCCAGGGGCTTGTCTAGCTTTTGACTTTTTCAGGTGGCTAAAAACACATCTTATTTAGACGTTCACCTCCCTATCTTGGTCAAAAATTGAAAGCTTGTGGTCCTAAACAGCCTAACTTGAAGATTTTTGTCCAAACTTGAAGAATTTTTGACCTTAAATTGCTAAAACATTTGATTCAAAACAGATTTTTGTTCCAAATTTCTTCTGTTTTTTTTTTAAGAGTTTCAGTCCAATGATTAAAAATGGCAGCATTTGTTTTATATGATTCAGTTGATATTTCAGTTAATTATATTTATGGTTTTGAGAGAAAATTTGGGGGTTGGAGGGTGGGGAGGGGGAGCTACAACATTTTTTCAACAGCTCCCCTTAGATCCTTAAATTTTGAAGTGCTGCTTCTTCATGACGTCATCACTATTATAATGACCCAAAAATGCTGTTCGATAATCTAAAAAAAGTGTGATTCAATTTCTAAGAAATACATAACTGTGCTGGAATTGCCTTGATGACATCACCAAGAAGGACATATACCGTACAAGATTTTTAAGAACATTTTTCTACTCTTTAAATTGTAATAACTTCTAAACGAAATAAGATATTAGCGTAGTTTTTTCACCACTTTGTTTCTACAAATTTTCTCTATCATATATGAAAACATGGAAATACTCCTTTAATGGAGCGATAGCGCCGTACTTATGAAGAATAAATACAGTGCTAGATGTTCATTTTTAAATTAATGATTTGTAACGTTAATTTAGTTCCTTTTAATTGAATCATAATCAATATATTAACATGCCCGTGTTTTGATTATTTTCATTTTTAGTTTTATTCTTAATTTTTTCTGTATTTTTTTCCTGTGAGTAAAGAAGCTATCTGGCTACAAATTGATGATGTCAGTAAGGATTGCGCCTTAAATTGATGACATCACTACATTTTATTTTGAGATGAGAATCGCCCCTTTAAGTTTCACTGAAGAACTTGAGGATTTAATTTATGTAGTGGGAACTTTCCACATTGCATCTGAGGAAAGTCATGATGCCACCGATTAGTTGTAACTTGTGGGTAGCATATACATTCTGTGGTGAAGCCGCGGTTTCTGGTGACCCCCCGGGAATTAAATGCAGTGCAATGAGCAGACTTGAGTTTTCATGCAGTATTCAGCCAAAAATAATCAAAATTGTATCATGGTAGATTACTCATCATAATGAATATTCATCCCATCATAATGAATATTCATGCCATCATTACAGATAAAGTGTTGTCAGATGTACCAGAGATTTGAAGAGGGAGGTTCATCTTAGTTCTTACATCGTTGTTCTTTATCAAATTGGGGATGCAGAGTTTTTTACATCACTTCCAGTTCTGGAATGCACAAGTTTCCTGTCTTGTTTGTACATGTGCATACATAGCGTTGTGTGTGTGTGAAGATTCAATTGTAGTGCATAACATTATAACGATCTATGGAAAAATTGTTTTTTCAACGTATTTGTTAGAAAGAAAGAAAGTGAAAGTAAAGATTAGTAAGATAAATACTACAATAGCAGTCACCAGACGAAAATTACAACGAGTGAAAAAAACAAAACACAATTTGAGAAAAGTGGTTCTGGCGGGATTCAAATTTTGAAATTCGAATCTGTAACTGTTAATTTTAAAAAATCCGAAGTCCATCACCTAAACCGACCGGGTTATATCAATCGTTATTCATTCTTGGGTTTTATTTAATTTATATTGCCAACAAATCTTATTTTAACCAATTTGAATCAAGTTCTAAACATTCATACGTCCAAATGACGATTTTGCCTCTTTTAGAGGTTCTAACAAATCCTTGAAACCAACAAACCTTGAGCTTCTTTTAGTTTATTGTTTTTGTACAGTATGATGTGTGTACAGTAGAGTGTAAATTTCAATCCAAAGAATGTCCTTGAGAATGTTGAAAGACAGCATATCCCAGGACAAAATAAATGTGTTAAGAACTCAAATATGAAGCGGTTTTTTTTTCTCCAACTTTCATCCAAAAACTTGTTTATCTCCTTTTAGGTGGCCCAAAGCTATTGAGGCTACTCAGTGCATATGGTTGAATGCATATGGTTGAATGCATATGGTTGAATGCATATGGTTGAATGCATAGGATTGAATGCATAGGGTTGAATGCATAAGGTTGAATGCATAGGGTTGAATGCATATGGTTGAATGCATGTGCTTGAATGCATGTGCTTGAATGCATAGGGTTGAATGCATGTGGTTGAATGCATGTGGTTGAATGCATATGGTTGAATGCATAGGGTTGAATGCATAGGGTTGAATGCATAGGGTTGAATGCATAGGGTTGAATGCATGTGGTTGAATGCATGTGGTTGAATGCATGTGGTTGAATGCATGTGGTTGAATGCATGTGGTTGAATGCATGTGGTTGAATGCATGTGGTTGAATGCATGTGGTTGAATGCATGTGGTTGAATGCATGTGGTTGAATGCATATGGTTGAATGCATATGGTTGAATGCATAGGGTTTGAATGCATAGGGTTGAATGCATAGGGTTGAATGCATAGGGTCCTAAAGTATCCAAGGCAAATATTTATACAGCACAATACCCTCATCAACTGTTCAGTTTTGCAGACATGGATTTAAGGAGTGGGGTCATTCTATCAGGTTAGAACAATAAAATCATATGGGATAACTTACCAAGCCCCAGTGGAGGAAGAAGGCATCAATGAATGAAATATCATTTGATAGACAAATCTCAATATGATCATATATTTCCTTTGTCATGATTTTCTTGATAAGTGGGAAGCAGAAATGGAATTTTTTATGAACAAACCTACATTCTTCATTTCCATGATCCCTATTCAGAATTTCTGATCCCAATTTCCCATTCCTAATATCCGTGATCCCCATTCCTGGTTTCTGTGATCATTACTAATTTTCACAATTCCCCATTTCTAATTTCTGTGATCCCATTCCTAATATCCGTGATCCCCATTCCTAATTTCCGTGATCCCATTACTAATTTCCGTGATCATTACTAATTTTCACAATTCCCCATTCCTATTTTCTGTGATCCCATTTCTAATTTCCTTGATCCTCATTCCTATTTTCCGTAATCTGACTCCATATTTCCGTGATCCCATTCCTAATTTCTGTGATCCCCATTCTTAATTTCTGTGATCCCCATTCCTAATTTCTGTTATCCCCATTCCTAATTTCTGTGATCCCCATTCCTAATTTCTGTGATCCCCATTCCTAATTTCTGTGATCCCCATTCCTAATTTCTGTGGAATGGTGACCTCTCATGGGGCGTATGAATGGTTACCACTCATGGTGCGTAGGATTGGTGACCTCTCATGGGTCGTAGGAATGGTGACCTCTCATGGGGCGTAGGAATGGTGACCTTTTATGGGGCATAGAAATGGTGACCTTTATGGGGCGTAGGATTGGTGACCTCTCATGGGTCGTAGGGATGGTGACCTCTTATGGGGCGTAGGAATGGTGACCTCTTGTGGGGCGTAGGAATGGTGACCTCTCGTGGGGCGTAGGAATGGTGACCCCTCTTTGGGCGTAGGGATGGTGACCTCTCGTGGGGCGTAGGGATGGTGACCTCTCATGGGGCGTAGGGTTGGTGAACTCTTTTGGGGTGTATGAATGGTTACCTAGCTCTCGTGGGGCGTAGGGATGGTGACCTCTCATGGGGCGTAGGGATGATGACCTCTCATGGGGCGTAGGGATGATGACCTCTCATGGGGCATGAGAATGGTGATCTCTCATGGGGTGTAGAAATGGTGACCTTGATGGGGCGTAGGAATGGTGACCTCTCATGGGGCGTAGAAATGGTGACCTTGATGGGGCGTAGGAATGGTGACCTTGATGGGGCGTAGGAATGGTGACCTTTCATGGGGCGTAGGAATGGTGACCTCATGGGGCGTAGGAATAAGACCACTCATGGGGCGTATGGATGGTGACCTCTTATGGGGCGGAGGAATGGTGACCTCTCATGGGGCATAGGAATGGTGACCTCTTATGGGGCTAGGAATACTGACCTCATGGGGCGTAGGAATGGTGACCTCTTATGGGGCATAGAAAAAGTGACCTCTCATGGGGTGTAGGGATGGTGACCTTTGAAGGGGCGTAGGAATGTTGACCTCTCATGGGGCGCAGGGATGGTGACCTCTCATGGGGCGCAGGGATGGTGACTTCTCATCGGGCGTAGGGATGGTGACCCCTCATGGAGCATAGGGATGGTGACCTCTCATGGGGCGTAAGAATGGTGACCTCTTATGGGGCGTATGAATGGTGACCTCTTATGGGGCGTTTGAATTTCCTCTCATGGGGCGTATGAATTTCCTCCCATGGGGCATAAAAATGGTGACCTTTCATTGGGCGTTGGAATGGTGACTTTTCATGGGGCGTAGGAATGGTGACTTCTCGTTGGGCGTAGGAATGGTGACCTCTTATGGGGCGTAAGAAAGGTGACCTCTCATGGGGCATAAGAATTGTGACCTCTTATGGGGCGTATGAATTTCCTCTCATGGGGCATAAAAATGGTGACCTCTCATGGGGCGTAGGAATGGTGACTTTTCATGGGGCGTAGGAATAGTGACTTCTCATGGGGCGTAGGAATGGTGACTTCTCATGGGGCATAGGAATGGTGACTTCTCATGGGACGTAGGAATGGTGACCTCTCATGGGGCGTAGGAATGGTGACCTATCATAGGGCGTAGGGATGGTGACCTCTCATTCGGCGTAGGGATGGTGACTTCTCATAGGGCCTAGGGATATTGATCTCTCATGGGGCGTAGGAATCGTGACCCCTTATGGGGCTTAGGGATGGTGACCTCTCATTGGGCATAGGGATGGTGACTCTTATGGGCGTATGTATGGTGACCTCTTATGGGGCATAAGGATGGTGACCTCTTAGGGAGGAGGAATGGTAACCTTTTATGGGGCATAGGAATGGTGACCACTCATGGGGCGTAGGGATGGTGACCTCTCATGGGGCGTAGGAATGGTGACTTTTCATGGGGCGTAGGAATAGTGACTTCTCATGGGGCGTAGGAATGGTGACTTCTCATGGGGCGTAGGAATGGTGACTTCTCATGGGACGTAGGAATGGTGACCTCTCTAGGGGCGTAGAAATGGTGACCTTTATGGGGCGTAGGAATGGTGACCTCTTATGGGGCGTATTAATGGTGACTCCTTATGGGGCATAGGAATGGTGACTTCTAATGGGGCGTATAATCGGTTACCTCTCATGGGCGTAGGAATGGTGACCCCTTATGGGGCGTAAGAATGGTGACTTCTAATGGGGCGTAGGAATGGTGACTTCATAATGGGGGATGGTGACCTCTCATTCGGCGTAGGGATGGTGACTTCTCATAGACCTCTCATGGGGCATATGAATGGTGACTTCTCATGGGGCATAGGAATGGTGACTTCTAATGGGGCGTAGGAATGGTGACCTTTCATGGTGCGTAGGAATGGTGACCTAGCTCTCGTGGGGCATAGGGATGGTGATCTCTCATGAGGTGTAGGGATGATGACCTCATGGGGCATAGGGATGGTGACCTCTCATGGGGCGTAGGGATGGTGACCTCTTATGGGGCATAGGGATGGTAACCTCTCATGGGGCGTAGGGATGGTTACCTCTCATGGGGCGTAGGGATGGTGACCTAGCTCTCGTGGGGCGTAGGGATGGTGACCTCTCATGGGGCGTAGGGATGATGACCTCTCATGGGGCATAAGAATGGTGACCTTTATTGGGCGTAGCAATGGTGACCTTGATAAGGCGTAGAAATGGTGACCTCTTATGGGGCTTATGAATGGTGACCTATTATGGAACATAGGGATGGTGACCTCTCATGGGGCGCAGGGATGGTGACCTCTCATGGGGCATAGGGGTGGTGACCTCTCATGGGGCGTAGGAGTGGTTACCTCTTTTGCGGTGTATGAATGGTTACCTCTCATGGGGCGTAGCAATGGTGACCTCTCATGGGGCGTAGAAATGGTGACCTTTATGGGGCATAGGAATAGTGACCTTTTATGGGGCGTATGAATGGTGACCTCTCATGGGGCATAGGAATGGTGACTTCTAAAGGGGCGTATAATCGGTTACCTCTCATGGGGCGTATGAATGGTGACCCCTTATGGGGCGTAAGAATGGTGACTTCTAATAGGGCGTAGGAATGGTGACCTCTCATGGGGCATATGAATGGTGACTTCTCATGGGGCATAGGAATGGTGACTTTTAATAGGGCGTAGGAATGGTGACCTTTCATGGTGCGTAGGAATGGTGATTTATCATAGGGCGTAGGGATGGTGGCCTCTCATTCGGCGTAAGGATGGTGACTTCTCATAGGGCCTAGGGATATTGATCTCTCATGGGGCGTAGGGATGGTTACCTATCATAGGGCGTAGGGATGGTGACCTAGCTCTCGTGGGGCGTAGGGATGGTGACCTCTCATGAGGCATAGGGATGATGACCTCTTATGGGGCGTAGGGTTGGTGACCTCTCATGGGGCGTAGGGATGATGACCTCTCATGGGGCGTAGGGATGGTGACCTCTCATGGGGCGTAGGGATGGTAACCTCTCATGGGGCGTAGGGATGGTTACCTCTCATGGGGCGTAGGGATGGTGACCTAGCTCTCGTGGGGCGTAGGGATGGTGACCTCTAATGGGGCGTAGGGATAATGACCTCTCATGGGGCATAAGAATGGTGACCTTTATGGGGCGTAGCAATGGTGACCTTGATGGGGCGTAGAAATGGTGACCTCTTATGGGGCGTATGAATGGTGACCTATTATGGAACAGGGATGGTGACCTCTCATAGGGCATAGGGATGGTGACCTCTTATAGGGCGTAGGACGATGACCTCTCATTGGGTGTATGAATGGTGACCTCTCATGGGGCGTATGAATGGTTACCTCTCATAGGGCATAGGATTGGTGACCTCTCATGGGGCGTACGAATGGTGACCCCCATGAGGCGTATGAATGGTTACCTCTCATGGGGGGTTGGAATGGTGACCTCTCATGGGGCATAGGAAGGTGACCTCTCACGGGGCGCAGGGATGGTGACCTCTCATGGGGCATAGGGATGGTGACCTCTCATGGGGCATAGGGACGGTGACCTCTCATGGGGCATAGGAGTGGTGACCTCTCATGGGGTGCATGAATGGTTACCTCTCAAGGGGCGTAATAATGACCTCTCATGGGGCGTAAAATGGTGACCTTAATGGGGTGTATGAATGGTGACCTCTTATGGGGCGTATAAATGGTGACCTCTCATGGGGCATAGGAATGGTGACCTCTCATGGGGCGTAGGGATAATGACGCTCTCATGGGGCGTAGGGATGGTGACCTCTCATGGGGCATAGGGATGGTGACCTTTCATGGGGCGTAGGAATGGTGACCTTTCATGGGGCGTAGGAATAGTGACCTCTCATGGGGCGTAGGAGTGGTGACCACTCATGGGGCGTATGATTGGTGACCTATCAT
Source organism: Chiridota heheva (assembly GCA_020152595.1). Lineage (NCBI taxonomy): Eukaryota > Metazoa > Echinodermata > Holothuroidea > Apodida > Chiridotidae > Chiridota > Chiridota heheva. The sequence goes on along the minus strand of JAIGNY010000411.1, from coordinate 1,917,327 downwards.
GGGGGTGTATGAATGGTTACCTCTCGTGGGCGTATGAATGGTTACCTCTCATGGGGGGTTGGAATGGTGACCTCTCATGGGGCATAGGAAGGTGACCTCTCACGGGGCATAGGGATAGTGACCTTTCATGGGGCGCAGGGATGGTGACCTCTCATGGAGCATAGGGATGGTGACCTCTCATGGGGCATAGGGATGGTGACCTCTCATGGAGCGTAGGAGTGGTGACCTCTCATGGAGCGTAGGAGTGGTGACCTCTCATGGGACAAAAGAATGGTGACCTCTCATTGGGTGTATGAATGGTTACCTCTCATGGGGCGTTTGAATGGTTACCTCTCATGGGGCGTAGGAATGGTGACCTCTCAAGGGGCGTAGAAATGGTGACCTCTCATAGGGCGTATGAATGGTGACCTCTCATGGGGCGTATAAATGGTTACCTCTCATGGGGCATAGGGATGGTGACCTAGCTCTCATGGGGCATAGGGATGGTGACCTCTCGTAAGGCGTAGGGATGATGACCTCTCATGGGGCATAGGAATGGTGACCTCTCATGGGGCGTAGAAATGGTGACCTCTTATGGGGCGTAGAAATGGTGACCTCTTATGAGGCGTATGAATGGTGACCTATTATGGGGCGTATGAATGGTGACCTATTATGGGGCATAGGGATGGTGACCTCTCATGGGGCGCAGGGATGGTGACCTCTCATGGGGCGCAGGGATGGTGACCTCTCATGGGGCATAGGGATGGTGACCTCTCATGGGGCATAGGGACGGTGACCTCTTATGGGGCGTATGAATGGTGACCTATCATGGGGGTGTATGAATGGTTACCTCTCATGGGCGTATGAATGGTTACCTCTCATGGGGGGTTGGAATGGTGACCTCTCATGGGGCATAGGAAGGTGACCTCTCACGGGGCATAGGGATGGTGACCTTTCATGGGGCGCAGGGTTGATGACCTCTCATGGAGCATAGGGATGGAGACCTCTCATGGGGCATAGGGATGGTGACCTTTAATGGAGCGTAGGAGTGGTGACCTCTCATGGGACAAAAGAATGGTGACCTCTCATTGGGTGTATGAATGGTTACCTCTCATGGGGCGTTTAAATGGTTACCTCTCATTGGGCGTTTGAATGGTGACCTTTTATGGGGCGTAGGGATTGTGACCTTTCATGAGGCGTAGGAATGGTGACTTCTCATGGGGTGTATGATTGGTGACCTCTTATGGGGCTTATGAATGATTACCTCTTATGGGGCGTAGCATTGGTGACTTCACATAGGGCGTAGGAATGGTGACTTCTCATTGGGTGTGTGAATGGTTACTACTCATGGGGCGTATGAATGGTTACCTCTTATGGGGCATAGGATTGGTGACCTCTTATGGGGTGTATGAATGGTGACCTATTATGGGGCATAGGGATGGAGACCTTTCATGGGGCGCAGGGATGGTGACCTCTCATGGGGCATAGGGATGGTGACCTCTCATGGGGCATAGGGACGGTGACCTCTCATGGGGCATAGGAGTGGTGACCTCTCATGGGGTGTATGAATGGTTACCTCTCAAGGGGCGTAGGAATGGTGACCTCTCATGGGGCGTAGAAATGGTGACCTTAATGGGGCGTATGAATGGTGACTTCTTATGGGGTGTATAAATGGTGACCTCTCATGGGGCATAGGAATGGTGACTTCTAATGGGGCGTATAAATGGTTACCTCTCATGGGTCGTAGGAATGGTGACCTTTATGGGGCGTAGGAATGGTGACCTCTCATGGGGCATATGATTGGTGACCTCTCATGGGGCATAGGAATGGTGACTTCTAATAGGGCGTAGGAATGGTGACCTTTCATGGTGCGTAGGAATGGTGACCTCTCATGGGGCGTAGGGATGGTGACCTTTCATGGGGCGTAGGTTTGGTGTCCTTTCATGGGGCGTAGGGATGGTGACCTCTCATGGGGCATAGGGATGGTGACCTCTCATGGGGCGTAGGGACGGTGACCTCTCATGGGGTGTAGGGATGGTGACCTCTCCTGGGGCATAGGGATGGTGACCTCTCATGGGGCGTAGGAATGGTTACCTCTCATGGGGCGTAGGGTAATGACGAACTCATTTTGGGGTGGGAATGGTGACCTCTCATGGGGCGTAGGGATGGTGACCTTTCATGGGGCGTAGGAATGGTGACCTTCCATGGGGCGTAGGAATAGTGACCTCTCATGGGGCGTAGGAGTGGTGACCACTCATGGGGCGTATGATTGGTGACCTATCATGGGGGTGTATGAATGGTTACCTCTCATGGGCGTATGAATGGTTACCTCTCATGGGGGGTTGGAATGGTGACCTCTCATGGGGCATAGGAAGGTGACCTCTCACGGGGCATAGGGATGGTGACCTTTCATGGGGCGCAGGGATGGTGACCTCTCATGGAGCATAGGGATGGTGACCTCTCATGGGGCATAGGGATGGTGACCTCTCATGGAGCGTAGGAGTGGTGACCTCTCATGGAGCGTAGGGATGGTGACCTTCATGGGGCAAAAGGTTTGGTGTCCTTTCATGGGGCGTAATGGTGACCTCTCATGGGGCATAGGGATGGTGACCTCTCATGGGGCGTAGGGAACCTCTCATGGGGTGTAGGGATGGTGACCTCTCATGGGGCGTAGGGATGGTGACCTTTCATGGGGCGTTGGTGACCTTCCATGGGGCGTAGGAATAGTGACCTCTCATGGGGCGTAGGGAGTGGTGACCACTCATGGGGCGTATGATTGGTGACCTCTCATGGGGCTGTATGAATGGTTACCTCTCATGGGGCGTATGAATGGTTACCTCTCATGGGGGGTTGGAATGGTGACCTCTCATGGGGCATAGGAAGGTGACCTCTCACGGGCATAGGGATGGTGACCTTTCATGGGGCGCAGGGATGGTGACCTCTCATGGAGCATAGGGATGGTGACCTCTCATGGAGCATAGGGATGGTGACCTCTCATGGAGCGTAGGAGTGGTGACCTCTCATGGAGCGTAGGAGTGGTGACCTCTCATGGGACAAAAGAATGGTGACCTCTCATTGGGTGTATGAATGGTTACCTCTCATGGGGCGTTTGAATGGTTACCTCTCATGGGGCGTAGGGATGGTGACCTCTCAAGGGGCGTAGAAATGGTGACCTCTCATAGGGCGTATGAATGGTGACCTCTCATGGGGCATATAAATGGTTACCTCTCATGGGGCATAGGGATGGTGACCTAGCTCTCATGGGGCGTAGGGATGGTGACCTCTCATGGGGCATAGGGATGGTGACCTCTCATGGGGCATAGGGACGGTGACCTCTCATGGGGCATAGGAGTGGTGACCTCTCATGGGGTGTATGAATGGTGACCTCTCATGGGGCGTATAAATGGTGACCTTTATGGGGCGTATGAATGGTGACCTCTTATGGGGCGTATAAATGGTGACCTTTATGGGGCGTATGAATGGTGACCTCTTATGGGGCGTATAAATGGTGACCTCTCATGGGGCATAGGAATGGTGACTTTAATGGGGCGTATAAATGGTTACCTCTCATGGGTCGTAGGAATGGTGACCTCTCATGGGGCGTAGCAATGGTGACCTTTATGGGGCGTAGCAATGGTGACCTCTCATGATGCATATGAATGGTGACCTCTCATGGGGCATAGGAATGGTGACTTCTAATGGGGCGTAGGAATGGTGACCTTTCATGGTGCGTAGGAATGGTGACCTCTCATGGGGCGTAGGGATGGTGACCTTTCATGGGGCGTAGGTTTGGTGACCTTTCATGGGGCGTAGGGATGGTGACCTCTCATGGGGCATAGGGATGGTGACTCTTATGGGCGTAGGTATGGTGACCTTTTATGGGCATAGGGATGGTGACCTTTTATGGGCATAGGGATGGTGACCTCTCATGGGGGGTAGGGATGGTGACCTCTCCTGGGGCATAGGGATGGTGACCTCTCATGGGGCATAGGAATGGTGACCTCTCATGGGGCGTAGGGATGACGCTCTCATGGGGCGTAGGGATGGTGACCTCTTATGGGGCGTAGGGATGGTGACCTCCGTGGGGCGTAGGGATGGTGACCTCTCATGGGGCGTAGGGATGGTGACCTCTCGTGGGGCGTAGGGATGGTGACCTCTAATGGGGCATAGGGATGGTGACCTCTCATGGAGTATAGGAATGGTGACCTCTAATGGGGCATAGGGATGGTGACCTCTCATGGGTCATAGGAATTATGACCTCTTATGGGGGAAAGAGCTTTAAAAAGTTTCTGGTTACAAGTGAAAAACTTGCACTAAAAAATTTCCATGATCGGGAAATCTTCCAAATTATTGTTCAGTTTTATGTTGATAATTTCCTAATTTTACTTCGCAATCGGGCAGAAAACGTAAGCTTCAGGTGAAATCCTCTGAGAGGGGGCAGGTTTATCCCCTTCCCTACACCTCTGGGTCATATCCTCAGAACATTTTAGTTCACCCATCATAAGAGGCGCAATTGAAAAATTTAACTGTTTTGTAAGTTTGTCATGGCATTGACTTCATCATCAAGTCGATCAAAATAATTCGTAATTTAGTGACCAGTGCCAAGTGCTTATGTTCCTGCAAACCCATTGGTTTTGTCTCCTGCCCCCACAGGCTTGCAAGATGGCATAGCAATTCTTATTTTATTTTAGTCTAATTATATTTTTTAATTTTTGCAATTTATGATCTTTATTTCCAATTTGTCATGGTGTAGGCCTACTTCATCCAATTTTGACAAACAAAAATGTTTCTAACAATAATAAAATTATCCGATCCCTGCACTCCACCACCACTTGACAATGGCTTGCTTTCATTGCTGACCCTGACTCTCTGTCACTAAACTGAAAGAAATCTAAATAAAAATTAAATTAAATCTAAATTTAATTGTTACAGTCCATTTATCATCTCTAATGTGAAGGTATTCGTAGATTCCAATTTGTGTTTTGATTGGTCGCAACACAATGGTGTAATGTGTCAATAGGTCAATCAATACGCAACACAATGGTGTAATGTGTCAATAGGTCAATCAATACGCAACACAATGGTGTAATGTGTCAATAGGTCAATCAATACGCAACACAATGGTGTAATGTGTCAATAGGTCAATCAATACGCAACACAATGGTGTAATGGTGGTGTAATGTGTCAATAGGTCAATCAATATGCAACACAATGGTGTAATGTGTCAATAGGTCAATCAATACAACACAATGGTGTAATGTGTCAATAGGTCAATCAATATGCAACACAATGGTGTAATGTGTCAATAGGTCAATCAATATGCAACACAATGGTGTAATGTGTCAATCAATGGGTGTAATGTGTCAATAGGTCAATCAATATGCAACACAATGGTGTAATGTGTCAATCAATACAATGGTGTAATGTGTCAATAGGTCAATCAATATGCAACACAATGGTGTAATGTGTCAATAGGTCAATCAATACGCAACACAATGGTGTAATGTGTCAATAGGTCAATCAATACGCAACACAATGGTGTAATGTGTCAATAGGTCAATCAATATGCAACACAATGGTGTAATGTGTCAATAGGTCAATCAATACGCAACACAATGGTGTAATGTGTCAATAGGTCAATCAATACGCAACACAATGGTGTAATGTGTCAATAGGTCAATCAATACGCAACACAATGGTGTAATGTGTCAATAGGTCAATCAATACGTGGTAATGTGTCAATAGGTCAATCAATACGCAACACAATGGTGTAATGTGTCAATAGGTCAATCAATACGCAACACAATGGTGTAATGTGTCAATAGGTCAATCAATACGCAACACAATGGTGTAATGTGTCAATAGGTCAATAGGTCAATCAATAGGCAACACAATGGTGTAATGTGTCAATAGGTCAATCAATACGCAACACAATGGTGTAATGTGTCAATAGGTCAATCAATACGCAACACAATGGTGTAATGTGTCAATAGGTCAATCAATACGCAACACAATGGTGTAATGTGTCAATAGGTCAATCAATATGCAACACAATGGTGTAATGTGTCAATAGGTCAATCAATATGCAACACAATGGTGTAATGTGTCAATAGGTCAATCAATACGCAAATACAATGGTGTAATGTGTCAATAGGTCAATCAATACGCAACACAATGGTGTAATGTGTCAATAGGTCAATCAATACGCAAACACAATGGTGTAATGTGTCAATAGGTCAATCAATACGCAACACAATGGTGTAATGTGTCAATAGGTCAATCAATACGCAATACAATGGTGTAATGTGTCAATAGGTCAATCAATACGCAACACAATGGTGTAATGTGTCAATAGGTCAATCAATACGCAACACAATGGTGTAATGTGTCAATAGGTCAATCAATACGCAACACAATGGTGTAATGTGTCAATAGGTCAATCAATACGCAACACAATGGTGTAATGTGTCAATAGGTCAATCAATACGCAACACAATGGTGTAATGTGTCAATAGGTCAATCAATACGCAACACAATGGTGTAATGTGTCAATAGGTCAATCAATACGCAACACAATGGTGTAATGTGTCAATAGGTCAATCAATAACATTTTGGAATAAAATTTATGCCCCCACATTTGATTCACAACAGGTGGCCTTTAAAGCTTTAAATTGAATACATACAAAACAAAGAAGAAAAAAAAACCAGACAAAATAAAGTGTTTTTTGTAAAGAATTCTTTTGTTCAAATTGATTTATCATCTTAAAATCAAATAGTCTTAATGGATCACCTTATTAATCTTTAATATATCTTGACTTCAGGTTTAGAACCCTTAAATGTACTATTCTCAACAATAACAAGACACAACACACGCTACGATCAAAAGCAGAAGCTACTAAAGCAACAATTTTTTTTCCTCTCATTTTACAAGATTTTTGGCCAGCGTACTTTTTAGGTGCAGCGAAGCATGGTGGTCCACGAGCCTGTTTTAAACAAAAAATCTCGCGAATCATCAGGGAATTATACCAACCCTTTTTCTGGTTTATAACTAACTACCTACGTTTCTACATTTTTTTACTTTTCTACAATTTCAGCACAATTTGCAAGCATTTTGCTGGAAAGGAATGGGCAATTTTGATAAATCATTTCATAAAACAGTAATGACCCCACTAAAATATTTTCAAAAGTGCATACACTTGAATATTTCAATGGCCAACTGAAATATATTTCAACACTGTATTTTATTTTACACATTCAATTTTTTTTTTAGGCAGGGCATAACAAGTTTTAAATGTTTGATATTTGGAGAGAACAAATTTGTGGAGTACCAAATACCCTTGAAATTTGGAAAAGTGTGTTCATTTAATTTTTTTTTTTTTCTTCACTTGTTTCATACAATGAAAAAATTGACGGATCTGATCCAAAATGACTGGTAATTATTTACATGATCTCTACGAAATATAGTAAAAACGGATGAAATAAAAATGTTCCAAATATGTAACTGAAAATTAAAATTGATTAAAAATTTGTTAAGTACATGATTCTGAATAATTGGCACTATGCCAAGATGTTATAAATGCAAAAAAGCAGACAACAGGCTGCCCTTTAAGTTTGCAACTTAATTACTCGTTGTTTTGAGGAACAATGTTTCCATCTCTTGATCCACTTTGCTGTTTATACCTTTAAACGTATTACAATACTTTTGAGTAAAATACTCGCAACATCATAATGTTGGGTGTGGTCGCCACAAGAGTCAACGAAGCCTGAGAATTGACACAAACTGTAGTTTCTACAAGGAGTAAATGCCAGACACGATTTGCTCTGACAACAAACTGACATCTCTAAAAGTGTTCCATTGGATGTTGTAAGTAACCGCCATGATTGTGAAGCACCCTCTATGGTATACCGAATCTATGAACCCTAAAACTTCAACCAATTGTTGGTAGGTCAGACCGACCACTAGTTAGTTGTTGGTCATTTTTTGACCAATGCGTCTTGGGCACTTTTTGACCAATGCTTCTTGGTCATTTTGAAAGTGTACATCACATACATACAAAACAATCAGTTGGGGTATTGAAAACTAAATCAAATAACAAGCACAAGTACTCGTACTTTACACTGATGCTTCATGTTTTCATTAGAGCTGTTTGAAATACTTCTACCAAGTGCTCTGCAATCATGACCCCTAACGTACCACATTCACTACCATCTTTGCATTGCTGCCTCCAAGTACTTATAAATCAAATAAGCTGTCTGGAAATCTTTCAATCCAGTACGCAACAATCATTGAGCTGAATTCTCAGTACTTCACAATCATAACTACCCAGTACTCTTCAATCATACAGCAAGGTCATCAAGTACTTTACAATCATTGCTGGCACTCGTGACTTAAAAAAAAAAAAAGTGGATTAATTTGCATTGAATCTAGCATATATGCAGCCCTGCATATACGTAAGATAGAAACAAGCATTCATTTCCATCAAATTCAGACCAGTAAAATACTCCGGATTTGGTTTCAAGTAGGAACATACAACTGAGGTAAAGGTAGATCAGGAGGTAGCTTACCACATTATGCCAGCTCACCTTGCAAGATGCGCTGTGTTGCCAAGTTGTTTACACATGGTTTGCGATCAAGATATATTCAATTGCTGATACTCCCAGTACCATTTAAACAAAGCATTTCTAACCAATCAGGTCCTTCTATTTTCACCTTCCCTCAATCACCATTACTACAGCTCTCCATCAACCCCATAGCATCTGTGCTATCAGCAGCATTTACATACCCACTTCATATTATTAAGCTATTTAATCATGCCATATTTGGCGCAGCAATGCTATGATATTTATTTTGCTTTTGAACGAGTCTTTTGACTCTGGCAACAGCTTACTGTCTCTGTCTATAATACACAGAGCCTCACAATTTAACTTTTTTTTTATTTTTCATTTTTCAGAAAGTCATATCCTTTTGCTGTATAAATGCACAAAAACATAATTTTTGACTAATTTCGCAATGGCCTCATTTTTAAAAGGAACAAGCTAAAAGTACTTCAAATAAGTCTTTTCACAATTATATCATACCAATAAAAAAAACAAAAATTCAAAGGCCTTTAGAATTTCTTTGGTCACAATATGAAAAATAGATTCATGTCTCTGGTATAGGTAAAATCCTTTTCCTGGGCTTAAGTTACACAACCCTTCTTATAAACATATCCAACATTTATTTAAAATATAAAAAAAAAGCAAGCAAAACCAGGTCTTTTTTTTCCTTCCAAAATATTTCAAGTTAAATTGTGAGGTTCATGGATATTTAAAACTAATATGTACAGAATTACTTTCTCTACCGCAGTTCACGGAAATGAAATTCCTCGAACCCTTATACCATACGATTCCTCTCTTTAAACTTTCCAGCATACCTCATCTAAAAGTTCCCTTTATGAATAATCATGCCTCATGAATATTCATATTCTAATAATCATATCCCTCGTGAATAGTCAAACCAATTGAAGAGAATACTCTTCAATCTAATCCTCTCTTGTAAAACCACAAAAATTATGTACACCTTAAAAATAATCGTTAACTCCGTGTAAAGTACAAATTCTGAAATTTTTTTTTTTTTTTATAATAATAATGATAAAATACAAACCAAAAATATATGAACTGTTAAAATCGAAAACTTAAGTAACATCAGAATGAATAAAAATGTTTTAAGTGAATATATTCATGAAAGATTAAATTCCTAGATACTACAAGAAAGCAAATTTTCTTACATGTTAATTTAGTACGTTTAACCCCTGGTCATTAAAATCTATTTTAAAAAAAACAATAAAATTTACACAATCACACAAGGTGATAAAATTTGTTGTTCAAAATTACACTATTAAGTCACATCTCTTGGTTAATCTCAAGTTGATGAAATCTAATACAAACCATACTTAGATTGCCCCACCTGCAATGTATCGGCTGACTGAATGACAATCCATCATTTGAGGACCCATATCTACTACGAAAACATGACAACATACAAGGTTTTGACAGTTTTAGAGCAAACCATCCACACACTATCAGACAGATTAGGATTAGACTTAGAACCTCCCTGTATGTTGCGCAATGTGTCACTTTCCATCTACTATAGGTAGATCGCTAGAGAAATGAAATTGTTAAGTATGAATCCTAGGTGCGAGGCACACTACAAATCAACTGACACTGTAGTATTAAAATGAAATGAAATTTGCTATGATGAGCATGCAGTTTTGTGTTTCCTGATCACTCCTACCCCGACCCCAAACCTATCCCCACCACTAATCTCGTAACACAGTTATGACCTTCAAATATTGAGTAAAAATAATGAATTTTCCTCAATTTTAAAGTGACTTTAACCTATTTGTTTTGTTTTTAAACAATAGGCCTACACTGGTCGAATAGAAATATGGATTTTCTCTTGAATATGACAGGAAGCAGGTATCTGCGCCCTTTGACCTGACCCACCAACTATGAATTCAAATGGGGAAAGAAATATTCCAGACCTCCACAATTCTAAATATATGATTTAAGTTCAAGTGTACCACAATCTCACCCTTCCTACTTAATTCAAAACATATAAAATAGATACCTTTAAAAGGATAATTTGGCACATGGGAGTAATATACTTGACAGCAAGTGGGTACTTTGCATATTAAAGCAACATTCTGGTTCGCTTCCTAAAACGAACATCAATAAGAGAAATAAATGTAGAACTGAAAGCGAATGATTTATATAAAGCCCGACAGTTAACTTCACAGTGTTAACTTTAAAACGTTTTGATACCTATATCTGAAAACATCTTGATTTGTTAGCACGCATCACATGACTATGGATAATGATGTTTAAATTGGCACAACCCTAAGCTTTACAAGCCTCATCTTGGCACTAAATCAACTTGAAACAAGTTAGACTTGACATAGCAAGCTTAAAAGCAAGTTTGAGTTGAGACAAGCCTAACTTGAAACATAATTTAAGAAACATTCCCAAGTTAAATAAGCTTAGGCTTCACAAGTTAAGTTTTCCTACGCTAGTTGCAAGAGGCTTGATTTGGGCAAAATGAATTTGACGAAGCTGATGTTCAGATGGGTTGCTAAGTACCGAGTGTCCTTCAAATTTTCCTGAAACATTATACATTTTCCAAAAATTCAGCTAAGAAATTCGTTCATAAACCATCGATTTAAACGACTCTTTACCAGTAGAAAAATTGTCATACAATAATTAGGCACAACAGAACCTGGGAGGCTTTTGGTAAAAGTTAATATTTATTTGCCCCTTTTTAGCAGAATGGTCTTTAAATAATTGTAAAACGTGTCCTCTTTCAGAGAAAACAATGAACGTTTTGCAAGATGTTTTTTGCCGTAACACCAAGTTCTAACTTCTGTCCACTCTGTTTCCTCCCAATGGCTTGTTATCATTATCAAATTAAGTAAATCAAAGGGTTTCCACTATATTTTCTTGCCAGAATATTTACCAAAGTTTTTTTGCCGCCAATGATAAACATACTTACATTCGTCCCTCTTCACAGGCAAGCACGCGAATTAACTTTCAATTTCTGGTATTGAGCCATTAATTACAACAACAACAACAAAAATTGGCAAGTATGTTTGACTGTTTCCAAGCTCAAATCACTTGTCAAGTTCAGGACACCCTTAATTAATTCATGACCCTAAAAATTCTACATTCCAAAAGCTAACTTATTCTAACTAATAACCTTTTATACATCTACAATAGCCCAAACTTTGACCGCTCAAGATTTAATTTGTATTGTCAAATTAATAGATTATACCAATTTTCTATTAAAATGGACAATTTATCTCACAATACTTGAAGTAACGAGATTAAGAAGTAAATTACATCTGGAAGATATTACACAGTACAAAAACAAAAACTCCAAAATAATACAGTTCAGTACATTGCTACAATCCTAATAACAGTGGAATATTAAAAATTCAAAAATACGTTTTATTTCAGTAAGTGTGAACAAATTTCAGATTCAAAATGTTTAATACCTCTAAAGAACTCAGCATATTGGCCACGTACGCTCTCTACAATTTCAATGAAAAATATACATTATAAAACAAAAACTATGAGCCGTGCAATTGAGTTTATAAGTGCTGACGATTTCAAAATGTTATCTTTATCGGAAGCAAAACCAGTTTGGCAATTAAATATTCCAGTTGTAAAATCACCTCCACAACATCTTTTAACGTGGTGCACAATGGGAAAAAAATTGAAAAAGTGCCACTTACAGATATCATACTTTCAAAGAATTACCTGCAGATTTCATAAACAAAAAATTAAAAAGCATTGCGACTGAGAAAACTTAAATATATACCACAAGAGTCCTATCTTTGAAATGGATTTTCTGAAAGGAATATCGTTCAATTGTTTAAATTCAATTTTGTGTAAATGCTTATTTTTAATCATGTGTGAATGCTTGATTTTAATCATGCTTGAAGTCAATTTGGAGTGAATGCTTGATTTTACTCATGCATGACTGCTTGATTTTAGTCAAGTGTAAATGCTTATATTCAATTATGCACAAATGCTTGAATTTAATCTTGCGATGCTTGATTTTACTTATGTGTGAATGCTTGATATTACTCTGGGTGTGACTAAAAGCTAACAATACCTTTGTGCAGGTGCAACTTAAAACAAGTTGCATGTCCTCGTAAGATCGCATGTCCTCGTAAGAATGCATGTCCTCGTAAGAATGTATGTCCTCGTAAGAATGCATGTCCTCACATGAATGCATTTCCTCATAAGAATGTTTGTAGAAACAAAAGGCATACTACCAAGCTTGTAACTGTGCATACACTTCACTTTCTCTTCGTGTGCAAATTAATTTGGCAAGAAAAATTATTTTAGAAGAAAAAAATCTTAGTACTTTCTATGACTAATTTCAGCAACAATCCTTGTTAGCAAGACCTTGATATCCTTATCTTAAGCACATATTTTTGCACTTTAAGAAGTTGTTTTCCAACTTTGTATGCACATTTCTTCCTGATACATGCAGCTTCTGAGTAATGTAAAATTTACAAAAGATAAACAATAAGAGATGACCAATCATGTTTGTTTCTGATGAACTGACCTGATGAATATTCAACAGACACTATAAATATTCATATCGTTTAACCAATGCAGTACAACATTTATATGGAATAAGAAATTATGTATAATAGGTTACTAAGTATCTCAACCCTTCCAAAAGAGCTTTCTACAAATTACAAATATGACTAAAATGGCATGGGTCTTACATCACATACACATGATCAAATGCAGCCAATGAGATGTGAGGAAATATGAAGTGACAGCCAATCATATTTAAGGAAAAAAGAAAGAAATTCAATAAATATTTACTACAAAATTCAATTAAACTATTCCTTAACTAATGAAAAAAAGAGAGATGTATCAGATGGATAAAAAAGAATGGCTTTTTACTATTCAAATTTAAAATTGGCTTATTTCTTTATTGTAAAAAAAGGTTAAAAGTGTTGACATTCTATGCTGTATGTGTAACAAACACCCAAATTTCTGTGATGAAGAAAACCATTAACCTGGGAATGAATATGTAATGATTACAATGACCTTTAGCACCCATGCATCGTCACCAAAGATACATCCAGGCAAGTCTCGTTTCATGATGCGATAATTTTCACCTGTTAAAAGAGGCATAGCTCCCTTTAGTATATCGTCTGAAAGCCAAGTTAGATGCAAGCACAGAGAATGATACTAAGTCACAACCATCAGATTCGGGCGATCAAGATTGATCAGAAAAATGCTTGGATCAATTTCCTTCATTTGTAATTTGCATATTAGAATGAATGCTTTCAAAGCAAAAAATTTAAAAGCGATGCTGACGATCTACAACAGCAAAATACAGGCTCATGAGGTTCAGCTAAAGCAAAGATATTCAAGAATCGTGTCCAATCAAAACATGTCATTACCTTTTTATACCTCCTGATATTTTTGTCCTTTAAGTACTTTTTAAAGTTCATGTTTGAATGCAATCTTGTGTGAATGCTCGAATTCCAATTTCATTTAATGCTTGAATTCTAATTTCATTTAATGCTTGAATTCCATTGTGTGATGCTTGAGTTCAATTTTGAGTTAATGCTTGAATTCCAATTTCATTTAATGCTCAATCAATCTTGTGTAAGTGCTTGATTTCAATTTTGTGTAAATGCATACATTTTAATTTTATTTAATGCTTGAATTCCATCATGTGAATGCTTGATTTCAATTTTGTGTGAATGCTGGATTCCAATTTTATTGAATGCTTGAAATCAATCTTGTGTAAATGCTTGATTCAAATTCATGTGAATGATTAACTTCAATTGCAATGGATGTTTGAATTCCATCTTGTGTGATTGCTTGAATTCAATCTTGTGTAAATGTTTGATTTCAATTTTGAGTGAATGCTTGCTTTCAACTTCCTTGGATGCTTAAATTCAATCTTGTATTATTGCTTGAATTCAATTTTGGGTGATTTATTGAACCTAATCTTGTGTGAACATTTTGGGACTTTTCAATATCCTACAGCAGCCACAGATGTAAAAGAGACGTCTATTTTCTCTTCAGATCTTTTGAATAAATTGACTTCAAATGAATAAATTGACTTCAAGTGTGTCAACGATTCCAATTCTCTGTGCTTGCACCTATTTGACAGCATTCTCAGAGTAAATTAGAGAATCCATACAATGCGTGAAAGACTATAATAACACCCACTTCTTTCCCTGTGCTTGTTCCAAATCCTGTCCATAGTTTCTCGGAACTGTGACAAAAATGCAAATATAAATGAAGGTGTAAATGATCATGTTGGGTGCAAATCTTGATGTTAATATTTTTAATTTTTTTTAAAAGCTTAGGGGATTTTTGTAAACAGCAGGAAAACAAATTGAGTTGCTACCTAACATGCATATTATTCTTTAAAAGATTTGATAGTACCTAAATTTAAATCTTGTAAATATTAATCTACAGGGTCAAAGGGTCAAGGTACAGAAAATTAAAATAGAAGGACCTGACTGAACTTTTCTGTAGTTCTATTCAAGTGATCTCTCACAAATCAAATTTGACACATTTTCTTCCCCACACTCGTCGTCAATTTTCTCGACAATTCCGACAGTTTGAAAGGGTCAACTTAAGGTCAAAAAATTGCCAACTGCGGGAGCATCCTAATGTAAGCTACGTATACGCCATGCACAAGAAAGCTGACATAGTAAAATGCACAGTTCAAAATGCAACACTGTAAAACAACATCGGGACTTGCATAAGTACACATAGGGATGACTAGGCAGAACGTAACACTAGGCCTACCTACTATGACGTCTGTTCGAGCCCTGATAATATGAATATTGGCCCTTAAATTATCTAATTGAATTCTAAGTTAGCTTTCATGCATCTATATTCAAACAATTTTCATTTAATTTGTATCAGCTCCTTACAAAAATAATTTTGTTTTTCATCCGAACAAATTTTAGGTGAGTTTTGAACCAACTTATAAGTTTAACTGAAACCTATCACAGTAAATCAAAACTCAATGCTACTTCCGTAACTAGAAACAAACTGAACCCTTCATCCTCTTAATCCCCCTATTACTTCATGCCTCCCCACTGTCAAAAGAGGATGCCCCCCCCCCTCTCCCACAGCCTCCAAAGAGATCGCAATTTCAAAGCTACTAAAAGTTAGGCTATTGACAATACCATAAAGCTGTTGCACTCCTATTGCATCAGCCATGATCATTTACACCAACATATGCAGTTCTTCCTTAATCAAATTCAAGCTCGATAAAGCTTCATCAAAATTATTAATCATCAAAGTTTTGGAATAAGTTTATTTTCCTTGTTTTACCACCAAACGTGATTTTGGCTTTTTTCTCTTTCAATTGTTAAAATGACACAGAAAGAAGAAACAAAAACTTGGCAAAAAAGTGGATATTAACAAATGGAACATTGTGCAATGCCCAAAAATAAACGTGCCATTTATGCTGCGGGAGAAATCATTGTTACAGCAGGGGGAAAAAAGCTTCTCCATGCATAACACTCTTTCACCTCCTGAAATTTCCCATTGTATGTGACAATCCACTACTCATATTTGGGTAACTTATTTCAAAAATTCATTGATTCTTCAAACTTTCAATTTGGTTTCAGCTGAGGAGGAATCAATGTTTTGGTTAATGACCTTTGACACAATGTGTTCTACAGCAGCATAAAAGGCACTCAACTTAATAAAATGCGAGATGCTTAGCAAGAAGTAGGAGAAGGAAGAGAAAAAGAATATTTCAAGCTTTTTTTATGTGACATAGCAAGTAATACAAATGTAAATTTATTTTGGTGGTGGCCAGTCACAAAACAAACATATATCTAGGGCATGACAGGGGCAGGCAAGCCATTTGATGCAACTGCGATTATAGCGGGACCAGCAGCCGAGGCATTTGCAGTGACTGTAGCAGGGAGGAAGCCGTTGGTGGCAGCATTGGGGGCATGGTAGTATTTGCAGTTGGCTCGCATGCATTTCCCTTTGGCTGCGTCTCGACAAAGCGTGACTTTCCCTTCCACAACCTCAACCTTGTCTGTTGGGAGAAGAGAAGACAATTTGTTTCATTTGAAGGAGAGAAGCAAAAACGGAAAAAAAGAACCAACTAAACAAAGCATGATTTCTCAGTAAATTTGGATGGTTGCCATGGTAACATGCAAAAGAGGAATATGAAACTACCTCACTAAACTGTTCCCTTGGTAACATGCACTGATCCCAAGTGATAAAAGGTGTTTTTGCATGAGTATTCAGAACTAATGAACTATGGAGGAAATGGGGTAACAACTCGTTACCACGGGAACAATACTACCTCTAAATCAAATGAATACAGTAAAATCATAAGCTTTTGCAAAGCACCTTTCTGACGAAAGTGATATAATGCCCAACATACAGGGAGGTTTAAAGCCTAAGCCTGAACCTAAGCTGTTAGAGTGCAAGTTATACTTCAGAACCTCCCTGTAAGGTGGGCAATGTTGCTTTCCATTTCTAACCACAGCACCACCTAGTTTTGCACTCATGAATAACACAATGACTGGTGAAATATGCAAATTGCAGATTTTGAATGTGCTCGCTGGCTTTGCTTGGCAAATTGCATAAAATACTTGCAGAATAACGGTACATGCAATATTTGCCAACACGCTGCATATGCACTCGCTACATAACACTCGAGAGGAACTTGGTTTTTAAACTCTAAAGCAATAACTCCTAAAGCGAAAAGCTCTATTTCAATCTGTTCAAAAACTTAATAAAGTAAAAAGTTGTATTTCGATCTGTTCAAAAAATAAGAGCTTAAGTTTGTCTGGAATTGCTCAAAATTGCAAATAATGCTTTACCGTTCAAATGCATACTTCATTTCCTACCCTCCCAGATTGTGTTGTTATTCTGAATGATCTTCATATCTTTTGGAATTGCGAAGAGGAATTTATTTAATATTAACCAAAAAAAGGTCACTACATTTCTTTCTCCATTTAAACCATCAAAACTATAATAAAGAAAAATAATCTTTAATCTGTTTAAAAAATAAGAAGGTAACCTTTTTGGTCAAAGGTAGTAGTATACAAGCACCATACAGTTCAACATGCAGCTGTGTGAAAATTAAGATTTTGATATCAAAAAACAAAAATATTCACGTAAAAAATTTCATAAAATGAGAATTTGAAAATATGAAAAAGCTGTCGATTAAAAAATTCAAGATGGCGATTTGTAGGAATGGTTTCTTTTCATGCATAAAGGAGGGTTTCAGGAAAGACAATAAAATTACTATCCTTCCGGATACATTCACCACTCTGCTTTAAATGACTGTGGACATCTAGAGGCAACATGGGCTTAAAATATGATCTAAACAGCCAAGCATTTCATTAAAATTGGTTAAAAATTGATCACTTTACAGCCTTTTTAATGTTTAGCTGTTATTGTGCAATAATGTGTGACATCAATGGGGGAAGGAACCTTCATTGCCTTTTGTAAAACCTTTGTTTTTTTATTCCTCTGTCAATGTTGTCTGAAATATAGAATTGGACTTTGGGCAAAAATTGATGGAACTTTGTCACACCCTGAATCATCATGTATCTAGAAAAGACATTCTGAAATTCGCAAGTAGGTGAATTTGAAGAACAGAATTTAAAGAATTAAATAAATATTTTGAGATGTGTTCCTCTTACTATATCACAAATTCTGCACAAATCTTGAAACTTTGCTTAGTCATAAATTGAAAACTAAATAAGTTTTTTACAAATTGTAAAAACTATTCTACTCAAAATTTCATACTCTTTCAAATACCTTAATGTGCTAGAGTGTCCATAGGCCTTTAGCATAATACACGAATACAATCTATCAACCACACCAATATCACATTCCTAATAAAGGCACCCGATATTTGCATCGTTATTATTATTATTATTACACCGCTATATTCTTTCATTGCCCAAGAGGGTGGTTACATATGAGCACCGAAGCATAGCACATAGAAGCCCCCATAACAAATATCAACGAAGAAAATCCAGCTACTGAGAAGTACCTTTAAAAATGACACATTTATAAATTCCACTTTATCATAACTTTCATGAGCTTACTAACTGATAAAGACTGAGTTTATCGTAAAGTGCAAAAATAAAAAAAAAAAATCTAATGGTCAAAACTACTTTGAGTCTATTAGATTGATACCTTAAATGAGTTGTTAATGGAGGGTTTGTATTTAAAAACAAAAATACATCAAAAGTTAAACAAATGAGTTAAAAAACCCTGCAGGAAAAAAAAAATATGAATCAATTTTGGAAAAGTGGCTTCAATTTCAAGTACCAATCATTATATGATATTAATTACTTAGATAATTGATACTTTGTACTATAATAAAAAGAAATATAAAAAGGAAATCTGTGATTATATGCAAAATATGCTCTGCGCTTTGTTTTCGTTGTGCCAAAACACACAGCATGGATTTGCAAGCAACAAAAACTCAAACAAAGACAAAAAGTGACGAGTTCATGGTTTTTTTTTTTTTAATGTGATCCATGAAAAGCCATTGTGCTTTTATTGATGACCGTGGTCATCCCAAAGCCCAACAAAAGCCACCTATAAAAGCGCTGTGGAGGACGACCTGTAACGATGCGATGCACACGTACATCCATACAAGAAAGAAAGAAAGAAACGATAGAGTGAGTGAACAAGTTTCAGAGGGAGCATTTCACGCAGGAAAAGATGGGACCAAGCTTAGTGCATGCAGATGCGATGTGTAGCCTGCTGTCTGAATAAGCTAAATTAAACAGAAGAAAGAAGACAAATTGTGAATGGTTTTCTACAGCCCCCAAAAAAATTGTGAATGATTTCTACAATCAAAAAATATGTAAATAATTTTCTTCGTCCGATTGGTCTAAAAAAACAAAACAAATATGGTATCTTCTGGAAAAGATATTCATGCTGTCATTTTGTATCTATTTATCAGTCATTCTGTTCTGTTTAAAGATGCGTGGAAATAAACAGGAAGGAAAGTTTGCCCTCAAGCTGATTCCTCAATTAATTCATGCAAGTAAATAACCGCAAGTTCTTACTTTACATCAAGTATAAGTTTTTCCATCCAGCCAGTTTGATAGACCCTTAAAGCCCTCAAGCTGATTCCTCAATTAATTCATGCAAGTAAATAACCGCAAGTTCTTACTTTACATCAAGTATAAGTCTTCCCATCCAGCCATCCCGTTTCACAACTGCATCCTCGCTGCTTTTTTTTTTTTACAACATTTAAGTCTGAAAACAAAAAGCTTTATGTACAAGAGAAGAAAAAAAAAAAAATCCCCTAAATTGAAATTAACTGCAGCACATTCTGCTAAAAACTACTGATTCATCGATCTTAACGATACTACTACAGTCATCTAACATTTCACATCAAAAGATAAGATTCACCTAAAAACTATTTGTTATAAAGAGTAGAAAGAAAAATAGAATACACAGCATCTCAAAATTATTTTAAGCTGCATTTTAAGCTGCACATATAACTATATACTGTCTACATGAAGATTCATCAACCATCTTAAGAAAAGAGAACAGATATAATCTATGTCTGATATATTTCAGCATTCCTATAGAATGCTTTACACGCTAGCCTTTCCCCAATTATTTTTTCCTAATTTTCTAAAACAAAGCTGCATTTTTTGTCTAATTCTTGGCTTTATATATATTCTGGCAATTTTGTACTAAATTGTTTTTAATTTACATTTCCTACGCCAGCCACTTTGTGTCCTGTTAGTGTTTTGAATCAACCGACCTGTTACAAATAGTATTAAAATCCCTCGCAACTCGCTTCCTTAAAATCTACCAATCAAAATCCTTTACCCTCAACAAGTAGCAAAAGTTATTTGAAATGTTGATTACTCTGAATGGTGCCTCCGATTAGTTAAACGAAACAGTTTCTCAAGTTGAGAAGGAACCTTACTAACCATAAGCAGGATTTGAGGAGGAGGGGGAGGGGGGGACAATTGTTTTCCAATTTGTATCTTTTAAAAGGTGAGTTTGTGATTTCCCCACTTTTTAATTGCCCCCTCCACTTTTAGTCGGCAAATCCCACCCATGGTACTAACTGTACTTTTCTAATATTCCCACATCGTTTGACAATATCTTATAAAAAAAACATTATTTTGATTGTATCAAAACAGTCACAAGACCAACCTAGTGATAACTACCACTATTTCCCTCCCACAGAAGGAAGCATATCAACTGCCCCACAAGATAACCCCATATTTAAAACAAGTTTTTCGTTGGGTAATTTTTCTCATACTCCTGATAAGTTGATCAATTAAAGAGTACTGAACTATAAAAAACTTACGATACATAACATTACACCTAATGTTTACAATGATTCACACTTTCAAAACATGAAAATTCACTTAAAAACCCTGTAGGCCTCGCTCGATACAAAGGCTACAAAATTTCAAGATATAGATAATTTTTTGTTACTTAGGAATTACGTATTTTAAAGAATTTATATCTTTTTTTCTTTTTTTGTATAACTTTGATTAATATTTTTTCCAATGATGCTTTGGTGTCACGAAAAAAAGTTCTGAATAAAAACCTCGGTGGAAAGGCAATGGGTTTTTAACCGCCATCTGGACGAATCCTTCAAAAAATAATTACAAGGAAACTGAAGAAAAAGATTAAAAATTACAAATAACACCACAATCAGCCCGTGAGATTCACTGCTTGGTACATCTTATCTTGGAAGCTCAATATGAGTCACCATTACACCGTAAATGCACTCCCAAATCTTATCCCTTGATTCATATATTCTTGTCGTAGTCGACCTTCAAAATATGTATGAAAAATCACCAAAAACTCATTCCAAAACTCGTTGATTGATTTAAATTCTAGAATGAGAAACGTGGCTTTTACAAAGTATCTCTCCTCTTGGGAAATTGATAGACAGAAGCATCGTTGACGTCGTCGACACCGTCGCTTTCGGCCTTGCATTGTCAGCTGCTGTTTTTAATAAGGTGATTCCATCACCCCATCATAGACAAGATCACACACTTTGGTAGAAGCACTCCTTAGAAGAGCTAGAAGTTTTTTTTAAAAGAGTTTTTTAGAGTAGTCTCTCTCTACCATTACATCTAGACTCACACAAAATGTTTTTGGTGATGAATAACACACTTGAGGCATTCGTCGTTTGTATATATCTTCAGCACCTCCTTGGTTCTTCCACATCAATCCACCACAAGTCTTTTTCCTCTGTCAGGTCATTTCCTTTTTCTAACAATATATTACAACAAATTGCCCTTAGAAAGTACAAACAATAGAAGCACTTTTCCGTATCCACTTACTTGAACTCCCTTCCTGACACACGCTTTCTCAACTCACTCATTTCCAACATTCACACATTTAAAAATTGCACTTGGAAAACAACTTTGAAATGGAAGAACTGATAAAAAGTCTATTCTATTTTTGTTGTTTTGAACTTTTTCAAATTTTTTTCCTTAACGTTTTAGTTTAAAACTACATTCAACTCTCAAACACAAATATAAAACATGTACTTCCAAGTTGCACCATGACACAGGCACCCTTGCATTTAGTAGGTTGGTTGATTAACATTCGTTCTTAACACGATAGAAAGAACACACAAATGAAAAGAAACTTGAACGATCTTTGGAATGCAACATTTTGAATAAAATGCAGCCTCGTGCTCCAGACAGGAGGCTTTCGACATACAACACGCTCAAAGAGCACCCACGATATGTATAACTTTCTATGAGCGTCAAGCATTTGTTACGCCCGGCGTTGGGAGGGTTGGGATGGAGTTAACGATGGCTGTTACTGGAGTTGTGGCGTTGGGCGGGTGGTAGAATTTGCAGCGTGGTCGTGTGCACCTGTTTTGCACCGCGTAGCGGCACACCGTGACTTTCCCGTCTGTAATTTCCACATAATCTGATAAAGATGGGAGTGAATACGATATGTAAATAATGAATTATAAAATCAAATAATAAGACAAGGCATTTTGTGCCCATTAATGTAAAAATACCTCAAACTATTACTTGAAAATTATAGCAATTAAAAAAAGAAATAAACTATCTACCTAACTCAATACCTAAGACAGTCCCCATATTTTACAATGTGTGATCACAAAATGACAATAGTAAATATACTTAGTAGACTTATTCGAGACTCGTTAACAACCTCTGAAGATTACCTGCTTGTTTGCTAAACAATAATGGGGTAGCTATCTTGATAGCGGGAAGGTTTGTGAAAGTCCACCAATTTCTACCAAGAGGATTTTCACCCATACAAGTACGCAAAACTATTTACAAATATTCCAGGACTATTAACAAATATTCCAGGAATCTTGAAATACAATCTGGATATTCTCTTTAATACAACCTGAACATTCTCTATTAAAATACAGGGAGTGAACGTTATCTGTTCCAGATGCAGAAATTATCTACACCAAATGTGGACGATATCTAAATACAATGCAGAAATTATTTACACCAGAAGTAGGCACACCAAATGTGGACATAATCTTCCAGGATGCATAAACTATCTATGCAGGTGTAGATATAATCTACACTAGATATAGTCATTATCTACACAAGATGCATACATAATCTATATCACAAGTAAACAATATCTACATCAAGATGTAGATATCATCCACCAATCATACAACAAAAATTATCTCCAGATATGGACATAATCTGCATTACATTCAGAATGATCAGCATCAAAGGTAGATATTTCTACACAAGACTCACAAAGTATCTAGTGGACTAATATTAGGATATTGTATCTAGTGGACTAATATTAGGGTATTATATCTAGTGGACTAATATTAGGGTATTATATCTAGTGGACTAATATTAGGTATTATATCTAGTGGACTAATATTAGGGTATTATATCTAGCGGACTAATATTAGGGCATCATATCTAGTGGACTAATATTAGGGTATCATATCTAGTGGACTAATATTAGGGTATTATATCTAGCGGACTAATATTAGGGTATTATATCTAGCGGACTAATATTAGGGTATTATATCTAGCGGACTAATATTAGGGTATTATATCTAGCGGACTAATATTAGGCATTATATCTAGCGGACTAATATTAGGTATCATATCTAGCGGACTAATATTAGAGTATTATATCTAGCGGACTAATATTAGGGTATTATATCTAGCGGACTAATATTAGGGTATTATATCTAGCGGACTAATATTAGGGTATTATATCTAGTGGACTAAAATTAGGTATTATATCTAGTGGACTAATATTAGGGTATTATATCTAGTGGACTAATATTAGGGTATTATATCTAGTGGACTAATATTAGGTATTATATCTAGCGGACTAATATTAGGTATTATATCTAGCGGACTAATATTAGGGTATTATATCTAGCGGACTAATATTAGGGTATTATATCTAGCGGACTAATATTAGGGTATTATATCTAGTGGACTAATATTAGAGTATTACATCTAGCGGACTAATATTAGAGTATTATATCTAGCAGACTAATATTAGGGTATTATATAATAGCGGACTAATATTAGGTATTATATCTACGGACTAATATTAGGTATTATATCTAGCGGACTAATATTAGGGTATTATATCTAGGGACTAATATTAGGGTATTATATCTAGTGGACTAAAATTAGAGTATTATATCTAGTGGACTAATATTAGAGTATTATATCTAGTGGACTAATATTAGGGTATTATATCTAGTGGACTAATATTAGGTATTATATCTAGTGGACTAATACTAGGTATTATATCTAGTGGACTAATATTAAAAATCATATCTAGTGGACTAATATTAGGGTATTATATCTAGTGGACTAATATTAGTCTTAATATATATACACCTATAGAGGAAGTGAACACTATAATAGAACCAGCTACCAAAGAAGTAGTAGACATCTAATAAAAAAGAATATCTACACAATATGTAAATTGTCTGCATACAAACAGTAGAGGAATCACCATCTACACAAGAATCAATATCTAACACCTATAGAGGAAGTGAACACTATAATAGAACCAGCTACCAAAGAAGTAGTTGACATCTAATCAAAAAGAATATCTACACAATATGTAGATTGTCTGCATACAAACAGTAGAAGAATCACCATCTACACAAGAATCAATATCTAACACCTATCGAGGAAGTGAACACTATAATAGAACCAGCTACCAAAGAAGTAGTTGACATCTAATCAAGAAGAATATCTACATAATATGTAGATTGTCTGCATACAAACAGTAAAGATATCACCATCTACACAAGAATCAATATCTAACACCTATAGAGGAAGTGAACACTATAATAGAACCAGCTACCAAAGAAGTAGTAGACATCTAATCAAGAAGAATATCTAAACAATATGTAGATTGTCTGCATACAAACAGTAAAGGAATCACCATCTACACAAGAATCAATGTCTAACACCAATAGAGGAAGTGAACACTATAATAGAACCAGCTACCAAAGAAGTAGTAGACAACTAATCAAGAAGAATATCTACACAATAGGTAGATTGTCTGCATACAAACAGTAGAGGAATCACCATCTACACAAGAATCAATGTTCTAACACCTATAGAGGCAGTGAACACTATAATAGAACCAGCTACCAAAGAAGTAGTAGACATCTAATCAAGAAGAATATCTACACAATAGGTAGATTTTCTGCATACAAACAGTAGAGGAATCACCATCTACACAAGAATCAATATCTAACACCAATAGAGGAAGCGAACACTATAATAGAACCAGCTACCAAAGAAGTAGTAGACATCTAATCAAGAAGAATATCTAAACAAGATGTAGAATGTCTGCATACAAACAGTAGAGGAATCACCATCTACACAAGAATCAATGTCTAACACCTATAGAGGAAGTGAACACTATAATAGAACCAGCTAACAAAGAAGTAGTAGACATCTAATCAAGAAGAATATCTACACAATACGTAGATTGTCTGCATACAAACAGTAGAGGAATCATCATCTACACAAGAATCAATATCTAACACCTACATATGAAGTGAACACTATAATAGAACCAGCTACCAAAGAAGTAGTAGACATCTAATCAAGAAGAATAGCTACACAATATGTAGATTGTCTGCATACAAACAGTAGAGGAATCATCATCTACACAAGAATCAATGTCTAACACCTACATATGAAGTGAACACTATAATAGAACCAGCTACCAAAGAAATAGTAGACATCTAATCAAGAAGAATATCTACACAATATGTAGATTGTCTGCATACAAACAGTAAAGGAATCACCATCTACACAAGAATGAATGTCTAACACCTACATATGAAGTGAACACTATAATAGAACCAGCTACCAAAGAAGTAGTAGACATCTAATCAAGAAGAATATCTACATAATATGTAGATTGTCTGCATACAAACAGTAGAGGAATCACCATCTACACAAGAATCAATGTCTAACACCTACATATAAAGTGAACACTACGTGAGAAACGTAGACTTCATCTACAAATGTGCCCAACCACATAAAGAAACCCGAATCTACACCAGCTAAAGGCATTGTCATAAACCTAAAATCTACAAAGTGTAGACTTCACCTTAATACAAAATGGTGAGGATATCAAATCGGTGGAGCTAGAAATCATCGAAAAGACTACACCATCATTTTGCCTTCAAGTTATCACCAATGGATCCACACACCCATTAACAATAATTATAGCCACCAATAAATCTAGCTATCACCAGTAAAGTTGTGTGCATAATTGTTCTGGAAAAAGACCTTACTTAAACCAGATGAACTGCTAAAAGTATCCTGTAGCCGACAAGCTTACCAGCTAATAAAAGAAACTAAGAATACAAAAGTTGGAGTCCCTAACTGGGACCTCTACCTCCATCTTTTTTATACCTAAATGTTATTAGTGGTTTAGTAGCTTAAGGAGTGAAGATTTACTTTTGATGTATTTTGAAGAAACTTTTCTGTCTGTCTCACAGGCATCGTTTCGGAACAAACTTTCATCAGGACCCATTGCTGATTCTCCTCAGAACAGTTCACCAATCTTTAAGCATATAATCTTCATATATAAGCACTTACATCTTAAAAGCTCCACTCATATTAAAACTTCTACTTAGCAACTCTTCAAAAGGGACCTATAATTGCAAAAATTAAACTGTAAATATAAAATTCTTCACAAAGATTTTCAAAGCAAAGAGAAAATGCTAATACGAAAAAACTACGAAGAAACCAACAAATCCCTGTATCTCAAGGAGATATTCTCAATTTGTTAATTTTCTCTTATTCAATAGAAAATGACTTACACTTTCTTACAAACCTGGATGTTTTCAGAAAATAAATGTTTTCGACCTGTCTTAGGCTTGTCCCTCAGTCACCAATCGCATCACCTGAAAAGAAACTTTCCCTAGAAAAAAGAAATATGAGCAGATGAATATATATACATATATATATTACAGCTGACACTCACCTTCCATCACATGGGCATATTTACAGCTGGGACGCTTACAGCTTCCTGACTTGAAATCTCGGCACACAGGTAATGTTTCTGACGTTTGGTGCTGAAAAGGGAATAATGATAAATTGTCAGAACAATTTTGTAAAAATCAAGAAAAAATATCAATTTTCACAAGCTAGTTAATCTACACAGATACGTACACACTGGTGTGTGGGAAATCTCTGACCGTATGTTTAACCTGAACATGTGCCACCAAGTCTAACCGGCCAGTAATCGTGCAAAGATAATTATAAATATATAATACAATTCAACGCTTCTAATTGTTCAAAGTTTTTACACAAAATACTGACAAGCCAATCATTAATGACAAGGAAGTGACATCATTAGTAGGTATCAAATTTACTGGCCAAGCAATTTTCTTGAGCGAGATTCTCTCTTTAAATGTCTTTTCTTTCAATAAATTAAAATCCATCCAAGCCATTAGGCCCATGGGCCTGTGCTTATCCACGGTTTCCTTGGCTTAAGCCGAGGAGAGTACAAGACTTCCCCTGAATGGGACGCCGGTCCATCACAGGTCAACTCCCCAGCAATGCTGGCACTCCTTTTTCAACTAAGTGAACTGGAGCAAGTAGAGTAGTAAAGTGTTTTGCTGAAGGACACAATGCAACGCTCATGGCAGGAATCAATATGGTAAAGATCAAATACATTAGAATTATCTTCTTTTTTTTTTTTTCTCGAAGAGAAATGTCAGAGGGTTAAAAAACAATGAATTTACGCAAGAAAATAGAGACTATGCTCCATTTATACATCACTAGAGTAACACTCAAATTTGCATATTTACAAAAAAAAATCTTTAAAAAGCTGTCAAATGGCCAATTCTTACCATTTTGATGAAATATTTTGCTTGTTAATGTATTTTACCTTTAAGATATAATGAGTTTTAAAACTTTGTAAAATCATATTTAATTTATTTCATTCTCTTTTGCTAATTTGTGAAAATATCCAGCAATTTGAAATATTCAAAACAAAGTGCACAAATAGACATGTAATGTATGATACTCCAGTTTGATACCAGGCATCATTTTGTAAGATGTTAAAACAAAATGGTGAAGAAAGTATCGCAAAATCTTATTACATTAAGGAGATATCAAAGGATTAGTGCAGTGGTCAAGCATGTCCATCTTATATGAAAGAGGACTTTAAAAGAAACAAAATGGTGAAGAAAGCATTGCAAAATCTTATTACATTAAGGAGATATTAAAGGATTAGTGCAGTTTTTTTCCAAAGAAAGTATATTTAAATTTTTCACTATTGAAATTATTTTAATGAAACTTTCTTCAGGTCTTATATTATAAATACCCTTCCTAGATTCAGTTTTACTACTTTTTAGACATATCTAATAGTTTTTAAGCCACAAATTCACAGGACAAAATATGACAGAATACATAAAGACTTTGAGGAATTTGAGGCTATGACATCACAACTAGTCCGAATTCAGTCGTTTGTACACAAATGATACCAAACTTTAAACTTAAATATCTCCTTAACGGAATAAGATTTTTGAATGCTTTCTTCACCATTTTGTTTCTGCTCCAAGTTATGGTGCATTTTCTTATTACACCAAAAGTTGGGATTCTCCCGGACTGAAGAAGCCGTTGTTGCTACCTGTCCATCAAACTTTAAAACTTGAATCACTCATTCTTGCAGCCGGATTTGTAAGTCACACAAGTTAGAAATAATGGAATACTTTACTAATATAATCAATCAATCAATAAATTATGATTCTCACCTGTGGTATTGGTATATGTGGAGTCAAGAAGGGCAGACCTACTGGCCCAGGTGGTAAAAATTGAACTGTGGGAGGAAAACACAAAAGAATAAAGAATTAATTATCCTTCAAAAAGCTATCAACAGCATCAATCAAATAAGGCCTTTTCACACTGTAAAATTCAACACTGTGTTGACCCATGTAAAGTGCACGACCCGTGTGTAAACTAACCCTCCTCATGAGTATGGTTGAGCGCTTTCAATTAACCCTTGTTGAGAAGTCCGACACAATTAACCAAATACAGGTGTCAGATATGACCCATGTTTAACGTTGAGCAGTGTGAATGCAGAGAGCGGGACATAACTGTCTTGAAATTTTACATTGAAACGGATTGGTGGTCAAAGATAGGGGAGTGTGAATAGGCCTAAAGATAGATTGGAGACATCTAGAAAAAAATTACATACATGTAAAAACAAGAGGGGGGGGCATGTTCCCAATAATTTTGTTGGGGGGGGGAGGACAATTATCATTACATCCCCCTAAAAACTGAAGTCTTATAAAGCCTATATGGTACCACTGTTTGGGTTAATCCCCCAATATTGAAAAGAAATTGCTGGCACAGCGCCCATGTCATGACTACATTTCTCATGACAATCATACATAGAATCCGACATAACTAAGTTTTTTTTAATTGCTGGCTGACATCTTGTGGTATGATACCACAAGATCTTATCACAGATAATCCTCAAGAATACCCCTGCAAAAAAATAGATATAAATATATGTATATTCCTCAAGAATATGTCATGCATATTAATGAGTAGGCGGGGCTTAACGTAAATATCTTGAAATGCTCATAACCCTCCAAAAAATAGATATCAATATATGTCCCAAATTGCTATGCTTCTGGTCCTAGCTCCCCTAATCTCAAATCTGTGTTGGGCCCTGAAATTACTATTTATTTTAGAGGAATTAAGCCCCCTCAAAAATGAAAAGCTAGACACCCCTGGTGGAGCTCCACATTTCTTTCCGAAAATTGAGTTTTTCAAATGACCCACAAACAATTTAAAAAAAGCCCTGCTCATTCAAGGAATTATAACAGCTGATTTTAAAATCAAAGGATTCACCTGAAACCAGAACCAAAAAGTTTTGTGGTTCCAATGCTTTTTTTCATGCTAATTGATTTTGTATTAACTGTTACGTCATTGCATATCATGAAATATTTGAGATATCTTGTTTACAAGCTCTTTCAGCAAAATCATATTAAGCCCTACCCACTATGCATATTAATGAAATTCAATGTTTTTATAAAATGAACATGTACAAACTAGCTAAAATCCTAATATGAAACAAAACAGACATGTGGTTGTTAAAATATGAGCATTTCAAGATTTTCACATTAAGCCCCGCCTACCAATTAACATGTATGACATCATTAAAAACCACAAGGCACTTCTATATATTGATCTTCTTGTGCTTACAAGCTCTTTTCAGCTAAATCATATTAAGCCCTGCCCACTATGCATATTAATGATATTAAACAATTGTATACAATAAACACATACACACTGGCTAACAACATAATTATACTGAATATGAAACAGAGAAGTCAAATGGTTGTAAAAATGAACATTTCAAAATATTTACATCAAGCCCCGCCTACTCATTAATATGCATGACATCGCCACCAAAAATAATAAGGCACATATACGGACCATGGGATATCTGTGTACCATATATGACTTGTATCCGGTGTATCCCTCTTGAGATATCTGGCTTACAAGTTTGATGTCACAGATGCACACACACATATACATACATACACACGCCAGCATGACTGCATAGGTTCCTTATGCTATTAGCATCGGAACCAAAAATAAAGCTGCGCACCTTGTCATACATTGCTAGTTTACATACAAATGTACTTATCAAAGTTTGAAAATGCAAAAAAAAAAAAAACCAAAACATGCAGTTTATCTCTTTAGGAGGCAAAAACAGGTCATTGAATATTTGAAAATTAAATTGGGACACAAGTCTGATACAATCCTTATTTCATATGATAGAGGATGAAAATCTTGACGAACTACCAAATCAAAAAGTCAAATCTCAAGTTATTCATGTATTAAGTTGACACATGCAGGCTACCATTTGTTCAATTCTGTAGTGCAATCTTGTGTATTATAATGACACAATTTCTCCAACAGGGACAGAATGATTGTAATGTATTTCTTTATACCTTTTTGTAAACATTTTATTCCAAAATGTTGTGATACAAGATTTTAACAGCATGTTTTGATAATTTCATGACTTCTGCAAAAATGTCCTTGACCCTTACAGAAGGAAAACATTTTTCATGAGCCAGAAAACTTGAGATAGATTATAAACAAATACAAGGCATTCCAACATCCTGCTGGGCTGTGACATCACTTCCTGCATGTTTTAAATTCAAAATGGTGGCTACCATAATTGAAGCTTTTAATAAGCGTTTAATAATCACATAAAATGTGTTAGATTGCTTTGGGAGGTATGGAAATTGGTCAGATTGGTTATTTTTAATTCTATCATATGAAATAAGGATTATGTCAGACTTTATGTCTCCTTTAACCAAAACAACACCCTCACGCATGGGAGTAGCTCCTCTTTTAGCTCGTCATTAGCTTGCTTAACTCAAATGAGCTTATAACCACCTACAGTATGCAGGGTCATGGTGAGCTTATACCTAGGCCATTTATAGCCTCGATCAAATCTGGTTTTTCCCTTCCTCTCAAGTATGTAAAGGATTTACTTGCGAGTACGTTTTAAAATTATAACTTTGTAGAGCTGTAATAACAAGCTTATTGCAAATTTTTGAATGGTATATGTTTAATCTAATTTCTAGGAGGGGCGCCTACTCTTCCCAATGCTGCCCATGATCCCCCAATGCTGCCCAGGGGATCATCAAGAAAGAAGGTGGGAGAAGATGGGCAAGAAAAACAAAAAAAAACCTTGTAAGGTGTCATTTCTTAATAGTAGTAAATCAAAATATCTACTTCTGGTAGTGGCAACTACACTTTTCCCGACGATGCCACTGGAGTCAAAAGGGGATCGGCAAAATAGGCAAGTTCGAAGGGCATGAAAGAAAAAAAAACTCACAAGGTGAAGGCATAAATTGCGGCTGCGGGGCGAACTGCAGATGCGACATGTGATTCAAAGGGTGCTGATAGGAGGACAGAAGATTCTGCTGGAGAAACTGAGGATGGTGGTGTGCCATTTGTGCGGAATTTGGGATGGAACTAATGCTCGGAATTCTCTTTGGTGGAGGGGGTACAATACCAACTGGAGATGTTCCCTGTGGAAAGAAAGAAAAGATCTGTTTGAGTTAAAATAACCAAGATGATTTGTTAGATTATGTCTGATAAAAAAGGAGTGAAATTTACATATTACACAATATATGTCAAGTTCTTATTGACGTATGTACTAATAGTTACTGTTTCTGTGGGTAAAAAACTTCATGAATTGGTTTTAGTTCTTACTCATTGTTAATGATTTCTCTGTAAACTATAGGAATAATGTTAGTTACTTACATGTCACTTTAAATACACTTAACATTCAGATTCATATACTGTAGAGACACAAGTGTGCCAGCAAATAGATCTAACTAAAATCTAACCAATTAAAAAAATAATGTTTGTAAAGGAAAATATGAGCTTTAATTTAAACACAGTATGCAATTCTCACAGAAAAGAAGTTTCTACACATCTTTGAGAATGTAATTCTTTTACAGTTTACCGCTGTTTCAGAGTTTACGGAGATAGACTCAACATTATACCACATATCTCTTATATCTATTTCTAAATACGCATTTAAATACACTTTTCTATCTCTGTGATTTCTCTCAAATGAGCAAAACTGTCCTCTTCCCACATACTTATGCTATTATTATTCCTAATTCAACCATTTTTAAAGATAATTTTTCGACATTTCTAACATACACAGACACTATACTTGATTTATAAATCTTTTGAAAAATATTGATAAACGTAAAAATAAAATTGGCCAAAAAATATTGTTCTTTTGCTATTATGTATCTTTCAAAAGTAAAAAATATTTCCTGAAGATGTCTAGTCTCACTCTAGCAGCTATCTCTTGGTAGAAACTTAACGGAAAGGTATCGTCCCATAAAAAAATTCAGAAGTGAATGACGCCTTGTTTGCGATGTCACTCCCCTCTTTTAATTTTCGTTATTGATTGTGAGAAGTCTACAATGTTATTGATCACACATCTGCCGGACCGAAGATGCATGTGTTTACATGTGTTATCGATATCATCACAGATTTCTCGCAACCAATCAGGTTGACATCCAGAAGAGATGTTACCAGCTCGGCGGAGTCATTTTTGAATGTATCTATTGGTTGATACCTTTCCTTTAAAAGGATTCACCATTTTGTCTTAAGGAGCTCGTGGTTGACAAGTGTTGGCAAATTTCTTTCTTCTAATTCACAGGAATTACAAAAATTACATATGCCTTTTTTAAATACAGGCGTCAATGAGAATGAATTAAAGAACAATGGATATCTATCAGATCTAAGATATGTGGAAGAGCCTGGAATTCAGAGTGCAACAGTCTTTACAATTTGTAAAAAGCGTATTTAATTTTCAAGTTATGACGAAACAAAGTTTCAAGATTTGTTAATTTGTGCGGAATTTGTGATATAGTAAGAGGAACACATCTCAAAATCTTGATGTAATTCTTGAAATTCTCTTCTTCAAATTCAGCTTCTTGTGAATTTCAGAATGTCTGTTCTAGATACATGATGATTCAGGGGTATGATGAATGAAGTTCTGAAAACATTTGTCCGAGGTCCAATTCTATATTTCAAACAACATTGACAGAGGAATAAAAAACGAAGCTTTTACAAAAGGTGATGAAGGATCTTTCCCCCTTTGATGTCACATAGTATTGTGCAATAACAGCTAAAAATTAAAAATGCTGTTAACTGGTCAATTTTTAACCAATTTTGATGCAATTTTTTTGCTGTTTTAATCATATCTTAAACCAATTAGGCCCATGTTGCCTCTAGTTGTCCATAGTCCTTTAAGTATTCATGAGAAATATTTACGGTTGGTTTGAACATTCAAATAATTGGTTATAAATACCATACCTTGCAAGAAAAGTGTATTTGAATATTCTAGAGACTTACGCCCTCAATTTCTGCCGAATGCTCTCTTAAACTACACACAGTTCATTATATGTAAACAATCAAATGAATCACACTTTTTTAATAATTCTTAAGCAAATAAATTGTTGATTAAGTATTACAAGAAACTTACAACAACATTTCATAGTTATACTAACAAGTTTCTGAAATGAATAATACATTAATACATTATTTTAACTGATAACTAAAACCAAAATTCAAGAGAAACTTAAACAGATCTGGCAAGCAACTGATATTTCAGACAAAAAATAATTGGGATAAAATACAGAAGAAGAAAAGCCAAGGAAATCAAGCTTTTGTTTTGAAAACAAATATTAAAAAAATTATTTTAATTTTTCCCAAAAGAGTATTTTTTCAAGCGGGATTTCTCCACTATGGGAAGTTTTTTTTCACGAATAAAAATAGCTGGTTTAAAATTTGAACCCTTTTTGGGGAGGATTTTGATGCAAATCATTCCTGGTACCTCCTACTTTCCCTGCCCTGATATGTTACAAAGACCTTAGAACCACAAATCAGAGGAAATGTGTTTTTAAAATATTAAGAAAGGAACAGAACTTAAATATAACACGGATGCATAAGCAGATTAAAATGAAACCTGACTTTTACCCTCTAACCATTTAGATGTATTGTCAAAACTGAATTTAACAAGATGTTTGGTCAATGTGGTGAAGAAGTCGAGGAATAAATACAGTTTCATGTTACTAAATAACTTTTGGCAGATTTTAGCTGAAAAGAAAGATGTCGTTTGCTATCAAATTTTTCATTTTTAAATTTAGTATGAAATGGGAATGAAACTTCAGAACTGCAATTATCTGGGTGCTACCTGTCAATAATTCATGCATGTGATTTTGTTATTTTACATTTGCAATGAAATGCTTTTTTTTTCCGCATCATATGCTGAAACCATTGCCAAAAACATTATAAAAAAAATAAAAACATATTACACTGCATTTTTCTTTTTCATTCATTACAACGAAAAATAGAAACAAAATGAAGGCAAAAAAAAACACGGCTGAGAGAAAAACAATCGATGAAAGAAAACCGATCGATTGGTGACTGGTGGTTGTATGTTAATATAACTATGGTGTTTTATATGTGTTAGTTAACATGATTGCATGGTTAGAAACAGACCTCTAGATAGTCCTTGTAGTTCTGTGCCGCCATCCACGTGGATTCCATGTCTTTATAATTCCAAATCTAATGTTTGGGGAGAAACGGTAAAAGTCTGTACTAGCTCCCAAATGTTTTGATGATTTGCATTCACTTTTAATTTTTTTTGATGAAAGACAGCTTTTTGCTTACATAAAAAACAGGTCTTTATAAAAGTATTTATTTATAGGGTTCGTTTTATTCAGGAAAAAAATAACAAATCACTAAATCTAAATCATTTGAGGTTTTGAGCTATACTTAAAAAATTATATATAAAAAATATAAACGTGTATCTTAAAGCTTATTTCAAAAGAGTAAATTAAAAATCTAAAAGTATTTTTTTTTTTTTGCAAAAAGCTAGTGTCGGCTTTTGGCGTATAGGTCAACTTTTTTTTTTTGCTTTAAAACTACACAAAACAACTAGTACTTGAGATGATTAATACGAAAATCAATTTTAACTAGTGACCAATTTAAGCTTATCTAAATCCTAGCACCTAAGATAAATACCAATAATTGATGTAATTGATACTTGATGACGATATCATATCTCTATTGATTCAAATGATAAAATCATGGGTGAACATTATAAATAAATGAAAACTGCATTTAAACTACAACCTTTAGGATAATATTTATCAAGACTTATGGAATAAAAATATCAAAACTTAACTAGTTCCTATGGCAACTGATCCGTGAAGTGGTTTTGAATTAACAGACACCTTATGTTAAAGGAATATCCTGGCGAAATTTCCTTTTCCTTCACATGAATTCAAGAAATAAATCGTTATAAAAACCATGACAACTTATTCTGTTTTGGAGCCATTACATTTCAAAGATTGCACGAGTGATTGGCACAGTGAACATTGTGATGTCACAAATGCACAGGTCCAAGATCAAACTTGAACACTGTACACTGCGAGGTCACTTTTCAAAACACTGGTGAAATTTAAAAGGTAATAACTCAAAAATGGAATAAGATTTCCAGATGATTTTTACACCAATTTGTTTCTTTAGTAGTCGTCTATCAAATAGATAAAACTGAATATTCACAGAAATATTCTAATAAAACTTAACTAGTTAAAGCTTAACTAGTTAAACCTGAAGTAGTTTCAATGAAAACTAATTCCTGTAGTAGATTTGAATGAAACAGTACACCTTATGTTTACTACCAAAAAAAAAAAAAAGGGGGTATATGAATTTCTTTGTACAACATAACCTTCTTAACATAACCTTCTTAACCAATCTGCTAGATATGGGTAATTATATTTTGGCGAAAAAGGTGTAAGTTTGACCATAGAATTCTGAAGTATGACAAGTGCTCATAAATTTCTGTCAGTTTTTAGGCTTCGTATTTTTACACTAGTATGCAAATTAACAGCATCACAGGAAGCAATAGATCCCATTACTTAAAGCAACTAAAAGCAACTTTCATTTAATTAGGTAGTAAAGAGAGCTTAACCCCTGTATCCACCCTCCCTCATTTCTTCTGGGGTTCACATATTCACAAGTTCTTTCCTCTGAGGTTGTAGCACCTGAAGCTGACTATTTACAGATAAACATCTTGACCTTACACATTAAACAAATAATAATCATCAAAATTCCAACATGCACCTGGCAAATTTATCAGCTAATTTTTACCGCAATCCCACTCAGACCAAATATTTGTCTCTAATCGAAAGGTCATAAGTTTTTGTCTAATAAACAAG
This sequence comes from Chiridota heheva, assembly GCA_020152595.1. Taxonomy (NCBI): domain Eukaryota; kingdom Metazoa; phylum Echinodermata; class Holothuroidea; order Apodida; family Chiridotidae; genus Chiridota; species Chiridota heheva. The sequence goes on along the minus strand of JAIGNY010000411.1, from coordinate 1,880,510 downwards.
ATAACAGACAGAATTGGTCTATGTATGTTACTCCAGTTTAATATAAACACATTCTTTCCTAAAAAGCTTTTAATGGTCATAATGGTTTTGAAACTCATTTTGAAACACATAAATTTCTAAATGGATATTCTTTTTTCTGGAGGTTTATATCCGCTCTTTAGGGCGTGAGATAAACTACTTTTTAAGAATAAATATATAGGCGTTTGGGTGCTTTGCTGTTGCCCAACAGACCAAACCTAACTCCAGGCCCCTAGTTTTGTTTTTTCCAGAGGTTTCAGAGGGGTGATCCACCCTGCCCCTCATGTCCTCCACCCGGCCCCCTTTTCATTAAGTACTCTTCATTTTAATCAAAATAACATACTTTTGCGAACTAATTTTCTTCTATTCAAGCTGATTCCAGTTCCGCAATATAAAAAAGCTGCAAGTACACACCACAACCTATATTACTTACTCCCTTATTTACATTTCAAGGGCCCTCAAACCTGCCGTCAAGGGCCCTCAAACCTGCCTTAAAAATTGCCCTCAAACCTTCCCCCAAACCAGCCCTCAAACCTGCCATTAAGGTGCCCTCAACCCTGCCATTAAGGTGCCCTCAACCCTGCCATTAAGGTGCCCTCAAACTTGCCTTCAAGGGCCATCAAACCTGCCCTCAAACTTTCCCCCAAAACTGCCCTCAAAGGCCCCCAAACCTGCCCTCAAGGACCCTCAAACCTGCCCTCAAAATGCCCCAATCCTGCCCTTAAGTTGCCCTTAAACCTGCCTGTAAGGTACCCTCAAAGGTCCTCAAACCTGCCCTTAAGCGCCCTCAAACCTGCCCTCAAACCTTCCCTCAAGGTGCCCTCAAACCTTCCCCCAAGATGCCTTTATTTACATTTCAAGTGCCCTCAAACCCGTCCTTAAGGTGGTCTTAAACCTGCCCTCAAGGTGCCTTCAAACCTGCCCTCAAGGTGCCTTCAATCCTGCCCTCAAAGTGCCTTCAAACCTGCCCTCAAAAGGCCTTCAAACCTGCCCTCAAGGTGCCTTCAAACCTGCCCTAGGGCACTCGAACCTGCCCTAGTGCTCTTATTTACATTTCAAGTGCCCTCAAACTTGCCTTCAAGGTGCCCTTATTTACATTTCAAGGGCCCTCAAACCTTCCCTCATTTACATTTCAAGGGCCCTCACACCTTCCCTAAAGGTGCCCTCGAACCTTTCCCCAAACCTGCCCTCAAGATGCCTTTATTTACATTTCAAGTGCCCTCAAACTTGCCCTCAAGGTGCCCTTATTTACATTTCAAGTGCCCTCAAACCTGCCCTCAAACCTGCTCTCATGGTGCCCTCAAACCTGCCCTAGTGCCTTCAAACCTGCCCTAGTGCCTTCAAACCTGCCCTAGTGCCCTCAAACCTGCCCTAGTGCCTTCAAACCTGCCCTAGTGCCCTCAAACCTGCCCTAGTGCCCTCAAACCTGCCCTAGTGCCCTCAAACCTGCCCTAGTGCCCTCAAATCTGCCCTAGTGCTCTCAAACCTGCTCTGAAGGTGCCCTCAAATCTGCCCTAGTGCCCTCAAACCTGCCCTCGTGGCCTCAAACCTGCTCTCAAGGTGCCCTCAAACCTGCCCTCAAGTTGCCTTTTGGTCCGTAACACCCCTTTCGGATCAAGCTAGGGGTTTGAACTTGTATTTATTTCACTGTAAGTTTATAATCAATGTCAAAATACTTAGATATATGCATAATCACATAAACTATATCTTGAAATATCAATTATCCCGATCCCTTACAAACACTAAAAAATAAGTACTAGAACCAAAAATTTAGATAACAGATTATACTGCACTTCCCCTTACTTTTACCCAATATAATGTAATATTTTAGTTGTATGATTGCCAACTTTCCTGGAGCAAGGGTCTGAGATACTTCACGGGGGCTATTAGGGAATCATTTCTTTGACCTTTTGAATAGCTAAAAGTCGTATTTTTCAAAGTAAAAAGTTCTACAAAAAATGAGTTCAATTGGTCTTTAACAGCAATTGTTCTACAAAATACCATGTGGTATAACCCTTACAATCTTTAAAGATTTGAAAATATCTAAAAGCATCTTGAGCTTTATTGCTTCAAAATTGATAATAGACCAATAATGCAACATATCATTAAATAAAATCAGTTGAAAACTGGCCATTTTGGGGCCTTATTGCGCAATAATGAACACACTGTTGATTGCTTATGCAAATCCATTTTCAGTTCATTTTCTCTAAAATATATTTTGAAGGTCGACGTCCGATTCCATTCGGGTAATTTAACACTTTATTATACCTCTGCGGCAACAGGTAATCAGCAATGAAGAAATAAAATTGATAACTGGCCTAAATTGAAGAACACATTTTAAAGAATGTCTTAAGGATATTTTTGAGCTTGATGACATCACAAAGTTCACCTGAATTCTAAAATCTGGAAACGTTGATTGACCATAAGTGAAAAACTACACAAGCTTTTTCATATATTTAAAGGGCATTTTACACAGAATTGAATGTTGTTTCACATATGTAAAAACTGCTACAAGACTAGACCTTTAAAGTAGTGTGCTGTGCAAGCTTGCATATGCTTCTAAAGCTTGACCCACACAAATAGGGGCTAGAATAAAGAAGCTTACTAACAGATATATGCTTGTACTAAGACATGAAGTTCTGTAGAATCTTGCATAACTCCAACTGCACGTTTTTAGGGGGGGGGGGGGGTTGCTTTTGTCATCATATTTCATGATTTACTTTAGAAAACTTTGACATGTCTACTCACGAATTCTAATTTCATATTCTTAATATTCAGTAACAAAATCAAATATTTCATGAATGCAAACTTTAATATTTAAATAAAGGGACAATCTACTTAATTATCATATAAATAATAATACAAATATTTGTTTAAGCCAGTGTGATCTTCACGGATATGATACTTAAAATTGGATGAGAATAACCAAAAACAAACTATTGAAGAAAATTTACTTCTAGATAATAAAAAAATATATAAAAAACAATATACGCATAACCTTCCTTTAAGCTAATGCTTTCCCTTCTTGGTGGCAAAACTAATGATGAATTCTTGAGTGCACTGAAGAAAAAAATCTCTTCGAAAGCAGTTCTTAGAAAATGCAAAAAACATGAAACATTACATGTACTATATAAATATATATACACAAAAATATAGATGATTTCGCACCATTTAGTCCCAAAACACAATTACCACACAAAATGTTTTAACATGCTCTTTCGTGAACGTATAAAATACAACAAGCATTGAATTATCTATAAAAAGCCATGTGCTCTCATCCCTTAAATGAATGAATATGCATTAGACAATTAACATAACAATCAAGCATTTGGAATATGGGTCACCATACAGCTACGACCCATTCATTTTATACTAAATATATGCAAATCAGCAAAAAGTGTGGGTGTCACCTCAACCAGTATGATACAATTGATGTTATTTTTTTATCAAAATGAAAGTTTTATGTATAAAGTAAAGAGGCCAAGTGAATGTTATTAAATTGCTCAAAATTTCTCTTGCTTTAAAGGATTAGTCCAAGGGATGAGCAGGTCTATCTTATATGAAAGAGGACTTCAAAAGAAACAAAATGGTGCAGAAAGCATTCAAAAATCTTATTCCATTAAGGAGATATTTAAGTTTCAAGCTCTGTCTTATCTGTGTAGAAATGACTCGTGTAGTATTAAAGTCTACTATGGAAAGTTGGCGCCCTCATCCTCACTTTCTTGACAATTGTTAATGTATTTTAAAGCCAGCTTATTTTAATTTGTTACTATGTAAATCATTTTCCCTCAAAACGTTTTTCAGGTGGTATAATATGAATACCTTTGTTAGATCTAGTTTTACTACTTTTTTTGACATATCCATGGTTTTTAAGCCACAGAATCACAGGACAAAATATGTTAAAGACAAAGACTTTGAGGAATCTGAGGCTACGACATCACAACTAGTCTGATTTCAGTCGTTTCTACAAAGATTATACCATCCTTTAAACTCAGATATCTCCTTTACTGAATAAGATTTTTGAATACTTTCTGCACTACTTTTGTTTCTTTTGAAATCCTCTTTCATATAAGACAAGACTTGCTTGACCCCTGAACTAATCAGTAATGTAAACACTGCATGAAAATTGCCAAATAATATGAAGATCAAAGGTGTTTTCAAAACTTTGATACAGGGATAGTAATCCAGATAGCTGGCAGCAAGAGATAGCTTTGGTACAAATGGCTAGCAAGAGGTTATACAATCCTAAGGTCATAGGTCAGACATGCAATTTGACCTTGGCTTGTGTATTTGCCAGCTATTTGAACCATTACATGCACTTGCCTTGCTCTACAGCATATCCATGCGCTATTTTTTCAAATTTGATATTTATTATCAACTATGCTTGCAAAATAGCGGATATAAAACACTAGCTTTCATCTGGAGCACCGATGACATCATTTCACCTTTGACCTTTTGCCTTGGTTGAGAGGACACCGAAAAGTCAAAATAAAAAAAGACAAAAAGTACCAGAAATTCTTCTGCTGGATCCCGTGGGCGTTTCAGGCTGTTTGTTTCAGGCGTGGTCGGAAGCTAATTAGTATGCACAGCGACAAGATGTATTTTGGCCAATGGATTTGCAGCGTAGCCAGCCGAAGGCCATGTGTATGGGAAGGGAATCATACGGGCAGAAGTCATTAACATAAACGGCAAGCACGGAACGTACAGCGGCATGGCATTGTTGTGGTGGGAGAAACGAAAGAAGCAAGAAAGAAAGAAAAGGGTGATTCATGTCAGTGTCCTGTATAGACATGCAAAACGTTTTTTTTTTTTTTTTTTCAGTCTAAGCGTTCTGTCAAGAATGCAGTGTGTCACTACTATGGTATGTGAGTTTATTACCCATGTCATTTCTATAAAATAAAATAAAATTTCTTCGTGATTTAAAAGGAGAAAGAATATCACACAAAAATTTAAAAAAAAAATTGCAGAGTTGTACAGTTCTGTGCTTGATACACTTTAACAGTTCTTTGCATTTTTAAACAATGGATTTATTTCTGTTTGTTTTTTTTTCTCCATATTTTTTTTGGCTACATAATGATTGTTGTTGTATAAGTGCTGAGGAGTTAAAAGCTCGATATTAATAACAAAAAAGATGGTGATGAGAGAATCTTCAGTCCCAAACACACACACCATGAAGGTACAAATTGGGCAAACATGCAATAGTTTAAAATACTTGAGAAAAAATATTGAGAGTACATACTATGAATCAGTTCCATGCATGTCAAGCCCCTAAGAAGTTTTCCCCAATTTGCTATTATTACTAACACACTAGCCATAACAAAATGTACACTTCCACCATCACCACAACACTCTACGGCTGTATTAAAGCCACCATCTAGCTATACCATTAAACTACCCCATCTAGCTATACCATTAAACCCACCATCTTGCTATATCATTAAACCACTCATCTAGCTATACCATTAAACCACCCAACCAGCTGTACCATGAAACCCTCCACCCATCTAGCTCTAGCTATACCATTAAACCCACCATTTAGCTATACCATTAAACTTACCATCTAGCTATACCATTAAACCACCCAACTAGCTGTACCATTGAACCCACCACCCATCTAGCTATTCCATTAAACCCACCATTTAGCTATACCATTAAACTCTCCATCTAGCTATACCATTAAACTACCCAATCTAGCTATATCATTAAACCCACCATCTTGTTATACCACTAAACCCACCATCAAGCTATACCATTAAACCCACCATCTAGCTATATCATTAAACCCACCATCTTGTTATACCACTAAACCCACCATCTAGCTATACCATTAAACCACTCATCTAGCTATATACCTTAAAACTCACCATCTAGCTATACCATTAAACCACTCATCTATCTAGCTATACCATTACACCACTCATCTATCTAGCTATACCATTACACCACTCATCTATCTAGCTATACCATTACACCACTCATCTAGCTATACCATTACACCACTCATCCATCTAGCTATACCATTAACCCACTCATCTAGCTATACCATTAAACCACTCATCTAGCTATATACCTTTAAACTCACCATCAAGCTGTACCATTAAACCCACCATTTAGCTATACCATTAAACTCACCATCTAGCTATACCATTAAACCACCCAACTAGCTATACCATTGAACCCACCACCCATCTAGCTATTCCATTAAACCCACCATTTAGCTATACCATTAAACTACCCAATCTAGCTATATCATTAAACCCACCATCAAGCTATACCATTAAACCCACCATCTAGCTATACCATTAAACCCACCATCTTGTTATACCACTAAACCCACCATCTAGCTATACCATTAAACCACTCATCTAGCTATATACCTTAAAACTCACCATCTAGCTATACCATTAAACCACTCATCTATCTAGCTATACCATTACACCACTCATCTATCTAGCTATACCATTACACCACTCATCTAGCTATACCATTACACCACTCATCCATCTAGCTATACCATTAATCCACCCAACTAGCTATACCATTAAACCCACCATCTAGCTATACCATTAAACCCACCATCAAGCTATACCTTTAAACTCACCATCTAGCTATACCATTAAACCACTCATCTAGCTATACCATTACACCACTCATCTAGCTATACCATTAAACCCACCATCAAGCTATACCATTAAACCACTCATCTAGCTATACCATTACACCACTCATCTAGCTATATACCTTTAAACTCACCATCAAGCTGTACCATTAAACCCACCATCAAGCTATACCATTAAATCCACCATCTAGCTATACCATTAAACCCACCATCAAGCTATACCATTAAACCCACCATCTAGCTATACCTTTAAACTCACCATCTAGTTATACCATTAAACCACCCAACTAGCTATACCATTAAACCCACCATCTAGCTATACCATTAAACCCACCATCTAGCTATACCATTAAACCCACCATCTAGCTATACCTTTAACCTCACCATCTAGCTATACTATTAAACCACCCAACTAGCTATACCATTAAACTCACCATCTTGCTATACCATTAAATTCACAACTCCCATTTTTCCACCCATTCAACTGTCACCATTATTCTCCCATTTATCTGAAGTTACACTGAAACTCCATACCTATTCCAAGTTTCTTAAATGCCACCATGCATTGCCAGCATATCTTCATGCCTAAATCACCTCCAAACCTGCCATTATTCTAACCTTACTTTATTGATTTAATATTGATTATTTTGCCAACCATTATACCACTATATCCGCTTGTTGTATAGCTAGGTCTAAGATCCAAAAATCAACATCCACAACATATATTCATACTGCTAGTTTTAACTCCCAACAGGTTATGGTAAACCCATACTCCTTGCCTATCAATCTCACAACCAACTTACATTAACCCTAGCCTATGCAACTCACAACCAACTTACATTAATCCTAGCCTATCCAACTCACAACCAACTTACATTAACCCTAGCCTATGTAACTCACAACCAACTTACATTGACCCTAGCCTATGCAACTTACACCCAACTTACATTAACCCTAGCCTATCCAACTCACAACCAACACATTAACCCTAGCCTATGCAACTCACCCAACTTACATTAATCCTAGCCTATCAACTCACCCAACACATTAACCTAGCCTATGCAACTCACAACCAACTTACATTAACCCTAGCCTATGCAACTCACAACCAACTTACATTAACCCTAGCCTATGCAACTCACAACCAACTTACATTAACCCTAGCCTATGCAACTCACACCCAACTTACATTAATCCTAGCCTATCCAACTCACAACCAACTTACATTAACCTAGCCTATGCAACTTACAACAACTTTTAACCTAGCCTATGCAACTCACAACCAACACATTACCCTAGCCTATCCAACTCACAACCAACTTACATTAACCCTAGCCTATGCAACTCACAACCAACTTACATTACCCTAGCCTATCCAACTCACAACCAACTTACATTAACCCTAGCCTATGCAACTTACAACCAACTTACATTAACCCTAGCCTATGCAACTTACAACCAACTTACATTAACCCTAGCCTATGCAACTTACAACCAACACATTAACCTAGCCTATGCAACTTACAACCAACTTACATTAACCTAGCCTATGCAACTTACAACCAACTTACATTAACCCTAGCCTATGCAACTTACAACCAACTTACATTAACCCTAGCCTATGCAACTTACAACCAACTTACATTAACCCTAGCCTATGCAACTTACAACCAACTTACATTAACCCTAGCCTATGCAACTCATAACCAACTTACATTTACTTCTATTCCTTGCTTATCTTATATCTAAACCCTAAGCTAAACCTAAAAACCTTACAGTACCCCCACTCTAAACCTGCATGAAGTAATCCTTTTTACCTATCCTATCCAATTTCCTAACCTATCCATCCCCAAACGGCACACATCTACCCCTTTTCCTAGCCTATGCAACTCACAACCAACTTCCATTAACTCTAGCCTATGCAACTACCAACCAAGTCATGACTACCCCTACCACTAAGTCCAAGCCTACCCGAAGACTATCATGCTTAAAGTAGAAATGACTTTAATCCAAACAAAGATATTTTTTTGTAAATGAATTTACGTTAAGATTTGAGTTAACGTTCCCATAAAAATAAAAAACTACTGACAACTCTAAACCATTTCAAAAGAGCAACATGTCACATGACTTATAGTATGTTCAAGTGATCCTTAGGTCTGTTTTATGAAAAGGTCAAGATTATACTAAGTTTCAACTTTTGGGGTTACGACTACCAATGTGATGGAATATGTGCAATGATGACTATACAATCTCACTAGAGGACGATTAAAAAATAAAAAAGCAAAGAAGCGTCATTTCTCTGAGATATGCGGGAAAGCGTGACGGCTCAAAGACCACAATGCAACATGTTTCCACCATGCTAGTTTTGACAAATTTTTTCTATCTTTTTTTTAAGCTATTGCATGTTTACAGAGCAATTAAAAAGTCACATTTAGATATAAAAGTAAATATTTTTTTAAATAAATTCAACGGAAACAAAAAAAATGAAAAGAAGTGTAACATATGATTGTTCTATCATGGTTATTGATAATAGAGAATTAATACAGCTGTTGATTGTGAAAAAATGTTCTTCTTGTTACTGTTAACTACCAACACATGCAAACTCACGCACACGAGAGGTATATAGCCACTAGGATATGATCAAATGCAAATTAAAGGTGACAATTATTCAGTAATCTTGGAGATTTAACTGCGGCATCTGAGTTTCACATAATAATATGAATGAATATGATACAAGTAAAAAGAGCTGGAGGCGGCAATCGTTTTCAGACTTACATCAAATTCTCAAATGATCCCGCCTCCACGACTGAGCGCCCACCACTCCCACAGAATTTCCACAAAAGACTCAATTATTTCTTTCCCTCGCAACATTGAAGTTAAACTTAGCATGCCTTCCTTTGAATCTCAAGTTGTTCATGTGTTCGAATTCATTTCCAAGAGTATTTGTCATGTTCGCATATTCTCTAATGTTATTCCATGAATTTCTGTTGCGCTCACATATTTTAATGTAGCCTTGTGCATTTTTGTTGTCATGTGTTTTAATGTAATTTCACGGGTTTCCTTTGTGTTCCTTTCTGTCCAATTTATTCATGCCATTCAAAACAAAATCCCAAACCCATCTATTCAACTGATTTATAACACATATATGGTTAATTGATTGCAAACCAATCAGTGATTCACAATTACCAATCTAATCTGATCTAAACCCAATCAGAAGTAATTTGAACCCAATCTGATCTCATATGCAACTAATCAGCACTGATTTGTAAAAAAAAAAAAAAAAAAACTGGTTTGCAACTAATCTCAATATAATTTGCAACTGACCTAAACTGGCTATCGACTAACCAGAGCTAATCAAGAACTAATCTGAACTCCCTTGGAACCAATCTGAATTGATATGGAACTCTGATTTTACTCGTCTAAACAAAATGAATTCTGAATAAACAAAATGTATCAAATGAGCCTGAAATACCACGCACAAAATTCATCAACTTAGTTTCTCACTTCCGAACACATCATCCACACACACACAGAAAATCACACTGAAACACTTTTATACATCTTCCTGATTGTTTTTTTTTTTTTCACTTTTAAACAAACAAATATTTCACCACCTGGCACCTCCAATTAGTATCAAAGAAATGACACTTTGTTTTCTTCTCCAAATCGAGCAAAAATTATATTTGAAAGAAAAATACAGAGGAGAGTTTGAGAAAGAAAAAAAATTGTTAATTTCTTTGAATCACTTTCATTGTGTATAACTGCAATATTGTTATAGCTACAGAAAAGAAAGCATAATTACGATGGCAATTTTTGTTTGTTCTTTTTTAGACATTTACAACAACAATAAATAATAAGATTTATGTTTTGTCTATTGGCGATATACCGTACTGCTCATTAAGTAAATTTCAAGTTTAGAAATGTTAATGTTGAAAATTCTGATATACAGAGAGTAAGAAAATTACAGCGAAGAAAAATACAAGTCACATGTGGATGTACTCCACTGTGAGCAGCTCTTTTATAAAAAGGAATTATTATGCAGTAGAAATAACAGGCAACAAATAGATTTTTCTCACGCATTTGTACTTTCAAATATGGCAAAACTACAATTTAAAGTGACATTTCTTTATCATGTAAATTTATGTAAATTATAATGCAAATTATTCGTCAAAGAGATTATTACTAGCTGCAAAGCCTTTCGCAATGTGGTATCAATTTTGCATTAGGTAGCATCAACTGTCTTCACAACTGATCATACTTGCACATTTTGCACACAATTCATTCAACATTTTACCTTTTCAAATGGCAGTGAAAAATTGTCAAAAGAGGGGGGAGGAGGTGGGAGACCAGTTGTAGAAGTGGTGTGGGGATTAAATTGGTCTTAATCCTAATATCATTCTCAAGATTTTGTCTGAATGTAAATTGGATTTGCTTGAAATATGTGGAAGGCAGGGGGGGGGGAAGGGGGAGGGGGGTGGTGGCAAATCTGCACTTCCTGAAAAGTGGGGGAGGGGCAATGATCCCCTGGCCATCCTTCATTGATCTTTTGAAAGCTGTAATCTCAGAGGACAGCATGATAACAAGTTGACATGGACCGTTCCCTAGATAATGTTCTATGGCTATGTAGATGCAAAACAAGCCATGTTTAAAGTTAACCATTTAAAAAGATGACAAAAAAAGGAAGATAAAAAAGCTAATCAAAATGGATTAATAACTGACCATTTATCAAACAGCTTCAATTTTTTCAGGCCAATATATCACGTCTAACCCGCCACATCACCCTTCCTTTACATTTATCTATTCAATCAATCCATTGATACCCCATTCTCCAAACCTGCTGCAAATTTCACATGATGTACCTTAATTTTTCCAAATTCTGATTTTGTTTCACACTGATGATTAAATTTTGCAGGCCTTTTGTTTCTCAAAACACCTTTAAATTACATTGATGATTTTTGTTTCACACTGATGATTAAATTTTCCATGCCTCTGCTCTCAAATAGCTACACTCCTGCTCCAAACACCTTTATATTGCATTGGGGGAGGGGGAAGGGGAGTGACACAAATTTTGCCAAAAGTTCATTGCCCAGAATTTGTTTAAACATTTACCCCCAAGGCACCTAATCATTTGACCTCTGCTCTCCCGCTCTCATCTCCATTTCAACTCGTAACTAACGTCAATCATCAACATCATGATCTTCATCCCTAATATTTATCTATCCTCAAGATGTCGGTCGTCTTTAACCACCACATGATTCTACAACATACCTCACCTTACCCCATCCTCCACTCACAATCTACCCCACTAAAGGGGCATGAACCTCTGTGACAATAGCATCACCACCTATCCCTTTCATCCTGTATCTCATACACTACCCCACTAACCCCCTTGGCAACCCTAGGCACCACCAATATATTAAGACTTTTCACAGAACCACATTTCACACTATTTTATAATGCAGACAACTTTGACAAAATCTGCAATTCTACCATTTTTTAACAGAATGCTTTAAGGCACTTGACAATTTCTTCCCAAGCTTGATGAAATTTGATGTGCTAAATAAATTCCCCCCCACCCCCAAAAAAACTTTTTTAATTCCACCTACAAAATTATTTATAGTATTTGGCCAAGAAAAGCAAACAGGTTAACTTGTATAATTAGCTCCATATGAGTGCTGATGCTTTCAACCTGCCCCTATGCCCCGGTGTCAACCTATCCCATGCTATGCCCCTTGTTGCACTACTCCCATGCCCCTTACCCCCACCCCTAACCCCTACCCATGAACCCATGATTACACCTCTTTTAAATAGTTTGTCCAAAGTCAAACCACATCCCCACCAGAATTACAATCTGCACCCCATTTTTTTTTTTTTTTTTGGGGGAGTACTTTTCAACAACTTTTTTACATAATCCCCTAAAACTCTGGCATATTTCATTATAAATAGCTGTTTTGCAAATCAATTAGAATGCAGTGATAAGTATGAAAGGTATATGGACAGGTAGAGAGATTTTTTTAACCTGAACAATAGAGCATTTAACTCTGAGCAGAAAAGTCTTCAAATGGTCAGAATGTTCACTTATAACTTTTAGGTTATGACAAATCAAAGTTTGTATAATTTTTCAGCATGTACAAAAGTGATCATGTATGAACAGGAATAGGGGCCTACAGCTAAAATTCTTTCATGTAATTCCTTATATTTCTTTCCCAAATTTGAAATATCAAAGGTTATCAAATTGTGTTCTACTACTAAATCAGGATCAATTTATATAGCCAATTTCTCCCGTTCAAAATATTTGGGGGTAGGATCAAAAAGCAATCAGTTAACATAAGCAATTTTGTAGTTGCCCGGTTCTAAGGTCACAAAATCTTGAACAATTAATACTAATTAGGTATCTAACTTTTAAAATGCTGTAAAATGTTCAATTTTCAACCGATTTTGATGAGACTTTTTGCTGTTTTCATAGTTTTCACTTTCACTGTTGCTAGCTTTCCATATACCTTTAGAGGATGCAAGATGAAATACATTTAACACAAGGCTTCATGGTATCATTAACAGCTTACAACAAAACAAAAGCTATGTGAAAAATTGCTTCAGATTTTTCAATAAATATCATTAAAAATTGTTGTGATTTTTTTTTTTTTTTTTTAAGAACAGTTGCTTTGCATGTTTTTCTTCTTTTTTCATACTCCTGTAAATGCCCACAATCAAAACACTAAATGCAATTACAAGAAAAAAGGATTTTTTTTTTTTTACATAACATCATTTAAAGAAGAAAAAATTACCATTACGTTTGTTTGGTGAAGTAGAGCTTTGACCTTGGTGACTAAAGCTGTTAAAATTCGTAAAATATAAAATTACATTTTTTGTCATTAACGATTCAAAAGATATGACGTGTAACAAAGATTAATTTCAATTAAATGCTCCCTTTGTAAATATACAACAACTGTACAAACACAGGCTTCTAAATGTGAATGACTTACAGCTGCACATCATTTTTAAGCAATATTTTCTCTCTTTTAATCAAACTTATCCAAGTTGTGAGATTACCAAAGACATTTTCCGGAAACAAGCAGAACAATTATGCACTGGTAAAATAGGTTTCCATGAAACTTTGCAGCTCATCTGGAAATCTCCAGTTAGCAGGGAACCTGTCTGAGATTTGCTGGTTAATTTTCCTTCAAGTTTACAACAACAAAAAATTCAATTTAAAAATGATATTTCTCTAATTTTACTTCCCATCCGAGAGCAAAACATGAAAATGGGTATTTAAATCCTCTCAGGGGACAAGTGGAAGTTTCCCATGTCTCTGTTTCAAATGCCTCTGGTGCCTGGGTGCATGCACAATTGTCTCCTCTTCCACACCCCCTCTCAGTGGTCTGTAAAACCAGAATGCTTCTTGATTGCCCTGAGGTATAGTCTCCATCCTTCCATGGGTGGTACGAGGGATGTAATAGTGTGCGCTGTTGGGGATGTAATACCAGGGACTTGGCACATTGGAGTAAATATTGTGAATCAAATTCCACCTTTATATATATCACTTCTCATTTATGACACATTTTTTTTCTTTTAAAAACATCAATAAACTGCCAAATTAGACATCACTAAAATACCATTATACATCTCACACCCCTCATGTACATTCCAGAAATAGTTCCACACATTCTCAATAAACGTCCACATTCTCAATAGACGTCCACACCTTCTCAATAGTGACATCGACACGTTCTTAACAGATGTCCACACATTCTCAATAGACATCCACACATTCTCACTACAACATCGACACATTCTCAATAGACATCCACACATATTCTCAATAGACGTCCACACACCCTCAATAGACATTAACACATTCTCAATATACATCCACACATATTCTCAGTAGACATACACACATTCTCAATAGACGTCCACACGTTCTCAATAGACATCCACACATATTCAATAGACATCCACACATATTCAATAGACATTCACATTCTCAAGTGGCATCCACAAATTCTCAATAAACACCAATACATTCCCAGAAGACATCCACACGTTCTCGATAAACATCAACACATTCTCAATAGTGACATCGACACGTTCACAATAGACGTCCAAATATTCTAAACGGACATCAACACATTGTCAATAGTGATATCAACACATTCTCAATAGATGTCCACACATTCTCGATAGACCTCCACACATTCTTAATACTCATCCACACATAATTAATACACATCTGAACATATGCAATATACTTTTAACGTATACTTAATACAACAAAAACACCACCATACACACACACACATTCACAATCCCTTTTTAAGGGAAGTTAGTTAATAACTAAACGCACGTTTCGTTTCAAACAACGACACAAGCTCCACACCTATTTATGACGTTTCTTTACACATTGCAAAACACGGTGAGTGACAGAAAAATCAACGTTTTCCAGTATTTATTAAAAGAAATAATAACCCATAATCCAAACTTCCCAAACCATGATCAAACATAAACAGAAAACATTAAAAAAAATGAAATTCTGTTTTAATTCGAAATGAGTTAATTGTGAAGAATCGAGACCAGTTGCATCACTGATATCGTGAAGTTTAAAAACAGTTCTGGAACTATATACATAGACAGACGTACAGCATGATAGGTTGAGGGAGGTGGGGAGGAAGGGAAATAAATGAAACAGCTGTATTTTTTGTGCGAGGTGTTCAGACCTTTATTATTATGCTAAGCAAAGCAGTTTATGCCAATATGCTAGACAGACAAATAATTTTCTTCTCACAAGCAACTTTTTCTTTCCTATTTTCATGCAATTTCACTTTTGAAGACAATGCTATTTTTACACTTTGTACGAGATCACAAGACGTTCTTACGATACAAATGCGTCATGCTATTAGATTTCCGAATATGTTTGAGATATTTGTAACCAGCATCACTAATTTGGACGTCACTTCATTCTACAAAAACGTTGGCGACAATTCACATCCACGTCAAAATCACCATCCTAAAATCAATACTGGAGAAAGGGTCCCCATTTGGCAGATTCCTCAAAACTATTAAATAAGGAAATGGAGGTTAAAAACTCAAGATGATTTTTTTGTACTTTTGTATCTTCCGACAAACAAGACATTTCTGCAATTTTAGTTTCATCTTTACCAATCATTTCAATTTTCGTAAAGAGAAAGAATTTCATTTGTACCAGTGAACAATAATTCTCCAAAAAGAACTTGCCGTGAAATGAATTGTGGCTGTCCCAAACGGTGCATGTTAAAGAACTACTTAATAAAATGTCATCAAATTTCAGCCAATTTTTAAAAGAATTTTTGTTTGTGCTAAAAGCCATCAAATTGGGCTACACTCACATAAATGAGTCGTTACTTGAAAAGAAATGGTGCTACAATTCTTTCAAGCACACCCAGTTACCATCTTGCGTGCAACAATATTGTAAAATGCTCCCCATTCATTATGAAATTTGGTCACTTTGTAACCAAGTAGTTGGTTACATTTTTAAGCAAGTGATTGGCTACTTTGTAACCAGTTAGTTATTAATGAAGATTATAAATTATGAAACATACCATAAATCGGAAAATACAAAGCTCCCACATAAATGTTTGGTTATTCTGATTTTTCACAAAAACATTTTGTTCGGGTTAATTCTGAGAGCTACAATTAATTGATATTGAATTTTGTTGCAAAAATGAGACTAAATACTTCTAACAAAATGGGTGTCTTTGAAATAAAAACCTAGGAAATCATATTAGCATCTTTGGAGATATATTAATCTTCATTGACACTACCAACATCACCCTTGCCCAAAACATCACTTTGCCTTTTTAAAAAGCCTGTGCATTACTAAAAGTGTTCATTTGAGCAAAGGAAAATATAGTTGTTACCCCATGTCACCATATTCATTTATAGTGGGCTGTTAAAACCACTTCTTGCAATAAAAACATGAACAAAATTCCCCCAAACCCGATGGAACCCACCTGCAATAAATCACATGCACCATTCACACACTTTACTTCTTTGAAACGACATATCATGAAGGATAAAAAAAAATGAAAAAAACACTGCACGATATGGACGAATTAGGAAACGCATGATACTTTTATGACACGATATTAATACTGGAGGCGGTTTCAAACAATAAAGTGAGCAATATTAGAAGAAAAAAAACTGAAAAATAAAAAACATGTCAAACAGTGTCGTTTTTTTTTCAAGCAACAAGCCAATGAGGCTGCAAGTCAGCATTCAACAGAGAAAAAGCATGGAGATACATACCACAGCCGCGATACTGGGCGGAGGAGGCGGAGTTTGCTGTTGCGCCGTTTTGATTTTAACTTGCAGATGCGCTGGAGGGTGGAAGTACTTGCATTTCTCGCGCGTACACCGTCCTTTTACGTAATCCATGCACACTGTCACAGTATTATTGGTGTTGTCAATGGTCAAATGTTCGTCGGGGTGGGCAAATTTGCATTCCATTTCCCCGCGAGAGCAGTTCCCCCTTTGATATTCCCTACATACCTGTTTAAGGAAATAAATTGTAATAGAGAGGTTTGATAAAAATAAAAATTTTGGGGAGTTTTTTCATTGGTTGAAAAGATGGAAATGATTTTTAAGTTAAAAAAATTGTCAAAGAAAAAATAATCCAATTATTACCTCATTTTTGCCAGTAATCATCTTTTATTTTTTTCTCTCCCATAAATCTCAGATATGTTAAATCTGTACATAATTTCTGATAATTTAAAATTTCATGGTACAAGGGGGAAAATTATCAACGAAAAAAATTCAAAAACTGCAAACAGCAAACAGTCACTTAACATTTTTTTCCGGTAACAACAATCCAAGCATAGCAAAATCAAATCATTCCATCAAAAAATTTTCACGAAAAAAAAAACAAGCAGAAGCCAATAATTCTTGAATGGTAAGCCACAAAGTGTATGTGACATGACGATTAAACCTCTCTTCACTATGTTTGAATTTCCCAATAGGAATTGAGATTCTGTGTGGAAGGGTGGGGCTAGTTGAGGTAAAGCATGTGCATATGATCGTTTTTACATCCATTAATCCAAGAATGACGCTTTCTCGTACCGCAAAATATCCCTACAACCGCGCAATAGCAATCGGTTTTAAAACGCTGCAATTCTATAAGCCGCGCGGAAATTTTCATGTTTCAAGCGCGGAAATTTTCTACAAAAGCGATGCTCAGTGTGTTTCTGATCAGATTGTATTTCAAAGCAGATTTTCATTTGTCGTTTTTAATGACAGACACCCTCGCTAGCACTAAGCGCATCTTATTCGTTTGAATAGACTTGAGAGAAACCCTACCATTTCTGGGGTTATGATTGGTCCTTTCCAGTCTCTTAAAACGTACGGCTGTTCTTGAAATCCGCTGTATGACCTCCAAAGGCTAGAACGTTCATTTATGCCACCCTGAACAGCAAAAGGTAAATTGGTGAGACAAAAGTAGCTGGGCAAGCAAGTTTTGAAGTAGCAAAAAAAAAAAAGTAAATAAATAAAATGTAACACAAATCTGGGTCAATTGCAATGGTATATTATGGTGCCTGTTTCTCTTTTGTCTGTTTCTAAATTACAAGTGATGTCTCAGAGAGCTACAATTGAATCATATCTAATGGTTCCAAATTTATTTCTACTTTTGCTGTCTTTATTATATTTATTTCTACTTTTGACATCTTCATTATATTTATTTCTACTTTTGACGTCTTCATTATATTTATTTCTACTTTTGACGTCTTCATTATATCTATTTCTACTTTTGACGTGTTTATTACATTTATTTCTACTTTTGACGCCTTCATTAATCTATTTCTACTTTTGACGCCTTCAATATATTTATTTCTACTTTTCACATCTTCATTAATTTATTTCTACTTTTGACGCCTTTATTAATTTATTTCTACTTTTGACGCGTTTTTATTAATTTATTTCTACTTTTGACGCCTTCATTATATTTATTTCTAATTTTCACGCCTTCATAATATTTATTTCTACTTTTCACGCTTCATTATATTTTTTCTACTTTTGACGCCTTCATTATATTTATTTCTACTTTTGATGTCTTTTTTACATTTATTTCTACTTTTGACTTTCATTATATTGAATTCTACTTTTCATGTCTTCATTATATTTTTTCCACTTTTCATGTCTTCATTATTTTTATTTCTACTTTTGATGTCTTCATTATACTTATTTCTACTTTTGACGCGTCTTCATTATATTTATTTCTACTTTTGATGTCTTCATTATATTCATTTCTACTTTTGACGTCTTCATTATATTCATTTCTACTTTTGACATTCTTATTATATTTATTTCTACTTTTCACATCTTCATAAATTTATTTCTACTTTTCACGCCTTCATTATATTTTTTCTACTTTTGACGCCTTCATTATATTTATTTATACTTTTCACGCCTTCAATATATTTATTTCTACTTTTGACGCCTTTATTCTATTTATTTCTACTTTTCATGTCTGCATCATATTTTTTCTACTTTTCACGCCTTCATTATTTCTATTTCTACTTTTGATGTCTTCATTATATTTATTTCTACTTTTGACGCCTTCATTATATTCATTTTTAATTTTCATGTCTTCAGTATATTTTTTCTACTTTTCACGTCTTCATTATTTCTATTTCTACTTTTAATGTCTTCATTATATTTATTTCTACTTTTGACGTAATCATTATATTTTTTTCTACTTTTGACTTCATTATATTTATTTCTACTTTGACATCTTCATTATATTTATTTCTACTTTTGACGTATTCATTATATTTATTTCCACTTTTGACGCTTCATTATATTTATTTCTACTTTTGATGTCTTCAATATATTTATTTCTACTTTTGACGCCTTCATTATTAAAGAAATTAACTCAGATGAATGGATTTAGGTGACTTGGCATTCCTACAAGCTATTAAAACAAAAGATTTAGGTCACTTGACATTCCTATGGGTTATTGGTTATTAGAACAAAGGGTTGAGAAGAGGAAGGGGGGGGGGGGAGGGGATATAAAATTCTTCAAAAAGATATAATTTACTAAACATGTTTTCGATTCCGATTTTTAACAATTTTACTACTGATTTTGTCCGATTATTTTGTCACTTGGTAGAACCAAAAAAAAAAAAAAGATTTATGTTTTTTCATGATTTGTTGTGGTTTATTTTTCTGTTTATTTGGACCATTCTAAAACAATAAGTCAAACCTTCTAATGTACTCGGTAAAGTGTGATAAAGTTTTTGAACCATGTGATGTTGATACTTTCCTGATGAAACAGGAAGGGACACAATTAAATTTCATAGGATAATATCAATTCATAGGCTAACTAGGAGTCAAAGTTAAAAGGTCAGCCCAATGTTGACCCCTAGGAATGTTACAAATATTAATTTATCACAATATATATCATTGTTCCCAATAAGATTGGTTTTATAATTCTAAAAATGTATTATTTAAATCAATTCAATTTCTTCACATTAGCTCTTTTTAATCAGTTGATAGCCTACTATAATGAGAGTTTGCAAAAGACATAAGTAGACCTTATAGTGAAAATGTTCAGGACAGGTGGTTTAGTTCATAATTACTTTTATAAACCAGATAAAAATCATGAATTTAGTGTAAGCCCAGCCATATTGTGCAAATGAGTGCAATAGGCAAATGTGTGCATCTTGATTTTATACAAAACTAAAAATGACAACATTCTTCAAATCAAAATTACAATCGTATTTTTTGTTTTTGCTTTTTCTGATCTGTTTTTTTTTTTTCTTCAATGCTTTGAAAACAGAAAATTATAAATTAAATCACTGAGGACTTTACAATGTTAATTAAAGAAATTCTGTGTGAAATGAAAACAGCTCTCCCTGATTAAGCATAGATGACATGTTACTAAGACTGACCACACGCTACATGGATTAGTTTGAATTCCGGTGAACATTTAAAAAAAAACATGTTAAATAGGGAGGACGAATAATTGTATTCCAAGAAAACTTTTATTGACTGTTGATTTGAGATCTGAGACATCACTTTCTATTACATATTTGGTATTTTTTTTTTTTTTTTTGAGAAGAGATTAAACTCTCGTAAATTAGACACGGAAATGATGGAACATGTTTCTCCTCTAACAAGTGCACACAACAGCAACAACCTTTGATGTACGCAAGCAGAAGCTACTGTTTACGAAGCGTGTGGGGTACAAACTTCTGAAAACAAGCCGCAAAAGCTAAGCCTAAAATGTACTATAATTGAAAATAATACAAACGGAAGCGTAAGAAATAAAAGCGGCGTGAGGTAAAAGTACCAGAGCAAATAGCGTAAAAATGCGGTAAGGAATGCATGCAACTTTCATTTCAGCCAATTGATAACTGAGCATACGCTACACGTCAGGTGGATAATGGATGGAAAAACCACAGATTCTCAACACAGAAGAGGAGAAAACAAGAGAAGAAGAAAAGATTGATTACTGCCCACACCCGTGTATTAGCTCCAATAATTTTTAGCTCAACAACCAATGAAGGCTTAAGAAACCTAATTAGCAAGTGTATTTAAAATGCAATTGGCAATTTACTGCTTATTTTAAGGTATTTGTTACCATTTTTTACCTAAAAACTCTAACAATAATTCATTTCCAAAATTACCCCAAATTCTCTCTGCGTTTATCTTTTAATTAAGTGCCTAAATTGATTGTTATCGTAACTATCATTTTACCTCTACTCTCTATTCCAACCCATAAAACATTTTTTTTTTTTTGCAACCCTTTACTTCAGTCTATCTGTCATGATCAATCAATATATGTACAAATCAATCAATGTCCCTTCCCTCTCCTCCTGAGAGTCACTATCATAACTTTGCACATCAAAAAGAATTTCAAATGCCCATAATGATTTCTTTTCAAATACCTTTTACATTACAACTTGATCTGGAATCATTACCAGGACAAACAAAGAGTTTTGATTGATCTTTCAATTGATTAATCTGGTTTGTCAATCTTAACAATCAAAATTTTATTGATCAAACAGGTTCTCATACTTCATTCCACAAACTGATTAAATATATTCTAATTTGGAAAGTTAGATCAGAGGTACATTAGTTTCCAAAGTAGTGGTTCAGGGAATAATTGAAATCTCTACCACGGAAATTGCAGGGGTGATATCCTAGGAATAAAAACATTTATTTCTTTTTTGGAAGAAGGAATTCTTGCCAAATAATATATTTCTGTTCCAGAAAGTAAAGCCTTCACTCGTGTGCTAGTCTTAAACAAATATCCAATTCAAAAAATGATTGCTAAAAATCTTTCAGAGATACATTTTCAAATGGAAACAGACATTGAAATCCATAAAATATTCATTTCTTTGTTTGTGTATAATTTTTTGTTTGTTTGGAATACGTAGGCATAAAATTTAATTAATTTGCAATGGCACGGTTGAACATTTTTGTTTCAAAATTTTGCTACATCAGATGTTTAGTATTTCCGAATGTAAATATACAAAATTATTAATTAAAGATAATATGCAAGTACTTGCTTGGTATGCCCACATGCATTACATTTTCAGAGAGAGAGAGAGAAAAAATAATAAAAGCAAAGGTGGAAATATCCACTTTTATAGATAAAAGCAAAGATGGAAATCTCCTCTTCCCGTGAGAATCAAGACAAATGTTGAATGATCACACCACCTCAACAAAAACAAATGACACAACAAAACCAGAGACTCGCCCGACCCACCACAAAAAAAAAAAAAAAGATTACATTTTCATTTTTCAAAAGTGAACAAACAATGTCATTTAAATCATTACAATCAACAACAGATTGGAAAATAAAGACAATTCAATGAATGATCAATTGTTTTTTTTTTTGGTTTTTTTTTTCAAAGTGTAAAGAGATATATCAAAGCTATCACCTACAACATGCAAAAGGAATAATGAGAAAATTGATGACAACGAAAGGAATTTAACCAATCAGAACGTGTCGAACCACTGATTGGTTAAATCTCAATGATGGTGATTCATTAACAGCATAGCATGATGAAACATTCTCAAAAGAAATATTCCTGTGACTTTTCATTTTCATGTAATATGACAGGGCACTATGAAAGAAACAAATTGATGTAAAATTTCATCTTGATATCTTATTCCAGTTTAGTTATTACATTTCTAAGATTGTGCAAGTGTGTTGAAAAGTGACCTCACTGAGTACAGTGTGATGTCATATAAGCCAAATCCAAGACAATTATTGTGTAATTTTTTTGAAAACTAATTGTCTTCCATAAATTAATTGTCTTTCATAAATTAATGGTCTTTCGTAAATTAATTGTCTTTCATAAATTAATTGTCTTTCGTAATTAATTCTTTCGTAAATTAATTTTTTCAAAAATCAATTCTTTTATAAATTAATTGTCTTTCATAAATTAATTGTCTATCATAAATCAATCGTCTTTCAAATTAATTGTCTTCATAAAATCATAAAATTAATTGTCTTCCATAAATTGTCTTTCACTTATTGAGATGCGGTACAAGATGCACTTATAAGAACATGCTTTGCCCATCTGCTCATGAACCTTATAATCTATAAGGAAATGGTTGTATAGAACTATATGAAGATTGTCTTTG
This sequence comes from Chiridota heheva, assembly GCA_020152595.1. Lineage (NCBI taxonomy): Eukaryota > Metazoa > Echinodermata > Holothuroidea > Apodida > Chiridotidae > Chiridota > Chiridota heheva. The sequence goes on along the minus strand of JAIGNY010000411.1, from coordinate 1,857,247 downwards.
ATCTGCCTCAAATGACGTCACACTGTACACACTGGGGTCATGCTGGTGAAATCTTTGAAATGCAATAACTCCTAAACAGAAGCAAATATCAACATGATTTTGACACTAATTTGTTTCTTTAGTGGGTATCTATCACATATATGAAAGTAACAATTCACGGAAATATGCCTTTAACTCTTGTCCTGCTGCAGAACCACAAACTGCATCCCCAAATGTGAGTCTGCATTGGATAATATGTTAATATGTTAATAATATGTTAATTCATGTATATATATATATATATATATATATATATATATATATATATATATATATATATAATTCATTTATATATATGTATATAATTCCTATATATCATATATATCTATATTTATATATATATATATATATATATATATATATATATATATATATATATATATATATATATATATATATATATATATATATATATCTATATTTATATATATGTGTATATATATATATATATATATATATATATATAGTTATATAGTTATATGTTTAGTTATATATCGTTATATATAGTGATATTGTATATTTATATAAGTTGGTGGTACATCTGGTCACAAAACTGCATTAAAAATACTCAAAACATTTTTTTTGAAAATTGTTTTCTGTACAAATATACGATAAAAATGAAACTGATCTGAAAACAAAACAAAATGTCTGACAAAAATGTGTACAAGGAGCTATTATCTGAAAATACTCATTCAATTATCTAAAAAGTTCATTGTGGTTGAAAAAATCCACAATTGTCACGTCCATTTATAACCATGAACACTTTATTGATAAAATAAACATTTCTTTCATAAGGTATAAATAAGGGTATCTTTCAACAAAATAGCAAAAATGTTGAAAAATGGTATACCCCTCCTCATGGGCTAGAGTTGGGAAGGGAGATGTTGAAAAAATGGTATACCCCTCATGGGCTAGATTTGGGAAGAGGGGATGTTGAAAAAATGGTATAACCCTACTCATGGGCTAGATTTGGGAAGGGGAGATGTTGAAAAAATGGTAAATCCCTCCTCATGGGGTAGATTTGGGAAGGGAGGGAGGGGGGTAGGGGTGAAAGGGGTCATCCCCTCCTCCCACATACACTTTTTTTTCCCCATTTGGTATGGATATATTTTTGTATCTTATCCTGGTTTTGCCCTCCACATTTGATTTTGTTCCCCCTCCCCTCGCACTTTCGGTAAGCAAATCCCTTCCTCATAAAACCTTCAAATTCTGCAGTTCCATATCTCAGCATTCTTCTTTTGCACATATCACCCCATCCCCAGTCTTTCGTCAATCATATTACAGAACTTTGAAACAGAATGAAGGATTTATAACTTTTCCTGAAATGTTAAAGGAATAATTCCATGGATTTTCATTTTTTCATATATGATAGAGACAATATGAGAAACAAAGGGGTGAAAAAAGTATGTTAATATCTTATTCCATTTAGAAGTTATAACAATTAGAGGAATATTCCCAAGAATTTTCATGTTTTCATATATGATAGAGACAACTTTGAGAAACAGTGGTGAAAAGAGTATGTTAATATCTTATTTCATTAGAAGTTATAACAATTAAAGGAATATTCCCATGGATTTAAATATGATAAAGACAAATTTGAGAAACAAAGTGGTGAAAAAACTATGTTCATATCTTATTCTGTTTAGAAGTTATGAAATTTTAAAGCTTTTTTGAATTTGGACAAAAGTGACTGATTGGCAACATCTGTGATGTCATAGAGACAATTTCAACAAAATGTCTTTTGTATTTCTTTAAAAATGACTTGGATTTTTTTTTATCATTATGTGATGTACATTAAGAAAAAAACAAAATGTTTTTTTTGTAAATTATATATTCCACCCTATCTCTATGACCAAAAATGCTGTTCAATAATGTAAAAAAAGTGTGATTAAATTTATCAGAAATTCATAAGAACTGTGCTAGAATTGCCTTGATGACATTACCAAGCTGAAGGACATATACCCAAGAACATTTTTCTACTCTTTAAATTGTTACAACTTCTAAACGGAATAAAATATTAACAGTTTTTTCACCACTTTTGTTTCTACAAATATTCTCTATCATATATGAAAAAATGAAAATCCATGAGAATATTCTTTTAAGGATTGTAGAATTGACCTTCACTATTGGCATTAGTTAATAAATCAATGAGTTGTCCTGAACATCTGGTCAGTTGTAAATCTAACCTTGATCCTAAATACACATGGCTGGAACAACTGTTCAAATTTGACATGACAGTTATGGTCAATTAAAACCATATTTTTGATAAGGAAATAATATTAGCTGTACACTAACAAAGTATTAGAGGCTTTGAGGCTGTACTTTTGAATCTGTATAAAGCTTGTGGTGGCACAAATAAGAAGCTACAAGGTTTTTTTCGAGGCCGTGATCAAGATGATCAGCCTTGTCTGATCATACAATTTATTCTATGGAGGGGGAGGGGGTTCCAGGGGTCAAGCCCTGGTTGGGTATCATGGGGTGAAGCCTCTGGGAAATGTGCAAGTTGTGCCTATTGGGGAAAGAAGTAAGTTATCATGAACCACAAGAATACATGTTGAGGAATAAATAGTTGAAGTACAGAACACCATGAGCATATTTAGTGTGTGTGTGTGGAAAGGAGGGGGAGTGGTCAAGGGAGAAAGGGGGTCCTCATTTCTGAAGTCATTAAACCTCAAGCCAAAATGGCCAAATTTATGACCAGTTTGTACAATTTTTTGTGAACAGTTATAATAGAAGCATTATAAAATGAATTCTGATCAATTCTGGGGCTATTATTATAAAATAGTTTTAAAAAAAAACGAGATCTGAGATTCCTTTTTTAATCGGTGGTCAGTAAATTGCGTATTTGCTTTATTGATTTAGTCTGTAAATCATGTTTTGTCTATCAATTTCATGTACGAAGCCTTGTACTCAACAAGTGTTTAACCGATTCTGATTAAATTTATTGCTACTACAATGGTCAATAATAGATTTTAAAACATTTTGGCTAATGCTGCCCATACACCTTATAATCACACGTTGCACTCCATATACCACACTTTTAAAAATAAATCACACATATACACACATCACTATGATCTTTAAAAAAAAAAAACTTTTTCATTCTTTTGTAGATATTTGACAACATTTTTATGACGAAGAGATTAAATTAAACTGTGAATCACTTTTCTTGTCACTCAAACCCAGACTAAAGATAAAAACCCTCACCCAGTCTTAGGAAATGTATTTAATCAAACACCCTCTCAGGAGTCAAGTACCCTCCCACACCCATTCTACCCCCCCCTCCCCCCACCCTCTTCACTTCCCATCAAGTTAAGAAGTTTCACACAGACGTATGCCTATGGCATCATATAAGTTCTATATTTTTGATGTTATGCTGACTTTATATCTGAAAGAAGAAAAAATAATTGTCCAAAAAACAAATGGAGTATGAGCAAATACTGTTTTTAATAACTTTTCTCTCTTTTTATCAATCTCATATGAAAGACACTGTTAGGTGTTCAGGTGAGTCCCATATTGCAACATGGGTGTTTTAGTCTCCAACTGTTTCTGTCTACATCAATCCCATTACAATGTCTGTTCTTGTGGGTATCTATTATGGTTGGTGATTGGATACAAATAATTTAAACCATGAATATTCATGTGTACAGATTGTGGGATCATAATCATGGTAAATAACTCCAAATAAGTTTAAGTAATTCTTGGGAAAATACCACATGAAACAACAAGCATATTTTCTATAATATTTGGAAAATGACAGATGGAGAGAAAAATATTTTGTGACACTCTAAATGCAAACAGAAGCTCTAAACACTACTAATTGAGCCTTTTCAAACTCTTATTAAGCCTTTTCAAACAATCAAATTGGGCCTTTTTCAAAAACAATAATTAAGCCTTTTCAAACACTAATTGGGCCTTTTAAACTCTAATTGAGCCTTTTCAAACACTCTAATTGAGCCTGTTCCAACACTCTGATTGAGCCTTTCCAACATTCTTATTGCGTCTTTCAAACACTCTAATTGTGCCTTTTCAAACACTAGTTGGGCCTTTCAAACACTCAGATTGAGCCTTTTCAAACACTCTGATTGAGCCTTTTCAAACACTCTGATTGAGCCTTTTCAAACACTCTAATTGAGCCTTTTCAAACACTCTAATTGAGCCTTTTCCGATACTATAATTGAGCTTTTTTAAACACTCTATTTGAGCCTTTTCAAACTCTGATTGAGCCTTTTCAAACACTATCTAATTGAGCCTTTCAAACACTCTAATTGAGCCTTTCAAACACTACTATTTGAGTCTTTTCAAACACTACTATTTGAGCCTTTTCAAACACTCTAATCGAGCCTTTTCAAACACTCTTAATTAAGCCTTTTCAAACTCTTAATTGAGCCTTTTCAAACTTTCTTAATTGAGCATTTTCAAACATTACTAATTGTGCCTTTTAAAACACTCTAATTGAGCTTTTTCTAACACTACTACTTGAGCTTCACTTTCAAACACTGCTTCTACGACTACAATCAATCCCACTTCAAACACTTGGCCTTTATTTAAAAACTTACAAAAATCAAGCAAATCTGGTGCCTTTATAACTACACACACATCACCCACTTCCAACTTTACAGACAGAAACTCAAACGGGATTAATAATTATGATAATCTTGATTATTGACAACAAGTTACAACTTGTTTATGAATATTCATTCACCATGTATATTCATACCATTAAGTGAAACAATTTATGAATATCCATTAAGTAAAACAGGTTTATGAATATCCATTAAGTGAAACAGGTTTATGCATATCATTAACATTTCAGGAATGCATAAAATTATAAATGTTAAGGAATATGATGATGATAATGAAGATTGGTGGTAATGATTGGAGTAAAAATGGTGTCATTAAATATCAATCAAAATCATGGAAAGATTTTCATAAAAGTAAAAAAGAAGAGTGGTTTTTGATATTGAATCTATTCTAAATGGATCATAATGATCTATGAAAACAATAACACTGAAGACAAGATGATGATGATCATGGCATGATAGTGATGGCAATGATTCATGGTGATAAATGGTGACCATGATCAGATGATGAAGATCATTTATAGGTGATGAGTAGTAGGAATATAATATTGATGATGGATGGTAGGATCATGATAATAATGATTATGTGTGGTAGAATCAGGAAAATGATGATGATGATGATAATGATGACATTGATTGGTAGGATCATGAAAATAATTATTATAAATGTTAGGAGAATGAGAATTATAAAAATGATTAGTAAGATGATGATGATGGTGAAGATGGTGATGATGATAATGATGATGATGATGATGATGATGATGATGATGATGATGATGATGATGGTGGTGATGATGATGAGAATGGTGATGATAATGATGATTCACAGAAATAATGATGAATAAGCCAAAGAGATGAAAATAATATCACCACAGATATTAAGATGCTTGTAATTATCATGATATAAAATAATAAGGGATAACAGAAATGTATTAATTCAAAATACACTGATAAATTTGGAAATGTTATGCCATCAAAAAGCTAGTCTACCAAGATCATGATCATGTGTTTGCTAGTAAGATCTCATAAACATCACACCACAAGGTTATTCATCCGCAATCCATCCATCCCCATGATATCAAGTGGCAGACATAGGGCAACATTCAGTCTTAATCAGGGGATTATCCACACAATTATGGGGTAATTCACTTTTTCCACACACTACCTACTAAACAAACGAGTCATTACTTGCAAATCTGAATAGGAAATGAATTGTATACCTCTAAACGATCGTTCTTTGGTTTCATTGCCATGATTTGTACTGGGCTTGGCGCTGTTGGTATCATTTGCGTCGGCAACGGGATCTCTAGTCCCGCTGGATGGGGACTATTACTCCCTGCCGTCACCCCTGTGGTTCCTCCGGCTGTATAGTGTGGGGACAATGCGGGCATGTAAGGCGCGTACATTTGCGGTATGGCGCTCTGTGATACTGATGGGTTCTGTGAGACAAACCAAAGTTGAAAAAAAAGAAAATAGTACACCCCTTGATATTCATGCAAACTTTTGTGCTTTTCTTCTTTTTGTGAAAATATGGAAGAACTTTGAATGGGAGCCTGGCAGCTGGAAAAAAGATTTCACGATGCATCAACGTTTTTGAAGCAATCCCAACATGAAATCCATAAAATGAACAAACTTCATGGTAAAAAAAATGTCAGAGAAAACTACTTAAATGATCCTTTGGCAAAGAATACAAAATCGAATTATGAAAGGAAAGAAAAATAAAAGTCTTGCATTGCAAGCAACCAGTTGACAACCAGTTGAATTAGTTTTAATATCAAATATATCTGAAAATTAAAGTACTCATATATTGCATAACTAGTATCTCCCAAGGAACAAGATTTTCCTTTAATTGCTTTAAAGGTAAACTTTTCAACAGAAAGCAAATCTCCAGATTCTTTATTTTATTTAAAACACCATACTGCATTTCAATGGTCTGAAAATCAGCACAAATTAGGGACACCATTACATAATAAATATTAAAAATCAAGAGGTCAACATCAGCCACAGTATCATGCAGTATCATGTCAATGATATCACCAGCCCATCATCTCCATGCCAACATTCATCATCATCACAATCATCACATTCAACATCACCACAATCATCACATTCAACATCACCACAATCATCACATTCAACATCACCACGATCATCACATTCAACATCATCATAATCATCACATTCAACATCACCACAATCATCACATTCAACATCACCACGATCATCACATTCAACATCACCATTATCATCACATTAAACATCATCACAATCATCACATTCAACATCACCACAATCATCACATTAAACAACGCCACAATCATCACATTCAACATCACCATAATCATCACATTCAACATCACCACAATCATCACATTCAACATCACCACGATCATCACATTCAACATCATCATAATCATCACATTCAACATCACCACAATCATCACATTCAACATCACCACGATCATCACATTCAACATCACCATTATCATCACATTAAACATCATCACAATCATCACATTCAACATCACCACAATCATCACATTAAACAACGCCACAATCATCACATTCAATATCACCACAATCATCACATTCAACATCATCACAATCATCACATTCAACATCATCATAATCATCACATTAAACAATGCCACAATCATCACATTCAACATTACCACAATCATCACATTCAACATCATCACAATCATTACAATCAACATCACCACAATCATCACATTCAACATCACCATAATCATCACATTAAACATCACCACGATCATCACATTCAACATTACCACAATCATCCAATTCAACATCACCACAATCATCATATTCAACATCACCACGATCATCACATTTAACAACACCACGATCATCACATTTAACATCACCACAATCATCACATTCAACATCACCATAATCATCACATTCAACATCACCACAATCATCACATTCAACGTTACCACAATCATCTAATTCAATATCACCACGATCATCACATTCAACATCACCACGATCATCACATTCAACATCACCACGATCATCACATTCAACATCACCATAATCATCACATTCAACATCACCACTATCACCACATTCAACATTACCACAATCATCTAATTCAACATCACCACGATCATCACATTCAACATCACCACGATCATCACATTCAACATCATCATAATCATCACATTCAACATCACCACAATCATCACATTCAACATTACCACAATCATCATATTCAACATCACCACGATTATCACATTCAACATCACCACGATCATCACATTCAACATCACCACAATCATCACATTCAACATCACCACAATCATCACATTAAACATTACCACCACAACATTAGGATTATAATATTACCATCAAAATATACCAAGTGAGAAATTCTTATTAAAATAATGTTTTATCTTTAAAATTGAGACCCCAAACAGTCACGTAATATGGCTGCCAGTCTTCCATATGTCTACTAATAAGCACAGGACACGAAAGCTCTAAAATAAAACTTCACACGCACAAAATGGATTCTCCATGACCAACTTCGAGCAACTTTCTATGAAAGAACAAACCAATCTATTAATTCTAAAAAGTCCATCGTTACTTGGAGACACACTGGAAAAGTTGCTTCCTTTTTTATACGTCAAAACCATCGTTTGTGTTCTTTTATGTTTTATCTTCGAACATGTTATCAGATCTTGTATCAATTCAAACTAAATAACATCCACTTTTTAACATTAACATTTGTTTGCAACACATGATAAAGACAATCTTTCTTTCTTGTGCCAAACTTTGTCTCATCATTTTTCTTAATCATTCACAGAAATGTCATAACATATTTACTACAATAAAAGTCCAGCCAATTTCTTTCTACATTTTTTCCCCCTTCCACCCAAATGATAAGAAATTTCATATTCCATCCTCTGGCCCCAACCTGCACATTGATACAATCTGAACAAGGAAGATAAGAAACTACACGAGCAAAACCTGCCAAAAATACATTTTGGTGAAAATTTGTAATTCTCTTTAAAACCGCAGACGTTATCTACCCTCTTCAAGTGTCATCCTTACTCAAAAAACAAGTCTCGTGTTTGCATTAGTCTGATACTGTTACTATACTTTGTCCCTCTTATTGCTTTCCTTGACATTTTCCTCGCAAAAAAAAAAGAAAGAAGAAATGAAGAAAATTGTCTAAATTATGCGACGAACTTTGAGCTGATGGTCATTCAACTCGCTTCGGAAAAAACAAAAACACTACGGCCTCTGAAAGATCTATCGAATATTGCTCCTTTATCACATTAACTATTTGCAGCCTCAAGGGAAGAGAGGAGAGAAATTATCAAACTATGATAAGGAGTTGTCCAAATCCTTCTTTTGTAAGGTAACAAAATGCTACGAGGATAGAATGCATTTCCGCTTTATTCATGTTCTCTAAATGTTTTGTTTTTTTGTTTTTTTAAACAACCATGACAGAGAAAATTTGATATGTCAGTCTTAAAAAAAAAAAGTTTTTTTTTTGTGTGTGTGTTTGAATTGGGCAGTAATGTTGACAGAAGAAATAATCATGACCAAATTAATTTTACATTTTGTTTTAGATGAGACCCAACAGTTTGAAACCTCATCTTACTTATCAAGTTTGAAACGGTCAACAGATATATAAAGATTGCATCCGATTTTCTTTCTTTCTTCAAAAAGCTCTTAAATATTAATTTCATTTTGAGTGTATCTACGTGCTGCTTACGGTACCGACGTCATATGAATTTATATTAAATTAATGCCCATGGAAAATTGTCGAGAACACCTTTAAGATGGCAACTGAGATAACTTTGTCCTTGTCTGTGGAAATATTTGTTTCTCTTCTTTTGGTTTGACCACACCTTAAAATTTGTAATCTGACAGCTATAACATGTGTCTGAGATTTGATACATGTTTTAACTCATACGAACGAGTATATTGCACCTAGGAATAAGTGTACACAAGTCACTTGCAGTTAAATTTGTATCACTGGTGTGAAATTTTGTATAACTTATCCAACTTTGTGACCCTGTTGATTAAATTCTAGATCCTATCATTATGTCAAACAATGAAGGATGTAACTAGTTTTAGAATCCAAACTTAGAAGGAAAATATACATATATTATATATTCACTAAACTAAAGGAATTCCATAATGGTTCACTACACTAAAGGAATTCTATAATGGTTCACTACACTTAAGGAATTCCATAATGGTTCACTACACTAAAGGAATTCCATAATGATTCACTACACTAAAGAAATTCCATAATGGTTCACGACACTAAAGGAATTCCATAATGGTTCACTACACTAAAGGAATTCCATAATGGTTCACTACACTAAAGAATTCCATAATGGTTCACTACACTAAAGGAATTCCATAATGGTTCACTACACTAAAGAAATTCCATAATGGTTCACTACACTAAAGGAATTTCATAATGGTTCACTACACAAAAGAAATTCCAAATGGTTCACTACACTAAGGAAATTCCATAATGATTCACTACCCCAAAGAAATTCCATAATTGCTCACTACACTAAAGGAATTCCAAAATGGTTCACTACACTTAAGGAATTCCATAATGGTTCACTACACTAAAAAAAAATCCATAATGGTTCATTACACTAAAGGAATTCCATAATGATTCACTACACTGAAGGAATTCCATAATGGTTCACTACACTGAAGGAATTCCATAATGGTTCACTACACTAAAGGAATTCCATAATGATTCACTACACTGAAGGAATTCCATATTGGTTCACTACACTGAAGGAATTCCATAATGGTTCACTACACTAAAGGAATTCTATAATGGTTCACTACACTAAAGGAATTCCATAATGGTTCACTACACTAAAGGAATTCCATAATGGTTCACTACACTAAAGGAATTCCATAATGATTCACTACACTGAAGGATTTCCATAATGGTTCACTACACTACACTGAACTAAAGGAATTCCATAATGGTCACTACACTAAAGGAATTTCATAATGGTTCACTACACTAAAGGAATTCCATAATGGTTCACTACACTAAAGGAATTCCATAATGGTTCACAACACTAAAGGAATTCCATGATGGTTCACTACACTAAAGGAATTCCATAATGGTTCACTACACTGAAGGAATTCCATATTGGTTCACTACACTAAAGGAATTCCATAATGATTCACTACACTTAAGGAATTCCATAATGGTTCACTACACTTAAGGAATTCCATAATGGTTCACTACACTAAAGGAATTCCATAATGGTCACTACACGAAAGGAATTTCATAATGGTTCACTACACTAAAGGAATTCCATAATGGTTCACTACACTAAAGGAATTCCATAATGGTTCACAACACTAAAGGAATTCCATGATGGTTCACTACACTAAAGGAATTCCATAATGGATCACTACACTTAAGGAATTCCATAATGGTTCACTACACTAAAGGAATTCCAAAATGGTTCGAACATACATGAGATCACATTTATATTTCTTTGTAAACAAATATTTAAAAAATTCTAAAACCCGATGAAATGAAACAGTTTACTAAATTAGAAATGAACAAATCCAATCAAGAGAATTGCTAAAAAAAAATAATAATGTGGAAGATAATTGCTTTATGTATTTCTTCAAAAATTCTCTGCCTGTAAAAATTAGCAATGGAAGATTATCATAAAGGTTAAAAGTCATTCAAAAACCCAAACACATATTTTAATGATCAGCCTATTCAATTTCCTTCAGTTTCAGTTTGCTTGATACTTGGAACAACTCTGATCTGTCAAAAGGAGAAATATAATTTATGCAAATAAGATGCATTTTTCAAGTGTTTATCAAGCGATATGATCCTTCTGTTGAATGAAAAACATACTATAAGCAGGATAGTGCACCATTCCATACACATGCAAATATGATTTTAATAGCCCTTGTGCAAAAACCAATCCACAAAATGCACTTATTCTCAGATATAACAAAGCAGAACGTTTTTAATGGTGGCAGAAATGGGATTATCATACTTTTATCATAATGCATGCCACCACACAATAAAAAGGTCATGAAAAGCAACCACTCTGGAGGGTCAGGGGTCAAAATGTTATGCAATACAAAAACTGCCTAGAATTTTATTTAATTAAAAATAAAGCTTCAAATGAACATAACAGAAAGAACATTAAAATAAAACGTTGAAGTAAAAAGGCAATAAAAAAGGTAAGCTGCTTAATAACTTTTGAATAAATTAAAAAAACACATACATATATGTATATACATTTACATAGAAATTGCTTTCTGTTCATGTTGCAATATCAATTAACAAGAGAAGGGACTTAAAACAACAAGTGCTATGCCAATTAACACCCTGCTACCTTCTGGCGCATCCCCTTCCAAAATTAGGACCAATTACTTACCATTACTGCCATGGGGAAGGGATAAAAGTACTGGCTGTACAGAGCATTAACGTCAGCATTGGACTGTGATGAGGGCATAGTTGGGGCCTAGAGACAAAGAGAGAAGTGGTAAATATGTTTGGACAAAGTTTCTTCTCTTTCCAAGCTAGATGAAGCAGAAGTAATGTTGTTGTTTTTGTTTTGTTTTTTTGACAGTTTGTAAAGAGTTTATAAGAGTAAAGAAAAGGGAACTGTTCAGAGAACTACACAGAAGGGCATTAAAGACTGAACGTCCGATATTGGCAGCGATTTTATTCACTCAGCGATTTTATTCACTCAGCGATTATATTCACTCAGCGATTTTATTCACTCAGCGATTTTATTCACTCAGCGATTTCATTCACTCAGCAATTTTATTCACTCAGCGATTTTATTCACTCAGCGATTATATTCACTCAGTGATTTTATTCACTCAGCGATTTTATTCACTCAGCAATTTATTTATTCAAAAAATAATACTTCATGTAGATTTCTAATACCTGTAATAAAGGTTCAGAAAAACATATTCTTCACTTTTTTTTTCTGAAGAGTTACTAGCAGGAAAATGGCCAAATAAGTTTGGCTGATAAGAAATCATGTAGATAATAAGAGCATTGTAGAATTTTGTTTGCTTTTTATTTATAGCAAATATTTGATACAATAGAAAAATAGCTACAAGAAGATTCCAAACAAAATCATGTTTCTTAATATCTGTAGTCTAAACAAAAGGCTAAAATAAGCTTCAATTTCACTTTAAGTTATATTTGAAAGTTAGGGATAAGAATTTTTGAGTTTTGCTGTAAAGTTTGATATTTTATGCTAGATGTTTAACTTTGACAGGTTTTCATTGCAAATATACAAATCATCTTTATTCTTATTACACGATGGCAGGATTTACGTTTAATTTTCTCGTGCTGCTGCTTTTTTTGCAATAAAATACAGAGAACTAAAGGATCAAAAGGAAAAACCAGTTCTACATGAATGAAAGGATAAAGCAAGAAATGAAATACACGTGCAAAGGAGAGGGTAACACCAAGTAGAAAGCAAACTTAAATCATGCTCAAAAAGTAATTAGTTTTAACAATTACATTCTATATATTGATCTTGTATTATTAATATTATTATTATTATTATTACTACTATTATTATTATCATTACTATTATTATTATTACTATTATTATTATTATTATTATTATTATTATTAATATCATTATTATCATTATTATAATTATTATAATTATTATTAATATTATTATTATCATTATAATTATTATGATAATTATTATCATTATTATGATTATTGTTATCATTATTACTATTATTATTATTAATATCATTATTATCATTATTATAATTATAATTAATATTTTTATTATTATTATAATTATTGTTATCATTATTATTATTACTATTATTATTATTAATATCATTATTATCATTATTATAATTATTATAATTATCATTAATATTATTATTATTATCATTATAATTATTATGATAATTATTATTATTATAATTATTGTTATCATTATCATTATTATGATAATTATTATCATTATAATTATTATTATCATTATAATTATTGTAATAATTATTATTATTATAATTATTGTTATTATTATCATTATTACTATTATTATTAATATTATTATTTCAAAAGGTTTAACTTCAATTCTATGAAATTGTATTTCAAACTTTTTAGCCAAATATGAGCTTTCAAATTTGCCAAACCCCATTGAAAGGATAATTTTCTAACATAATTACAAAAATAATGAAAATTTTGAAAATCAATAATCAATAGCAACGTTAATGTGCATTAAGTTTATTCAAAACTAAGTAGATCCTTGGAAATCTTTCAAGAATACCAAAACTTAAATATTGGAGAATTAAACAATTTACAATTGCTAAAAATTTCTTTTTCTTTTTAAGGGAACAATATTCCTTGTATTTTTTTTTTAATATAAAGTTAACGTCAACCATTCTGGGACATTTACCTCCAATAAAACTTTACCTGATTTTTAAAGAGACAAGATGAATACTTTTCTTAGTTTCCAAAATGTAATTCCTTTATATTTCCTCCCCCCTCCCCTCACGCCTCCAATTCTGATGCTGTTTTTTCTCATCACCTATCATTCACATTACTTATTTACATTGTACCCAAATATATAAAGTGGCTATTTATAAAACAGGTATTTTTTTCCATGCAATAAGCTTTTGCAACTGCAAGCAACTTTATCCATAATTCACCACGCTTTTTGAGAAAACACTTTTTCACAGCAGCTAACTTTTTTTTTTTTTTTTCTCACAAAGTCTATACCTGCGGATTTGTGCTGTGATATATCATGCGTTAATGAATAATAAAGCTCATGTGCATAATCAATTATCAATACATTCAATACATTAATAAGCAATATCCCCGCCCCCTTGCCATCTGCACTTTCAACAACATCTCCAAAGGAACATCTACCGTGTTTCACCCCCTTTGTGATCCCCCTTTGTGATAGGGGTATCTCTTAAAGAAAGATCTACATGGGCAGGATTTGCCTACCTAAAGTGGGAGGGAGGAAGGGGCAAGTCAAACCACAAAATCGTGCTAAGATGCAAAAATAAAACCAAACAAAGGATCCAAATTTGGACAAAAGTGGAGGAAAGTGCCCCCTCCCTCAATTTCTGACTATGCTATACTGTATGTCCCTTTTAGAACTAGCTGTTAGTAGGGAAATTGAAAGCATTGTGTATACCCTTGTACTATTTTTAGCTTGCACAATCGTGCTGCTAAAAATTGTTAGCTTTTTGCAAAGGTGCTGCAACCTAAAATTTCTGTACCGGTAGCCATTACTGATCATTAGCACCGGAAATATAACCAGCAGATGGAATGAGAATCATTTTGCAAACATTTGAACTCCTTATTTCTAGAAAATGTAACAACAGCTATGTTGTCCTGCAAATTTTTTCATAGTCAAAGTGGACTATGAATGTATCTATGCACATAGGCAGTTAATTCGTCTATAATAAAAATTTTATCAACTAGAATTTGGGAGGGTCGAATGACAACCAATGATTTGGTATCACTAAATTTAATCAGTTTATAACCTTTGGAATGAAATTATTGCTTTGATTTCACACCAGCTTGGCAGTACATAGCCCTGTCTGGGGTACTGTAACTTGGCATAGCTTGTTTCATCCAAAGATGTGTACTCAAATATTTGTCATGTCCAAAGTGTTTATCCATTGGCAGAAAATAGCAGTGGTTTCTGTAAAATCATCTCCCCTCACCCTTTGAATTATCAGGAGACACCAGGGGATCTTGCCATACCATCTCACACCAGTTCTGCCCCTCTCCCATCCCTTTTATAACATCAAATGACACCAGTGGTTCCTGCAATACCATCCCACCCCAAGTGCACCCATTTTACCCCTCCCTCTTTTAAATCATCAGGTGACACCAGAGGTTCCTGCAATACCATCCCACCCCAAGTGCACCCATTTTACCCCTCTCTCCTTCAGATCATCAGGTGACACCAGAGGTTCCTGCAATACCATCCCACCCCAAGTGCACCCATTTTACCCCTCTCTCCTTCAGATCGTCAGGTGACACCATTAATACCCGCAATACCATACCACCCCAAGGGCACCCATTTTACCCCTCCCTCTTTCAGATCGTCAGGTGACAGCAGTGGTTCCTACAATACCATCCCACCCCAAGGGCACCCATTTTACCCCTCCCTCTTTCAGATCGTCAGGTGATAACAGTGGTTCCTGCAATACCATCCCACCCCAAGGGCACCCATTTTACCCCTCCCTCTTTCAGATCATCAGGTGACAACAGTGGTTCCTACAATACCATCCCACCCCAAGGGCAACCATTTTACCCCTCCCTCTTTCAGATCGTCAGGTGACAACAGTGGTTCCTGCAATACTATCCCACCCCAAAGGCACCCATTATACCCCTCCCTCTTTCAGATCGTCAGTTGATAACAGTGGTTCCTGCAATACCATCCCACCCCAAAGGCACCCATTATACCCCTCCCTCTTTTAGATCGTCAGGTGATAACAGTGGTTCCTGCAATACCATCCCACCCCATGTGGACCCATTTTACCTCTCCCTCTTTCAGATCATCAGGTGACACCAGTGGTTCCTGCAATACCATCCCACCCCAAGTGCACCCATTTTACCCCTCCCTCTTTTAAATCATCAGGTGACACCAGTGGTTCCTGCAATACCATCCCACCCCAAGCGCACCCATTTTACCACTCCCTCTTTCAGATCTTCAGGTGACACTATTGGTACCCGCAATACCATCCCACCCCAAGTGCACCCATTTTACCCCTCCCTCTTTCAGATCGTCAGGTGACAAGTGGTTCCTACAATATCATCCCACCCCAAGGGCACTCATTTTATTCCTCCCTCTTTCAGATCGTCAGGTGACACCAGTGGTTCCTGCAATACCATCCCACCCCAAGGGCACCCATTTTACCTCTCCCTCTTTCAGATCATCAGGTGACACCAGAGGTTCCTGCAATACCATCCCACCCCATGTGGACCCATTTTACCCCTCCCTCTTTCAGATCATCAGGTGACACCAGTGGTTCCTGCAATACCATCCCATCCCAAGTGCACTCATTTTATCCCTCCCTCTTTCAGATCGTCAGGTGACAACATTGGTACCCGCAATACCATCCCACCCCAAGTGCACCCATTTTACCACTCCCTCTTTCAGATCATCAGGTGACACCAGTGGTTCCTGCAAACATCTCATCCCCATCCCTCGACTAAACTGACCCAAAACTGGAAGAAAAGAAATTTAAAAAATAAATCGAATGGGACTTACATAACTTACTCCTGACGGTAAGGAGGTGGCTGGTATCAAGGTGCCTGCTGGCTGCATTGGGAGTCCGGCTTGAGCCGCGGCTTGAGCCATGGTCAGCTGCTGGTGTTGTAGATTCTGCAGCATCTTCTTTGCGGCTAGGTTGTTTCTCCCGTTAATTTCAAGCTGTGTTTTCAAGTGGGGTGGCGGGTGTAGATATTTGCAATTTTCACGGGTGCACTGGCCCTGTTTTTGGTTTAAAAAAGGAGTATAATGATTAAGCTGTGGTTTCAATTCAATATCTGCATAAAAATTGGCTCTCACTTTTCAAAAAAGCGTTACTTTAAAAAGGTAGGCCACATTCTATTGGGTACATCTTGAACAAAACATGGTACAAATTAGGGTGTCAACAACATTAAATCTCAACACAACCTGATTGACTCTTCGCTTTTAAGCTATTCAAACGTTCGTTCTGCTCCGCAATGTAAAGATTTAGCACACTCATTTTAAAACGAATGGCCGCATTCAATAAGGTTGAAGTGTAATCTCGAACAGAACATGGCAGATAGAAAATGAAAATTGTCTGCAGTGATGACATGTACTTTGCTCAGACATAGTGTCATGCTACTTCTATGCTCCCCACACTATGACATAAGTGTCCTGCTACTTCTGGGCTCCACACACTATGGCATACAGTGTCCTGCTACTTTTAGGCTCCCCACACTATTCACAAAAACGACCAGTCATACATCTTCCATATAATAATCAAAACGAATAATAACACTTTTCCATTTTTTAATAAGGTAAAATGATCAACACGAGTACCAAAATATTATCAGACACCAGGTAAAAAGATGGCTCAGTGTTGTCTCTGGCAAAATGTTCAGGATCACATGCAGATTAATCCAAAATGGTTCACGTTGTTTCTGGCAAATCCACCGCATGCTTTCTACTCACGATCCCTAAGCATTTCTGTTAGTATGTTCAGCTATAAATGCATCAGATATGTTCATTCGATCCCTATCACTTTGAAACACTTGTAATACTTGTTCAAACAAATCATTTCTCTATGCTGCAAATATAACCAGACCAAAGTCCACAAAGGGGGAAGTACTTTTACAGTTTCTGTTTAGATTTGATCTAAGGACTATACTATAACAACATTTTTTCAATAGTACGTTTAGTTTTCAAGATATGGCTGATTAATATGTTTGATCATTTTGAAACAAAAGAAAATCTTGTAATATACAGCATGAAAGAGTAGAGTTGAACATTAATTCTTTAATATTTCTTTCCTTGACTTCCATTTATAAAAAAAAAGATAAAAATATCATATCACTCTTTCGTAGTGATTGACCAAATCGGGTGTGTGGGGAAAGTGCATTTACAACCTGTGCAGTTTTATAAAGTGTAGTATCATTACAATAATGTAAATATTTGTGTAAAAATTTACACAGCTCTTGTACCTAATTTATATTTTTCTTATTCATTTGCTACGCTGTGTTTTTTTGTAGTATTTTTTGGTACATGCAGCTTGCACTCAGCAGAAATATAAGGGGGTATTATTTTAGGGCCCAAACTCCCAAAGATTAATATATTTGTAGCATTTCCCCCTCAGATATTGTAGCATAAAAACCATTACAAGTGTCAGGAAAACAAAATCTAAATGACTTGTCATGTCATCCATTTCATATATTTCAAAAAGTATCTTCAACATAGTGCAAAAAGTTAAATTAGTTCTCAATAAAAAAATATATTAACATTGTTTACACAACTAGGGTGATGTATTACTCTTCCACAGTAGATTTTCTTTATAAGTCATTCTTATATATTATAATTGAAATGATTTAAAACATCTCAAGAAGCAAGGCACTTTACATGGGTGTATAGCCATGGGTCTTAATGCCCCCCACCCCCTAATTTTCTTATTTAAAAAAACATGTAAAATGAGGTAAAAAGGTCCAGAAAATATGCTTTAAGTTCCAGATTTTGAGATTTTTTTGCTTGGATATCTTTAGTACAATAGTCAATCAGTAATATTTTTTTTCTCCTGGGTTTAAAGAGGCGAAATCCGTCATAATTGCTTCCTCTTTTATCGTTTATTGTAAATTTTGTCTGGTGACTACTACTGTAGTATTATCTTACTATAATCTTTCACTTTTACTTTTTCTTTCTGACAAACATGTTGAAAAAAAAAACAGTTTACCACATCATTATAACGTTATGCACTATGAATGAATGAACTATACACACACAACGCATGAACTTCACACACACACAACACATGAACTTCACACACACAAACACAACACATGATCTTCACACGCACAACGCAGTGTATGCACATGCATGTACAAACAGACAGGGATCTTGCACGTTCCACAAACGTAAGTGACGTAAAAGTTCTCAGCACCCAATTTTTCTGAGACGAGCGTCCCTCTTCAAGGACCAGCTTGACGTATGTCTAACTTGTCTGAATGAGAACAAAAAGGCCCCTATTCGACAGATGTGAGATCGATAACATCGCAGATTTCTCGCAATCAACAGAGAAAATTGACGTTAGCAGCACGACGGCTTTCACTTAAGAATTTATTTCATGAGATGATACCTTTCTTTTTATTATCCCATGCCTCGATTAAACCAACTGAACATAAAAGGTTCATCATCTACCTTACTATTACAACTCGCTGCTCATACTGTATGAAACCAACATTTCCGAGTGACATCCTGTAACCTTTGATGAATATGCGTCCTATTACTATCTCAAAGTCTCAGATCCTATTTCAATTATTTGTTTATCAAAATACACAACGATATTGAATCATTTGAATAATTCTACAGCTAGGTCAATCCAAGAAACATGATCCATCATAAAGAGGAACTGTTGTTCTAAATATCAATGGGGGAGGCTGACCGAAAATTGCCAGCACCTCATGGGGTGCTTCCTTAAGAGAAAGGATGATTACAAATCCTAATTTTCTTACTTCGGATTAATTTGTTTAAACAAATTAGAAGATGCATTTAATGCAGGGTTTCGTTGTAATAATATAACAATCTGTATGAAAGGCAGGCCTCCCACCAAGGTAAAGAAAAATATAGAGATTTTATAGGAGTGCCCTTATAGAAATTTTAGCTTGCAGCACGCTTGCGAGAAGCTAACATTTGTAGCTTGTGCAAGCATACTGCAAGCTTGTAAAAGCGTGCTCCAAGCTTGCAGCAAGCGTGCTGCAAGCTAGTATTTGAAACAAATACTAGCTATCGCAAGCTAACATTAGATTGTGCAAACTAGCATAAAATATTTGTTAGCTTTCAGGAAGTTTTCTTGGCTTGCGCAAGCTTGCAAAGTTTTTCCTAGCTTGCGCAAGCTAATTTGTTCCAAATACTAGCTTGCAGCATGCTTGCTGTAAGCTTGCAGCATGCTTGCTGTAAGCTTGCAGCATGCTTGCTGTAAGCTTGCAGCATGCTTGCTGTAAGCTTGCAGCATGCTTGCAGCATGCTTGCTGTAAACTTGCGCATGCTTGCTGTAAACATGCTTGCAGCATGCTTGCTGTAAACTTGCAGCATGCTTGCTGTGTAAGCTTGCAGCATGCTTGCTGTAAGCTTGCAGCATGCTTGCTGTAAGCTTGCAGCATGCTTGCTGTAAGCTTGCAGCATGCTTGCTGTAAGCTTGCAGCATGCTTGCTGTAAGCTTGCAGCATGCTTGCTGTAAGCTTGCAGCATGCTTGCTGTAAGCTTGCAGCATGCCTGCACAAGCTCAAATGTTAGCTTGTCGCAAGCATGCTGCAAGCTTCCTGCAAGCTAATATTTCTATAAAGGGCTGGTTGGGAAAACAAAATATGAGTTTTTAGGGTTTTGAGAAGTGTTACATCTTGAACAAAACGTACAAATTAGTGTCAACAACATTAAAACTCAACACAATCTGAATGACTCTTCGCTTTCGAGCTATTTAAAAGTTCGTTCTGCTCTATAGAAAGTTTTAAAACCACATGGAATTTTCATGTTTCTATTAGGTAATATAAACAAATTTCTTATGAACAAAACCCAAAAGGTGCTTTTTTTTCCCTTCAAAATTTAGAAAATGATCTGTCAGATTTGAACTCTTTCAACTAATATAGCAATTGTTACTACTGCTGTCATGACATGCTCTATTACGTATCGAATATCGTGGAGAAAAATATCGCGATATATCGTAGTATCGCGATTCTTTTTAAGAAAACTGACTCATTGCACAAATTGTTAATATCACTAACGTTATATGATCATGGAGTTACAATTTACTCCATGATATGACGAACACAAGAAAAAAATGATTTGCAGATCTAGCAGATGATATGATCGCGTGACTATAACGTTCATCACGCATCACGAATGTGTTTGGCAATTCAGCCAACGTGACCATGAATCATCGAAGTGAGAGCCCGAGTGGCACATTCTGGACCAGTTTTTCGTTCTTTTTGCGACTTACATCGGCGCGTGCCACTGTGTGGTGACTGAGTTAATTTTTAATTACTTGGTTTTGCTTCACAATCATTTTGCACATTCTTAATGGCCTAAACTCAGCTTCCAGATTTAGTACCATAATGTTAGAATTGTAACATGCGAAGTAGCCTTGCCTAGTTGCGCAAAAATTTCTTAGTTGAGTATTAGTTTTTGCTATCGCCATATGTTGCTAGAGGCATATTTCATGACATGCGAAAAGAGATATCGCGATAATCGATATGTCATGACAGCACTAATTGTTACATATGTTTTTATACACAGATAAGGATGTCGGAACACTAACCAAACCAAGGCAATTTTGCGCAGAGTAGAGTTTTAGTGAGTCAGGAAATCATGGCTTTATATTTCACTTGGAAGAGTCAAAATGTATTATTGAAAAACTGCCATTACATATCAAATATGTCAAGTGGTCTATTTTAGATATTCTTGAAAGAACATAATTAATTGCTTGCTAGTTCTTGGATGTGACTTAGTTTAGTTTATCATTTTCTTTTCCATTTTATTAAGCTTATACTAAGGTCTTAACAGAAGGTACGGTAACAAGCTGGCTCTGACAGCTTAAAAATCAGGGGCAAGAAATTATGCTTATTATAGTGCCAAACAACCAGTCCAAAATTGCATTTGTATTTCAGGCATATGCCAGGGAAAGCACACATAAGTCACAATGACTTGTATTCGGTGTGTACCCGATGAATTTGCCAGGATGGAAAGTAGATGTATACACCCTGCTCTTTTCGAAGAGTGTTCAGAGAACCAGGCAGGGGATGAAACTCCTACCATCGGGACCGCGGCTTTACGTCCCTTCTGAAGGACGGTGAGCGCCACCCAACCATTAGCCTCTTTTCATAAAGGTCAGGTGGGACTGCTACCATGGGGCCCAATGGCTTTACGTCCCTTCCAAAGGACGGTGAGCCCCACCTAACCAAAGGCCACTTTTCACAAAGGTCAGGTGGGGGCGAAGGTGTGATGCAGAAGACAAACCTCTGCACTTCATGTCAGCATATTGTTCTGCATATCTGTGGAAAATCCCTGGTTAAATCGCCATTGGACTCGAACCTGGGACTTCCAGCATCTCAGTCGTATGCTCAGCCGACTGAGCCTCCCTTAAATTCATTGATACATCATAAGAATGTCACCGATAGGATACATTTACAAAAGCAGCATTATTCAGTATCTTAACCAAGAATCTAAAAATTTTACTTCTTTTACTTATTCTACTTCTCAACATTTTCAAAGAATTTTAAGTGTGTTCAAAGATTTTGCCTATTCAAATGAATTTATAGGAGACTATACAAAAATATAGGAAATATGGCACAAATTCATGAAAAATATAGGAGGGGAATCTTTTACAGGAAAATACAGGAAACAGAGGATTTAGTGGAAGGCCTGGAAAGGTTAAAGAGGCGTTAATAGATGTACTATCAACATACAGCGGACATCATGTTTAGAGAGTCAAAAAGATTAATCCCAAAACAAGAATGGTCCTTTTGAAATTTCGATCTACCTGTAAGAGATTTTTTCCCCCCTCACGAGTTAGAGGGGCTACATACCCATAAGCCGCCCGAATAAATGCCCACCCAACATTCTTTCTCCAAATTTATAAGAAAAGTCAGCTGTACTGGAACAAAAGCAAAATGAATTCCACGAACACATCAGCCCTACAAAAAAGGGAACAGAGCATGGTATGTCATTTTAGCTCCCTGGACTGAACCAATTCTCACCTAAATCGAAAGCAAAAAAATGATTTAAGTGCATAAGGTTACGAATCTAAATGATAACTCTTTGCTTCAGTATGATTGTCTGCTATACATTACATTTTGGAAGATCACTTAGTAACTTAGTGTCAACAAATTGACCACAAATTAAACCTTTCATGAGCGACCTGGATACTTATTACGCCAATATTGCAATTATTCACAAAACCAAGCACACTTGAGAGCGTTGAACACATCTCTGTTTCCTCATTAACACTCTTCTTTTTAATCCTCTGCCTTTGTACCATAAAGCTGAGCTAAGCCATAAAATCTGACCACGGGATTTGTTGACCCTGCTCTATAACAAGTTCATAAGGCATCTATCAACAAATGAATGTATGAAACAAAGAAAAGGCTTGTGTAAGGCCGTGTTCTCACTTATCCCCAGATCGTTATCCCGAAGATAAACCAGCTCTATAATTCTAGAAAAACACAATGACACGTATTCCCATATATAAATATTAGCTGAGAAAGCTTGCAGCATGCTTGCGACATGCTAACAATTTTTAGCTAGTGCAAACGTGTTGCAAGCTAGTATTTGGAACAAGCTAGCAAAAACTATATGCAAGCTTGTGCAAATTAACAAAAACTTTCTGCAAGCTTGCGCTACCAAGCGCAAGTTAATGTCAGCTTGCGCAAGCTTATGTCAGCTTGTGTAAGCTAGCAGTATTTGTTCCAAATACTAGCTTGCCTTGTAGCACGCTTGCGCAAGCTTGCAGCACGCTTGCGCAAGCTTGTAGCACGCTTGCGCAAGCTTGCAGCACGCTTGCGCAAGCTTGCAGCACGCTTGCGCAAGCTTGCAGCACGCCATGCAGCTTGCAGCACGCTTGCAGCACGCTTGCAAGCTTGCAGCACGCTTGCAGCACGCCATGCAAGCTTGCAGCACACTTGCAGCACGCGCTTGCAAGCTTGCAGCACGCTTGCAGCACACTTGCAGCACGCTTGCGCAAGCTTGCAGCACACTTGTGCAAGCTTGCAGCATGCAAGCGCAAGCTTGCAGCACACAAGCGCAAGCTTGCAGCACGCAAGCTAAAATGTTTGTAAGGGTTATTCACAATCTGATTGCCTTGCTATGGATCATGATCCTAATCTCGACTAGAATCAAGATCAATTGACTGCGATCGGATGCAGTGAGCATTCTGATCCCCTGCAGTGGCTCTGATCATGAGCTCTAGCTCAAATGAGAAGACGGTCTTATAATCTTGCAATACACTTTTCATCTGTCTTATCACACATTTCTCACACATAGGAAATCCCTACTTAATTAGTCATGAATCAGAAACTAAATGAGCTCAAACTTTCCACAATGGACTGTTCTACTCCAAAGTAAATGCTCTATTAAAAGATTAGTTCAGGGTCAAGCAATTTTTATCTGAAAGTTGACTTTAAAAAGAAACAAAATGGCCAAGAAAGCATTCGAATAGCTGATTCCGTTAATGAGATATTTAAGTTTAAAATTCTGTCTTATCTGTGTAGAAATGACTGGTGTAGTAAGTCTACTATGGAAGGCTAGCATATTCATCCGAACATTCTTAACAATTGTAAATGTGTTTTAAAGAAAATTTATTCAACATTTTTACTATTTGAATTATTCTTACTCGATCTTTCTTCACGTGGTATTTATAATTACCCATACTAGATACTGTTATCTACTTTCCTGACAAATCCAATTAATTTTAAGCAACAAACTTGCAGGACAAAATTTAATAGAATACATAAAGAATTTGATGAATCTGAGGATGTGATGTCACAACTTGTCGATTTCAGTGGTTTCTTCACAAATGATTCCAAACTTTAAACTTAGATATCTCCTTAACGGAATAAGATTTTTAATGCTTTTTTAACCATTTTGTTTCTTTTAGAAGTCCTCTTAATCCTTCATATGAGATGGGACTGGCTGAACCCCAGAACTAATCTTTTATTCAGGCAAAGAAATTTTCTGGGTTTCACAAGACACAAATATTCTGTGAACTTTAAATACTGCACAAATTATCTCTATTGTACAATAAGCCGAGACTCTCAATTATTAACCTATGAAAATCTTTTCTCCTAAATTAAAATGAAATTGAAATCAAGAAATGCAAGCTGTAATTAAAAGCATACATGAAAACAATGTAGAAATATCTGTATATGGCCGTTCCAGAGAGCTAGATGACATGAAAAAAATTAATGAGTTTCTTTCGATGGAAATGTCATGAGGGGTTAATTTTAAATCAATTTAACAAACACTTATACAGAATTTGATTGGCCGAAATTAATGCCTCACCTGACCTGGCTAATCCTATCTCATACGGCACAGCAATGCGATCATTCTTGGCATATATGTTGATGGAAGTGATTGCATAGGCGCCGAAAGCAGAAAGCCAACTTTTGGAAAAATGCTTCTTAACCCTCCCAATTTTCAGCCAAAATTTCACTTGCTTTGCCCCCCTCCCCACATTAAAAACATTCCAGCGCCCGCCCCTAAGTTACTGTTTTAAAGAGAACATTTATTAGGTGATAAGTTATTTTTTATCAAATTACATTTTCAGTGCAAACACGTAAAGGAACAGGATTAAACTTATATAATTAATATTGCGTTGTCCTCGAAGCTGTGTGGTTTACCGTAAACCAACGGATGCACTCCGCTTCGCTACATACATCTCTCATTCTGGTGCCCCACCTTAATAAGTGACAAAGCACACTGAATTGTAGACCGACCCTTAATTTATAGGTAAAAATGACATTTTCATTTACATCATCAGAGGAATAGCTGCTTGCTAGCACCAAAATTAATCAAACAATGAGTGAAGTGCACTTGTCTCTTGTTTACAAAATGAGCATCAGACCATAATGTACTGAGCCCTTCATTATAGCATGCATAACATTCCAACTTTTTCCTATTTCTTTCAAAAGAGCATCCCATCCACATTTATAAAAGTTGTGTACACCCACTTATAGCCAAGATGCTTTAAAATATGTGATGTTTGCCATCTTTAAATCAATATTAGCTGAATCTGAAGAACACAAAATATAGACCTGCACAAGGCATTTCTTCTTCTTAATAATATTTATACACCTAGATTGATCCAGAGAGTGGCAGGGTGTCACTTACCAAAAGGGGCATTAATAAGGCATCAAGGGCATTTTGATGGCAGGTTTGAGGCATTTGAAATGTAAAAATGGATGTAATCAATACAAGCAATGTCCTTGCATCTTTTCATATTAGGATCTGTAATCAGCATGAAAGAAGGCAAAATAGTCCTGAAAAGTATGTTTTTGCAAACAAAATGTAGAGTGCTTAGTGAAAAGGGGCAGGGTGGAGGCAATGAGGGGCAGGGTGGAGGCAATGAGGGGCAGTGGAGGCAATGAGGGGCAGGGTGGAGGCAATGAGGGGCAGGGTGGAGGCAATGAGGGGCAGGGTGGAGGCAATGAGGGGCAGGGTGGAGGCAATGAGGGGCAAGGTGGAGGCAATGAGGGACAGGGTGGAGGCAATGAGGGGCAGGGTGGAGGCAATGAGGGGCAGGGTAGAGGCAATGAGGGGCAAGGTGGAGGCAATGAGGGACAGGGTGGAGGCAATGAGGGGCAGGGTGGAGGCAATGAGGGGCAGGGTGGAGGCAATGAGGGGCAGGGTGGAGGCAATGAGGGGCAGGGTGGAGGCAATGAGGGGCAGGGTGGAGGCAGGGTGGAGGCAGTGAGGGGGGCATGGTGGAGGCAATGAGGGGCAGGGTGGAGGCAATGAGGGACAAGGTGGAACACTTATCTGAAGAAGTGAAACTAGCAGCCTGATGCTCAGTGCAATTTGGCCGATGCATAAAATATGACACTTTGTAGCAATCCAGCATCTGACAAAGGGTCACTTTGTTTGTCTTAAAATCCCAGAGGAATATGTGATAACTTTATACTAATTGTGTGGTATTGTTTTTTTAAATAAAATACATATTTTTTTATTCCTTTTTTAAGTAGATGGTAAAAGGTCAATAGAGGGCTTTACCGGGCAAGATCCAACAAATTTACATACATATTGTTGATTATTCATGAAGTAATCAATATGACCCAAATGACATCACAAATAAAAAATAAAATGCAAATAGCTATTTCTACTGCAACCAAATACTTTATCTAGGTGTATCTGTGTACATGGGTGGGCTATGTGAGAAGACGCACTTCCTTAAAATGAAATTGATATAGATTAAAACCATCAGAAAAATCACAAAGGTAATCAAACTATAATGTGCCACCATCAAATAGTTATTTGACTACTGCACGACACAGGAAACTAACTCAGATTTCATTTCAATAGCCTGCAAGAAGCAAGAACTAAATCTAATTCTCATTTTATAAGTCTGGAGGGATAAGTATAATATATATATAACGATAAGTATAACTACCAGCAAAATTCTCCGTGACCTAAATAATGTCTGACAGGATGTGAAGTGAAGGCCAGTAACTTTAATAAGAAAGAAATGGGTCGTACAAAACATGACATAACTCTAAAGATAATGAATGAAACATGACATAACTCTAAAGATAATGAATGAAGCATTGACATATACAGTATGGGCAGGGTATATTTCTTAATTTGGAAAATTATTTAGCAAAAATGGCCAGACATCATCAACAATTTTGACATTTTATGATGTATGAGGCACAAACTATGATCAACATCAAAGTACTGAAAGCACTGGTGATGGGTTCAATTCATACCCTTGCAGAAATTTTAGCTTGCAGCACGCTTGCGACAAGCTAACAATTTTTAGCTTGTGCAAGCGTACTGCAAGTACAAATACTAGCTTGCGCAAGCTAACATTAGCATGCCCAAGCTAACATAAATTATTTGTTAGTTTGCGCTAGCATGCAGAAGGTTTTGATAGCTTGTGCAAGCTTGCAGAAAGTTTTTGCTAGCTTGCGCAAGCTAATTTGGTCCAAATACTAGCTTGCAGCATGCTTGCAGCACGCTTGCTTGCGCAAGCTTGATCTCCGTAAAATATATCTCATAATTTACATGGGTTTCTTCTTCGTTAATTTAAAAAAAAAAGGAAATACATCAAGCACTATAGAAAACTCTTTAAAAAGAAAAAATGAAAGAAGGTATCGTAAACTACTTTGTTATTGCAAAACACGATCAAAGAAAGAAGAAGTTAAAGTTTTGCAACTTCTGGTCGGTTTCAAGTTCGAACCCATCAACAAGATTTGTACCCATTACAGAAATATTAGCTTGCAGCAAGCTTGCAACAAGCTTGCAGCATGCTTGCAACAAGCTAACAATTTTTAGCTTCCGCAAGCATGCTGCAAGCTTCCAGCAAAATTGTTAGCTTGTTGCAAGCATGCTGCAAGCAAAAATTTCTGTAAAGGACAGCACGCTATCCTATTTTGATTAGCAAACTTCTTTGCTATAAGTGGTTCAATCTTTCCCTCCATGCATGTTTTGTCTCCAAATCCTTTGATTTTATCCATACTTGAATATTAGAGACCCTGCGCTCAGGACATCACACACCAAAATTGGCATTCATAAGGCATATGGAACTTTGAGCATAGGTGTAGGAAGAGGTGGGCACAGGGGCACATGCTCCCAGTTACCTACATGGTGCCTCTCAACTAAGTCATTTTTTATCCATTGAAACTAGTGTTGTAGCATACCTTTGTGCACCCCCTCCCCACCCAACAAAGAAGATGTTCCTACACCAATGACTTTGGAGGCAGGTTTGAAGGCACTTAAAATATAAATAAGGGAGTAATCAATACAACAAGTAGTGCCCTGCATCTTTTTACATTGGGGACCTGTTTTTAGCATGAAAAGAAGGCAAAATAATTTTCAAAAGTATGTGAACAAAATGTAAGAGTGCTTATGAGGGCAAGGTGGAGGCAATGAATCCTCTGAAAAATTGAAACTATGGGCCTGGGCCCCCTCTCTGAAGTAAAAGCCAATGCAAAAACTTTACAAAGAAATATATCAAAAAGCCAGACTTGATTTAAATTTGCAACCCTTACAGAAAGATCTAACTTGCAGTGCAGGTTTGTGACAAGCTTGCTGCAAGCTAAGTTTTTTTGTAAGGAAATGCTAAGGCAAAACAATCTTCTTACTAAATCCTTTGAATATTTTTCTTCTGATATAAATGAAAGGCAACCACTTTTTCAGGTTATTCATAAATCAAACAACCATCACATTTTGATACAAAAACAATGGCTGGCAACAGATGAAAAGAAATTTAAGAAAATAGTTATTTTAAAATTCATCCCAATTCATAACATCTTCCTTTGTGTTATGCTTAATCTAAATATTTTGAATTCATGTTTATTTATATGATACATCTTATGACATCCTATGTGCCAAGATGTCTTTATTTTTAGACTTTAAGATAAGCCCTATTCTCTGGAGCCTAAGTGAGTGTTCCCACTTGAAAAAGAGGTCGTGATCAGCCCCACTGGCGATTTTTTACTGTGAGATTCTGAAAAACAGTGTGTCCTGTGATCACATTGCGACGACGACGAGTGAACAATTACAATGACGGGGTCGTCGCCTGCGTATTCGGTTATGATAGTTACAATGCTATCACGAAACGCTTAATACGACCCAGACGAGAACACAGGTGCGACGTGCGTGCGAATACAGACATAACATAGACAGCCAAGTCAATGTCCACGGCCTTTGATAACCAGTTGTGGTGCACTGGCATGTCTACCCAACCCAGGCTTGAACCCAGGGCCTCGTGGTCTGTAGACAGGTATGATAACCGCTACACCACAGTAGGTAGATCACATTGATTAAAGAATACCCTTTTATAACTTACAGTTAGCCTCAACAGCCTGCTCTGTTACATTTCAGACTTTGTCAATGGCTCACTTCTCAAGTTTCACTCAGGTCTGATCTCAAGCTCGAACTCAAGTGAAAACACATGAAAATGGTCAATAATCAGAAGATCATGATCCAGGGATAAAAGTGAGAACACGGTCCAGTCTGATCCCGATCTGAACTCATCCCACACAGTGCCTACTCACAGGAATGCACAGCATGAGTTATGGTGGACAGATGAAACATAAAAATGTACAAAGAAAACATATCAGTGTTGCAAGAGTCACCAACCAATCAGAGGCCTGTCACATCGACAGTGAGCTTGTCATGAATCTAGAGCTATAAACTGATGGAGCAATCTCCGCTTTTTGCATAACATGATCGTAAAGAATTTTCCTGTGTGGAACTTGTAACTAAAATAGCCCAGTATCAAATCTACAAGAAATACTAATGATAATTTATTTTAATTTAAATACACTTTAATGAAAATATCACCACATACATTTTCACTTGAAAATGATGTTACCATAACGCTCGATCCTTTCTCAACTCAAAACACTTTTAAGGTTCAATTGATTGACACTAAACAGAAAAAGCAGCTAATGAAATATAAAGCAATAAATAAATTGTCCGATAAACAGCTTTGACATCTTTATGCAAATGATGTGAGTCATGTAACTATAGGCAGCTATACCAGCACACTTAGATACATAAAAGGCACGTACAAGAAACTAAGTACAGTATTGTCAAAACAGGACATATCTTAGAGCAAATCACATGGCGGCATGGGGTCAAAGGTCAATAATATAGAATAATACAGTGTTTTCTCTTTTTTTCAAAATTCAAATATTGTTTTCTTTTGAATTAAATGCTCTTCCCAATGATAATAACAATGGGCTTTCATAGGGAGACATTTAGTAATCTGTCTGTACTTCAATCAACCAATAGTTTTTAGTCGTCCAAAACCTTCTGACAACAAGAAAAAAAACATCAAATTGAAACAGTTTTCATGTTTAGATGTCTTGAGTCCCCCAGGCACATTTGTCGTCATGTTATTCAACGCTCGAAAAAAGAAACTGCAAGATGTCTGCCATTTCACACCTATAGTTCTCGTGCATACACATCCCTCACTATCTCATTAGTCTTTGTTCATGTCAAGCTAAACGTCTGAGCATGCATACAGCCCTTCATGCACTTAATTGTGAAAAAAGAACTGCTTATATTTCATCAAGGAGTCTGCATTCCTGAGGAAACAGTAAACGCCCTCATTTCAAAACAGGATAAGGTTATTTGGAATATATCTTATTTATTCTAGAAATATACAATTTTATCTACAAGTTTATGATTATGTTTTGAATAATAAATGAGCACTTTAATTTTTTACAGTGAAGCATATTATAAAAAGAGTCCCTCTTACATCTGTGAATTGACAAATATAATTAATCAAGAACAAATATTTACTTTGGCGCCATAAGAATGCTGTAAATGAAATCTGCAATAGTGAAACCAATAGTGAAACTGCAATAGTTGGTACAAAACAAAATCAAGGTTGTCTTTTAGTAGACACTTGTCTTGACTATCATGACAGGTTAGAGATACAAGCTCACATCTCCCCCCTCCTCCACCCCGTACCATGGGCATGATTGGGACAAGTCACATCACCAAAATAAAATAAAACATTTTCATATCATGTCCCAATAACTTCTTTTCGTATTAAGTCAAAGCAATTATAGTCATTCACACCAAAATTACTTTCCCACCCTCCAATCTTTCAAATAGAGTCCTTCTCTGCCAGGATACAGCTAACCCTCCCCAGCCCCCACCTTAAAATGTCAATGATTGGTTCCAACAGTCGAGTAGAGAGTTTTGTACCCCTCCAAAGAACCTAACCCTTTTGCAAGTGATAAATTTTCCTGACTCTCAGTAAGCATATTGATGAATGAAGAGGTTAAACTCAAAGGCCAATATACACACCTATAGTAAAAATAATGCTGCAGAAAAAAAATCGCGTATTAAAGCTTAGAAATAAAAATTAAAATATGTGAAAGTGCCACACGTTACTAGACCAGACATATGGGATCTAATTTCAGAGAGACACACATTAACTCTCTCTAACACATTTGTTTCTAAATTTACACACAAAAAAAAAAATTATCAAAATTTGCTTGACCACTTGACCTAGTAACATTTTGCTTTTCTTTCCATTTTGTCAACAAATATTATACCTGAGCAGGAAACAATTAGGAAGTCATTATCACAATTGCTAGTTTAAAGTATAGCAATATTTTATTTTGCTGAAACCTTTTCCAACTTTATTAGAAAATAGGAAATGTTGAAAGTTCATATGAAAATTGTTGTTCTGAACAACAGCTGTGTTCACAAATGTAACCTTAGTCAGTCCACTCCCGATTGGGAGAGATCTCTCTCTCCCAGTCGGGAGATCTCTCTCTCCCAGTCGGGAGATCTCTCTCCCAGTCGGGAGATCTCTCTCCCAGTCGGGAGATCTCTCTCCCAGCCGGGAAATCTCTCTCCCAGCCGGGAGAACTCTCTCCCAGCCGGGAGATCTCTCTCCCAGCCGGGAGATCTCTCTCCCAGCCGGGAGAACTCTCTCCCAGCCGGGAGATCTCTCTCCCAGCCGGGAGATCTCTCTCCCAGCCGGGAAATCTCTCTCCCAGCCGGGAGAACTCTCTCCCAGCCGTGAGATCTCTCTCCCAGCCGGGAGATCTCTCTCCCAGCCGGGAGATCTCTCTCCCTGTCGGGAGATCTCTTTCCTATTAAAGAGATCTCCAAATTCCAGTGGGACAAGGGAGGACATGTCCCCCCACTCACTTCCAGCAGAATTAAACAAATACATAAGGTTTTAAAAAACATTTTGTCCTCCAACTTTGTGGAGGAAAAGTATGGCCACATGCACCCCCTCCCCCACCACCATACTTGCTGAAGGAGAATTACAGCCAGGTCTTTATGGGTACCTTATCCTGTTCAACTCTTTCATCACCCCTCTCCCACCACCATACTTGTTGAAGGAGAATTACAGCCATGTCTTTATGGGTACCTTATCCTGTTCAACTCTTTCATCATCAATCCTCATTCCCCCCATTTAAAAATCTGAGCATTTCCCCCTAAAATATACACAATTTTACACAGTTTTTAACCTCATACTTTACTCAAACTCTAATAAATCATATATATTGATCTCATTTTACCCTTCATTACCTAAAATTAATCACAGGCACTTCTCAACCAGTTCATTTCAAACTCACCCATGCAACACAAAGAGTTATCAAAGGCCATACTGACTTAGTGAACTATATAAACGCTATCTGTCACTGTAAGTCACAGTTAATGAGCATGCCTTCCAGACTATTTTATCAATGCTAAATGAATTGTTTTCAAAGAATTACGATGAGGCTGTTACAGAAGAAAAAAAAAAATGTACGGGTATCAATTAACCACTTATGCCTATGACGTTAAAATCATGTTTGATGATCTTGCAAATCATATTCAACACTAAAGTATTAAACTTGAGAAATTTTATAAACACATTCTAAGAAGAGAGATATTTTCACTTTCTGTGGTGTGGCTGATAAAAGTTTCAAGAAAAAATGTGAAATGTAAAGTTTATGTATCCAGATTAATAACTGGCAGACTAAAATTCTCCAGGATTGGAATTTTATTCAAAAATGAAAACTGATTGGCTCATCACTACAAGTGAATTGACCATTAAACCAATCAAAACGCATCAATTTAAATAAAGCTTCAGGCCAATGTCAGAACAGCTAGGTCTGTAAATCAAAACCAAAGTTTTATGTGTTCCGACGCTTTTTTTCATAAGCTGAATGTTTTGTAAAATTTGAATTAACTGTCATGTCATTGCACATGCCTATCATGAAATATTTGTTCCATGCTATTTATTCATAAGCCACACCCACCATGCAGATCAATACAAATGTTCACAACACTAGCATTCACACAATAACTAACAACATTATCATAGCATGTATGATGCAAAAACGGTTGCTCATTTATTCTATTTCAAGAATTTTTCTGTAAGCCCCGCTTACTCATTAATATTCATGACATCACTACCACAACATAAGAACCTATGTATAGATTCATGACATCACTACCACAACATTAGAACCTATGTATAGACCATGATCCCTGATAGCATAAAACTGATATATCATTCATGAGATGCAGTATGTTTACATCATTTAGGACATTCACATTAAGCCAAGCCAGGCTTCATGCATATCAATGACATCTGCTGATAACAGGAGCATGTACAAAATAACCAACCAAATTACCATGCCCAATATGACACAAAACAAACATACAGAGTTGTTCCATTATCACTTTTTTTTAAATTTTGACTTTAAACCCCGCCCACTTATTAATATGCATAATATCATCAACAAAAACAATTGGGCACATCTACTGATCATGGGCTATCTGTGTACCAAATATGACATGAATCCAATTTACCATTCTTGAGATACCGTATTAAACATGCTCTATTCAGCAAAATCATCTAAAGCCCCGCCCAGTATGCATGTCATTAAACTTACACATATTAAAAACCATGAGCGTGGGTGGGCACACCAGCTAACATCATAATTATCTCAAATATGAAACAAAACAGACATGTGATTGTTAAAATATAAAAATTTCAAGATTTTTACATTAAGTCCGTCCACGGATTAATATGCATGATTTAACCACCAAAAACAATAGGGCACATCTATAAACCATGGGCTATCTGTGTACCACATATGACATTAATCCAAATTACTGTTCTTGAGATACCGTGTTTACAAGTTCTTTTCAGCAAAATCACATTAAGCCCTGCCCACTATGCATATTAATGAAATTCATTGTTTTTACACATCATGATTATGTACACACAAGCTAACATCATATTTATACCAAATATGAAATAAAACAGACATGCTATGCATGGGAACCAAAAAGCCACAAAATTCCACACATTTATTGTTTTTCTTCCGAAATCATTTCCCTCATTCCGAGAAAACAGTAACTACTTATCGAAGGAAAAAAGACAAATTAGTTACTTCTCCAAGATGTGTTTATTATGTGTTTATTTTCATATGTTTATTTTTTCAGTGCCAGGTTGTCTGGACCAAAGTTCTATGTCATCACTTATGTCATAAAGGGTTATGTGTTGACAGTCAAAAGTTTTACATAATTGCCTCTGGTACAGAGGGCATATCCATGCATTAAGTATGACATAAATCCACTACACAATTCTTGAGATATCGTGTTTACAAGCTTGTCACAGACACACAGATACAGACACACATACACGCACATACATACACACATCAGCATGACTGCATAGGTTCCCCAAATCCTGTCTATGCCCCTATCCATATAGCACCACCACTACTTAATAATTATGTTAATTATAATCATAGTAATGATATGGTAAACATGATACAGATTACGGGTATATTCATAATTCTTTCAAAGAAGGCCACAAAAGTGAACATTTCTAAAAAATAAGATTACAGATAAATTCCAAATGATTAATTGCCCATATCAAATTCAATCATGTCTGTTATATTTAATACATCAAAAAAACATAACTGTTCAATTATTTTAACCTTCTGATAGGATAATTTTCCTTATCAGGAAAACATTTGAAGTTTTATCAAAAAGCAAAGTACACCAGCACAAATATTAAACAAAATTGTCAGTGCTTGAACTAAAATTATTAGATGTGAGGGTACTTTGCTCATTTGTGTAAGACAGTTGCTAGTATGTTCACCTGAATATATACATGTTACCTTGGTATATAATGTAAAATGACACGGCATAAATCTTTATGGGGAAATCGAATATGCAATAGGAAACCGTTCTTGATACTTATTTTCATTCAGTTTTATAACTGCAAAGACAGTAAAATCAGGAACAGTATTTTGGAAAGAGATGCCTTGGCAAGTGAAGGGGGGGGGACACAAAGTGGAGATATGTGTGCTACATGGTATGATTCAACTCCCTGCAACCCTTTACGTTTGTCCGAAATCAAATCTTAAAACAAAATTGCTGAAAAGAATATTATGGCTTGATAACAGCTGCAGATTATTTCATCGTAGGCCTATATTTGGTATGAAAATTAACATTGCAATGTCTTCTTTGTTAAAATAATAAGCATTTTTTTTCTTGACCAGAAAATGAAAAGCTTTCTAAACTTTTGTATATAACCTAATTGAATTTCCCTCATACAAATGAATAAAACATATATTTTTCTAAATGTTGTAATTTTAGGGACCATATTACATTACGACAATGATCACCACTATTCAAATAAATACCATAAAGTATGGTAAACCCATACTTCATAGTTCAATGTAATCAAAGTATACTAGAAGCAATTTAAAAACTTGACTCCCCAAACATGGAAAATCACTCTAAAAAAAAAATATATATAAAAAAAAAAACACCGATGAATTAAATTTCAACATTGAACCATTACTACATAATTTGAATGGCTGTGCCACAATTCCCTTACGCTATGTCTAATCATTTTCCAGCCCTTCTGTGTGCCAGGTGCAAATGATTGAAACCATATGTTCAGATGTGATGGAAGTTCGGGTTAGTCTTTTAGTTTGTAAATGCTCGGATCTATAAACTTACATTTTCAATCACACATACTGTATGTCAATTAACAATGACTGGGAAGGAATATTCCCATGGGTTTTTTTGTTTTGTTTTTTGTAAAAATGTTATTTGAAAGAGCATACATTTTAGAGCCAATTTGGTACAAAAATCAAGTTGATATCATATTCCGTTCAGGAGATAGGGAATTTTAAAGATTTCTTAATTGCATTTCAAAGTTTTTGTACAGTATGATTGAATTTGTGTTTGATGATGTCATAGAGACAATTCCATTGCAAATGTTTTATATTTCTTTGAATGTTAATTGGTTGTTTCTGTATGATTAGAAACAATTTTCCAAAAGTTATTGAAGTAGGGTATATTTGGCAATGTATATAAATACCTAACTTTCATCAGTTTATTTTTCTAGCAGCTTTTACTAATTAAAAAGAATGGTAGATTGTAATGAAAATACATCAATTTTGTGGGAGAATGTGTTGCTGGGAAGTCATACTGAGCCTGAATGTGTTGCTGTGATGTCATACTGAGCCTGATTGTGTTGCTGTGATGTCATACTGAGCCTTTTCCTATTCGTTTATTGGCTTTTGTTGTGAACTTTAAACCTTGAATATCTCCTAATAGGAATAACATTTCAACATGATTCTTGTACTGAATCGTTTTT
This sequence comes from Chiridota heheva, assembly GCA_020152595.1. Lineage (NCBI taxonomy): Eukaryota > Metazoa > Echinodermata > Holothuroidea > Apodida > Chiridotidae > Chiridota > Chiridota heheva. The sequence goes on along the minus strand of JAIGNY010000411.1, from coordinate 1,820,039 downwards.
AAAAAATATGTCTCTTTCTTATGACAGGCTATGAAAAAACATGGCAACTAACATGTGTATAAATGTTCAAGAAAGTTCACTGATTGCAGGGTTGCTGCCATTTAATGAGTTTTCATTAAATGAACGCTTTTTTTTTTGTCGAGTCAAGGGACATTTTAAAATCACATAGGCTTAATATTTGATACTTGTGTCGTTAAAATATGACTCAAATATTGATAGGAAATAAATATAATTACTTCGCATCAACGAGTTTTAGTACTATCACATGCACGCAAAGTTATGTCAGAATATTTTTGAGACTCAAGAAAAGTACGCCTTCACTTTTCAGCCTCCAGCTCCTTTACATTCCTGTACTTATAGGTACATGGACAGGTAGAGGGCAACATTGGCTAAATTGATTTGAAATCCACCAAAAACATAAAGAAAGCAAAAACAAATCTTTAAAATTGGTTAAAAATTTGCCATTTGACAGCTTTTTGTGCTAATTTTTGTGTTACTCTTGTGATGTAGGAATGGGATATAGTCTTTATGTAAATCTATTGTTTTTAAGCCTCTGCAATTTCTCTTGGGAAAAGATAATAAAGAGATTTGATATTTACCATACCCCCTAATCCCTCCTCCCCCCCACCAACCAACCTCAAGCTGGATAAGGCATTTTTAAGGTCTGAAATTAGAGGAAGAAATATGAAGAAAAACAAAAGCATTTGGGGGAATTTTCCTGTTTCCTTCATCACATTTTTTCAATAAATTAAAAAATGATTAAACTCTGATCACTCATAATTTGAAAACTACACATGCTATTTTCAAAATCCAAAGACTATTTAACTCAGAATTTAAAATTCTTTTCCGTCTGTGGTTGAAAAGAAAACTCTTGTGCCGACCATAAGCCTTTTAATACATATGCGTTCATGAAAAATGTATAAATAAAAGTAAATAAGAATGTATGTAGAAAATAATGTTTCCATTGAATTATGAATATACCATCAATCTGTATCATAGATGTGCCCTATTGTTTTTAATGGTGATGTCATGCATATTAATGAGTAGGCGGGGCTTAATGTAAAAATCTTGAAATGCTATGTTTGGCTTCATACATCTTTCAATTATAAACTAAAGCGCTAAAATAAATTTGGTAAGCATATAAGGACAATTGGAGAATTTATATATGTAAGAGATATTTTTCCCCTCACGACCCATTTTTACCTTTCTCGTTATGTCCCTTTAACCATACAGTTATTTATAAGCTTATATCCTAGCAGCATTAATATTCAGTGGTTACTCCTCCCAGTGATATACTTATTCTTTCATGCAAATTATCTCTTCATTCACCTATTTTATTCCTTATATGGATCAAAATGATACCTCTTACAATGTACTTACTCATAATGATACCTCTTACAATGTACTTACTCACTATTCGAAGAAACATACTTGTGGTTGACCCATCCTTCACTGACCAGCCAATTCCTCACTTTCTCCCTTTGTTAATGTTTTTCACTTGGTTTTATGATACAGTAATGTTCACTTGGTTTTATAATTCTGTTAAGTAAAGTTGCATCTGCTCGTGATTTGGAGATTTTGAGTTAAAACATGATTTAAAGTGTTGAATTTAATTTGTCATGTTTGTGTTTGCTGTTTTTGTTATTAAGTGAAATATTCCATGTAGCTCCCCACCCTAGCCTCCATCCTGACAATGTGGAGTTAGAGGGGCTACATATATACCATGAATGAAATTACATTAAATTTCTTACGTGAATAATTTTTCACAGTATTGGTTACAGCTGCTGTCCACCTCATATTCTGTTGCAACATGTGCATGAGCCAGAAACTCAAAATGGGACTGAGATGAGCCAAACTCCACAAAATAATCAAGTGCATTTAGCTTATAATATAATCACACTTTTTGACTCATATCAATGGTGTAACAATATAACTTTAAAAATAATCCCAATTATATGTTTCCTTCTTAGAATGATATTTCATATTACTATCTCTTCAACCAATCGTTTATAGACGCATTCCACAAGAACATTGCTATTGTTCACTGGTATCAGCTTGTCAACTAACGTTGAGTCCTTCAAAGACCAACTAAATGCTGACTGGCTTCTCGGTAAAGAGAATTCACCGCATCACATCAAACCAGCTAACGAAACTCATGAGTTTCCCTCACTCTAACCACCAAAGCAGAGCAACTCATTGCAGAAAGGGTCCAAGAAAAATAAGTGCAAGTAGAAAAATCTCACCCCTTTAAACCATCCGTGCTCATCTGCCAACATTGTCAGCGGGATGGACACCTCGCGAGTCGCTGCTAAGCCCCCATCATGTGCCTCCACTGTGGATGAAATCATCTAGTCAAATACTGCACGACACCCAGAGAGCATCATGCCTCCATATGCTACCACTGTAAATCAGATCATCCAGCGTTTAGATGTCAAATACAGTAAGAAGATCTCGTCACAGAGTATCTCCACCTCAAGGACCAAAGAAAAACCATCACGACTCTTACTGAAACCAGCTTGTCCCATAAGGATGCCTCAAACCAAACAACTGTTGCTGCCCACACCCTCATTAAACGCATCAGTCAACACTGAATTCGCACGCACCAATAGAGCGGTAAACCCTTCCTCAGCGATCACAGCGGTAAACACGGCCCCTCCTCAGCGATCACAGCGGTAAACACGGCCCCTCCTCAGCCGTCACAGCGGTAAACACGGCCCCTCCTCAGCGATCACAGCGGTAAACACGGCCCCTCCTCAGCGATCACAGCGGTAAACACGGCCCCTCCTCAGCGATCACAGCGGTAAACACGGCCCCTCCTCAGCGATCACCCTCATCGAACGCATCAGGTAACACTTAATTCACAGGCGGTTAATACGGACCCTCCCCAAGACATGGGCTGTATGATTGTTTACCTCAACGCACTTCCGAGACGTATGTCCTGCAACTTTACCATTCAATTGGTTACCTTGTTAGACAGCATCATACCATATGAGTACATGCACTTCTACTACAAACAGGCCATCCAACCAGAAACCGTTGCATTAATCAAAGAAGGCATAATCAGATCCTCAATCACCACTACCATACTCCAGGACACAGGCAAATACAATGCAATCTGTCAACATATATGAACTAACTTCCTTCCATATCCCCAAAATGTGCCTGGACAATAACCTCACCAGCTACCAGTCCAACACAAGTCACCATCAACCACCTTCGGGATCCAACAACAATTGACCACTGTCACTCTATTTCAACTGAAAAGAGCCATATTTATATTAACCAACCAGTCATGTGTCTTTTTTGTGCCATTTTCGTAATGCAGGTGTCTTTTTTTACTATATATATAAAAATAAAAAAAAGAACTAATAATTTTTATCTAAATTATTATTATAAGTGTTTTTTTTTTTTTTTTTTTTTATAAGTTTTTTTTTTAGTTACAAAAATTGCCCTTTTTCCATCATTTTCGCAGTGCAGGTTCCAAAAAATGAGGTTTTACTGTGTTATTTTTGTACTACTTTAGTCCATTTTTACAATAATTTCATTAAATACCCATACTGCAGGTATCAAAATTGACTTCTTTCATACTGCGGATATCAAAATTGTATAATTTCATACTGCAGTTACCAGAAATGTTGTCATACTGTGGGTATGTTTTTCAATTATGAGGATGCACACCCTTACCATTTTTAGTATGAAGTGCCCCCCCCCCCTCCCCCTTCCCCTGCATCATACACCCATTCACAGCTACAGCCATCTTAGGCGCCAATTTACAAGTCCATATCAGTGCAGCTTACAACTCAATGCATTACTATTTACAGAGGCAACAGCAGGCATGTATGCCACACTGTCTTTCCAAAGAATAATATACTCCTACAGAATATTAAATTCTCCCCAATATTTCATGAAAACTGCTAAGCTGTAATGAACAACTCAGCATGGGGAAGGGAGAAGGGAAAGGAAGGGGGGGGGGGTGAAGACCTTCAGCTCCCTTGACTTGACCATCTGGCTGCATCTCTGTGCTATAAAAATGTCTGTTGTATATCATTTTATTTCTGATAACTTGATTTACAACTCTCAGATTATCCCTTCCTAATTAATACGAATATACTAGTTTTCATTTAGAGTTCACATCAAATGCTTAATATGCAGAATTGAGCAAAGTCCATTTCCTTTCTAAGTTGTATATCACTGAAACATGACTCTCCTTCTATTAACTCAAATTACAACTCCCAGATCATCCCTCCCTGATTAATATAAATATAATAGTTTTCATTCCGAGTTCACACAAAATGCTGAACAAGCAGAATATGAAAGCCAAGTCCATTTCCTTTCTAAAGTCAAACCAGGATGTTCTTAAGTTTCGAACTATCTCTGATTTCTCCATAACAATATTTCACAAACTTTGCTGTAATGTGAGTCTCTTATTCTCACCACTACCTGCAGATGCGTAAATGTTATTGTGGTAATGATACCACCACGAGGTGCAGGAACTTGCTGCAGTTTTCCTCCAAATGTAACTCAATCTTGGCATCCTAAAAGGAAAATATTTCCAAATTCAATCAACAACACAAGCCTGGATTGCATGCATTCAAAACAATAGAAAATAATTACAAGATGGTGTAAGTTTCCAACAAAAATACTGACAAATTAATCAGCTTGTTTCTACAAACTTAATATGTAAATATGTGATGTAAATGGAGTAACAAGTCCAAAAAATAACAATTCCTTTGAAGCCCAAACGTCATGAATGCATGCATCAGTTTCACCTTGATCATATCTGCACATAAAGTGGACTGAAATAGACATTAACGGCTGAATATAAATGGCCTAGAAACACCTCCTATGTGTTTTTTGTTTTTGTTTTTTTAACTGCTCTTTAAAAGGGTTTCAAACTCCAAGCGGAAGTCTTTAAATTTTTGATACAAATGTTCAAAAATAATACATAATACAATATGATAATATATGGATTTATATATCGCATTTTCTAGTTAAAGTTCTATTCAAATGCACATAACAAACAAGGCAATAAAAGAATTAAAAAATTAAAAAGGAAAAAGAAAACAACAATCTTAATACAAAATTACTGGGTGCATCGAAGGCTTCTTTAAAAAGGTGGGTCTTGAGTTGTTTTTAAAAAAATGTTGAGAGACGGGCAAATTGAATAGATGAAGAGAGTGCTCATTTCAGAGCTTAGGGCCAAAAACACTCAGGGAGCAATCACCAAATGTTGTTTGGGGACTTTGGGTATTGATCAAATGAAACATTTCAGTCAAATAAATAAGAGCGGAATTATAAAGTTACTTATAAATGAGCACAAGGACTTTTGAAGTTAATTCTGTTACCAGTGCAATACCTTCAGCAGACCAAGGGATGGAGTGGAGAGATGAATCAACTATAAACAATTCGGGTTTCTTTTTTCCCTTCTTTTTTTCAAACGTGAGTTTCTTCAACACCCCATCTATCCAATCGCAAACCCGAAACATGTATATCACAATAGAGAGGCAAAGGAAGAAAATGTAAGCCTCTTCTTCGAATACTGGCCTGATTTTGCGACTCAACATCACTTCATTTTCCTACCAGCCTGTATCTCAAATTATCACCACATTCGCCCCTGCTGAGGTGAGTGTGTGTACAAATGATGAGTAGAGAACATAAACATTCTTTTTTCTATTGGCTTTCTTTTGTGACATATAGCTTAACATCACTCTTATATCTCTGCCAGCCTGTATCTCAAAACATCACCACATTCTCCCCTGCTGAGTGAGTGTTTGTACCTACACACACTTCACCGCACAAATCAAAGATTCCTGTTTAACGCGTGTTGCTGATTTTAATCTGAAGGAACGTGAGCAACAGCATGTATGCATGTGCTTCATGACGAATGCCAGGAACATTAACGATAGCGATAAACGCATCTACAGACAATCATGTAGACATTCCCATCAACGATTGCCAACGATTGCCAACCATCACCTACGTGACTAGTACACTTAGGAATTTCTATGTGCAACTTATCAGCACACCAATAACAACAGTAGTGTCAATATGATTGGCTCAAAACTAATGCTATAAACTTGAATTGGCTCACATACAATCCAGACTCCAGTCTCCATATGGTACGTGCACAAAGTTAGTACATGCATATGTCCAAAAGAAAGGTACAATGACAAGTTGAATCCACTAAGATACTAAAACAACCCTATGTAAAGCCAAAATAAACAATAAACTGCAGTAGGATTTTAATGTACCATGAAATGGGTTCGGTAGCCAACCAAATCACCACCCTCTGGTCTGGAAAGACAATCAAAAACAAAATGCAACAAACAAAGGTCAAAGGTTAATAAAAGAATCTGAGCCCAACTGTTAAAATAAAGGAGGCATTATATCACAAACCATGTTGATTGGATGGTGGACAAAGAAAAAGGTTGGTAGTATACTCAGGAATTAAAAAGTCCCAACACAGAGCAAGATTGATGCATTAAAATGTAAATTTCAGATGATCTTTGTTCCAATTCATACTTCATGGAGTGGACAACATGAGGATGTGTTCCAACAAGATTTGCCATTTTAGTTCACGATATGTTTAATTCAGAATGGTAGGTATGTGTTGCTTGGGTATTTTACACCCCTTTCTCAACAGCTAAGGTTATAAAGAGATGTTTACAGCCATTTGATAAAGCCAGGGGATGGGGGGGGGGGGGAGGGGGTGACAGGATCATGTGACCCATCATCCATGGTCTCCCTCCCTAATAAAGAGAATGTTGTCAAAGGCCTATTACAGATGAATGTAGGCCTAAATTCTAAAACCCTATAAAAGAAAACAGGATTTATTACAAATCATTATCAAAAATACAAATCACTATTTGAGCAAAATATTGTTTCCTGGTATTAAAAAAATTTGAGGATAAATTCCCTCAATGAGCACTATAAAGTTATGTCATCCCATCCTCTGCTAATTATCCAGCTAATACTGAACCCAATCAAAGTGCATTTAAATTTTGTAGTTATCATATCCCTGAAAATAACTTATTTAGTTTTTAAAATTTAATCAGTCACACCTTTGAAAAATGTATTTTTTTTCTTCTTTTTTTCACCAACAATCAAAAATATCAATTTCATAAATATCAAAGATTCAGATTCCCCGGCCGGCCCCATCTACAAAGAAAAACAAAATAAAATAAAACTAAATCCAGATTCCCACATCAGTTCAAAATGATAACCTACTTCTCAACCAAACAATTTTTTACACAATTTATCTTCATTTCCTTCCAATACGTCAAGATCAAGAGACAAACCAATATCTATGACATTTAAATTCTTCACTTGCGATTATAGTCTGGGCGCATCATCAGCAAATACTCTTAACATAATAAAAAATCCTGATACACATATACATCGGCAAACAAAATGTAACGCTGTATTCTGCACTTAATTCCAAACTGTCTACAGGTGTCTTTGCGATCCGTATGTAAATGTGAAAATATCGACGCCGCGGTGAATATTGAATAATCGCCCAACCCTCTCAGTGTGTGCACTTGCATATTTGTCGTTCAGCTAATCTTTATCATACTGTGGAATCACACGGTAGAATTTCTATAGTTAGATGCTATGGGTGTTATATTTAATCTATCAGAGGTTTATCTGCATTTAAATTATTACAGGTATATTTAACAGTATATCAAAGGTTTTGAATTAACACCTTTATGTTAGTGGTTTTTAATAAGGTGTAAGGTGGATGTGATAATAATAAAACAAATATGTGGGTTTTTCTTATTACAATCATTGTATTTATAAGTGAAGTTCAAATTATACATCTTGTCTAACTTTAGAATTTTATTTCATATTTAAATTTCATCAAGTAATGCATCATATCCCTTACAGAAATATTAGCTTGCAGCAAGCTTGGGACAAGCTAACATTTTTAGCTTGCACAATCATGCTGCAAGCTAGTATTTTGAACAAATTAGCTTGCACAAGCTAGCAAAAACTATCTGCAAGCTTGCAAACAGTAGCCCAAGCTAACAAGTCTTTGTATGCTAGCTTGCGCAAGCTAATATTAGCTAGCACAAGCTAGCAAGCTAGTATTTGTTCCAAATACTAGCCTGCAGCTTGCTTCCTGCAAGCTTCAGCATGCTTGCTCAAGCTTCAGCACACTTGCGCAACCTAAAAATTGATAGCTTGTCGCAAGTGTGCTGTAAGCTAAAATTTCTGTAAGGGATTATTTATTTATTTATACATTTATCACATATTTATTTAAATCAATAGGAAAAAAAAACAAGAGCAATAGGCCAAATACCTGAAACAGATGAAAGGTGCTCTACATGCCAATCAAAAGCAAAACCAAGGGAAAATGTTCAACATTCAAATTTGTCACAATTAAAAAGTTTTCAAAATATAGTTAGCAGTTGAACAGAAGCCACTAAAGCATTTCATTCTACCCATACTTGTAGTAATTGAGTACATACTCATACCCGACTACAAATTTTTGTACTCAGTACTCATGGTCATGTACCCGTATTGGGGACTCAATACTTGTAGTAATTGAGTACATACTCGTACCCGACTACAAATTTTTGTACTCAGTACTCATGGTCATGTATCTCGTATTGGGGACTCAAGGTCATGTACTCACACTGGTACTCATAAAAATGTACTCCACTACAAATCTGACTGTACCCATTTGGAAATGAACTTGAAAAAATTGTTTATATGGAGATATCACTTTTTGAAATGTGGAAAAAACCAATACACAAAGACCTCAACCAATGATTCCAGTGATGTTTAGACAGGTGTGTACCAACCCTGAACCTTGACCTCAAGACTCATTAATCAAGATAGTAGTTGAGCTGCTACAATGGCATTGCTCTACTTGTAGAATTAAATATTTCTACAAAATGTATTATCTATTCTATGGTTGAATTTATCCATCCATTTTTTTTATAAATAATTTAAATCTGGTTATAACTGTAGAAAGAGTATCATAAAGCTTATTTGTCCAGGTATATTAAAACTCCAATAGATTTACATGAAAATTTCTATTAGAATTCCAGGATGGTTTCCACATGGGTAGAATAAAGGCTCCAGAGGCTCTTGTTAATTGCTGTTATTGCTATGGGAACGGAGCATTATCTGAACTTGGTAGAAATGAAATATGCCATAAACCAAGAAAACCCCAGGAAAAGGTTTGTTTATATGGATGCTGAGTTATAACCAATTTGTCACTTTCTAAAAAGTTGAAAAATTCACCCAACAATTGACTAACCATTATCTCAACCAACGGAACAACACCAGTGCTATTTAGACCGGTATGTATACCAACCCTAAACTTTGACCTCGGCCTCATCAGTCAATGTATAAAACAGGCTCCACTAATATTCATGACTTTCTTTTTGTAAAAACAAATACTTCTATAGTACCTATTCAGTAGGTAATTCATCTTTATTTTCAGAGAAAAAGATTAGCGGTCACTAGATATGATGTATTTATCTATCTGGTTATAAGGTACAAAAAGTATCAGAAAGCTTATTTTGGTAAGAATATTATTCAACATTAAATCTCCCATATATTTAAAAATACTCATCAAAAAGTGGGATTGATTAAAGTGGAGTGCACAAGTTACAAAACGACAGACGGTGAGGGTCACTTCATGTCATGCCATTAATTTTTTTTTTTGGGGGTTTTCTCTGTAAGTTACTGGTAGTTTGGGAATATGGCCTACTGTAGTAAGAGGTGAAAAACCAAAGTAACTTATGGAATATAATCTGATCAGGCTTTGAGCAACATAATAAAACTTATTATGTTCCTCCACAGTCATTATGTATTTCATATCATGAAAGTTCATTTGGTTCAGTATATGGTCATATAGGCCTATATATCAAATTTTTAATTTCCTTAATTTGTAAAGAACTTGAAACACTATCCCAAACATATTTGTTTCAAAACTGCAAAACAAATTAAAATTCATTCTGACCCACGATGCACTTGAAACTACGACGATAAAGATTAAACCTTGAAACAACAAATGTCGGCTAATTTTGGACACCTGGGAACCGCATTCAAATCCAAAAGGAGGACGAATGTTCATTCACAAATCTACACTAAAATAGGCCAAAACTGAATCAACTCTCTACAATACTATACATTCCCATATCTTAAATCGATTAACCTAATTTAAACACTATGAGTTGCTAAATTTTTCCTTTGAACCAGGCTACAAGATATGAACTATAGCTGACATGTACTTTACAAACTTAACCCTTTAGTAAATTGTTTGCATTATTACAGTGTATGTACATTTGTTGAAAGAAAACTTAGTTTCTTTGCACTGATAATTCAAAGGAACACTTCTTACGAGAAATAATACGGGTCAGTGGACCTTTTGGGAAAGGTTGGTGGGTGGAAAAAAATCATCAATGCCAACATTAAACGATGATATGAATGATGATTCAGTTAATGCACAGCTTTCTATGAACTCTACTAATTTAGTCTAATTAAAGGATTAGTTCAGTGGTCAAGCATGTCCATTCGATATGAAAGAGAACTTTAAAAGAGACAAAATGGTAAAGAAAGCATTCACAAATCTTAATCTGTTACGGAGATATTAAAGGATTAGTTCAGTGGTCAAGCATGTCCATCTTATATAAAAAGAAAATTTCAAAAGTAAGAAAATGGTGAAGAAAGCGTTAAAAAACCTTACTCCTTAAGGAGATATTCAAGTTTAAAGCTCCGTCTTATCGGTGTAGAAATGTCTGGTGTAGTAAGTCTACTATGGAAAGTTGGAATCTTCACCCTCACATTCTTTAACTATTGTTAATGTATTTTAAAGAAAGTTTTAACTTCTTCACTATTCAAATCATTTTCCCTCAAACTTTCTTCAGGTGGTATATTATAAATACCTTTCTAGAATCAGTTTTACTACTTTTTTACATATTCCATGGTTTTTAAGCCACAAAACTGCAGGACAAAATATGATAGAATACATAAAGACTTTGAGGAATCTGAGGTTATGACATCACAACTAGTTTTGATATCACTTGTTTCTACACAAATGATACCAAACTTGAAACTTGGGTATCTCCTTAACGGAATGAGATGTTTGAAAACTTTCTTCACTATCTTGTTTCTTTTGAGGTCCTCTTTCATGTAAGATAAACATGCTTGACCACTGAACTATTAATCCTTTAAGTCACCTAATTTTGTCCTTTTTTTAGAGGGGCATACATATATCTCTTACAGGGGCAGAGTTAAGCCCATGGCTTAATGATAACACAAAGCACAACACCCCCTGAATCTCACTATGATAAGCAGCGCAGGCAATGCAGGCATAGCCATCTGGGAAAATCTGGGGCAATGGGGGGAGGGGGGGGGGGCTATGGCCTTCATATTTTTATAAATAACATTGTGAAGGTTTCTGGACCCTCTTCACATTTTGGATACTGACATCAAGTCATGAATGGAGCCCTGATGAAGATATAGAGAAAATATATAAATGTAATTCGCTATGAAAATTGTACAGCATATCGACGACGAGTGAACACACACTTACAATGACGGGGTCGTCGCCTGTGTATTCGGTTATGATAGTAACAATGCTATCATGAAACGCCTAATACGACCCGGACAAGAACACAGGTACGACGTACGGATAAACATAACATCAACAACCAAGTCAATGTCCACGGCCTTTGATAACCAGTTGTGGTGCACTGGCGTGTCTACCCAACCCAGGGCCTTGTGGTCTGTAGACATGTATGATAACCACTACACCACAGTTGGTGGTGTAGGGCATATCAAAGACCCAAGCTATGCATACCTGGGTATATAGGCCTCTGTAAGGAGTGCAGTCACAGCTCAGTGGTTAAAGGAGATATAAAGTCTTATACAATCATCTTTTTCATATGATAGAGGATTGAAAATCTTAACCAACTACCAAAAAACAGAAAGTCAAAATCTTACTCCTATCTCAAGTCATTCATGTTTGAAGTTGCCACATGGAGGCTGCCATTTAAGCTATTTATACCTAGGTACATTGACCTGTGAAGAGGTGCAGTGGCTCAGTGGTTTAGGAGTCATGCTTGTATTCGAGAGGTACAGAGTTTGATACCTGTGGTGGTGAGCGTTGCATTGTGTCCTTGAGCAAGACACTTTGCTCTACTTGCTTCAGTCCACTCAGCTGTTAAGTAGTACCAGCACTGCTGGGAAGTTAATCAGCGATGGACTGGTGTCCCTTCCAGGGGGAGTCATGTGCTCTCATCCACTTGCCCCATGGAAACCGGGGATAAGCACTGGCCCTTCAACCTAATGGCTCAGATGGATTAGCTATATAGGCCTCTGACTCCAACATCTCCAAATTCAGAAAAGATACAACTGAATCTATCATTCATCATGTTCTTCATCCATGTGACTTTGCTTTGACTGATATTTCTAAATAATCCATTTTTTAAGCTTTTGTTACAATGTGACAAATAATCAAGTCCCAGAAAGTGATCTTCAAAGAGATTCAAAATAAATCAATAAATAATATACCCCAAATGCCTTTCTCATCTCTCTCAAGCAAGGGTCAAAGGCGAATACAGTTTGGCACAATAAATATGTCCTACCAAGCTGCCTGTCAATTCAATTTGTTACCAAGCTGGCTAACACAACAACAGGAGTATGCTTACTGGCCATAGTGCAGTGCAGGTCACTTATGAGAGAATACAGGGGTCATGGAAGTCACAAAAGGAATTCAGTTTTTGGGGGTCCACTTGAAGATATATTACAACAACACAAGTACATTAAAAGAAAGTTTGGGGTGGTTGGAAATCATATGCAGACACTGTGGTTGTGGTATGTATATATAATACGTTCCAACAAAGTTCTACAGTTGAATAAAGGTTTTGAGGTTTCAAAGGAAAATGTACTTGTGACTATATGCCAGAACAGTGTACACTGTATAAAAAATTTAAAAGGGGTGGGCCAGATGGAGGGGAGGGAGGGCAGGGGGTAGTGGAAACTCTTTGTTATTAATCAGGATTTCAGAAAATATTTGTGTGCATTGATAAATCTATAATGTATCCCTATTTACAGTGTATTACAGTGGTGTATTAGGGGGGAGGAGGAAAACTTTCACCCCTAGCAAAATTGTATGTAAAATGTAAGTGGAGGGTTATACTAGTATAAAACATGCTATACACTAGGGAAATAAACTGTTAAAGATATAAGATTAAATATCGCCCTAATTTGCTTTAATATGACTTTGTTCCTAGTGAGATGAAATCTTCAGGTTTTAAAAATTCTTCTTTGATTTTCGGACAATATTCTTCAATATTTAGAAAATTTTCTTCCATTTTGGGAAATTTTCTTCCATTTTGGGAAATACCTTCATTTTCAGGAAATGTTGGTAGAATATTGTTGAAACTTACACAAATTTCCAATAATTTAACCAAAATTTCCAATATTTTTACCAAAATTTCGAATAATTCTACTAAAATTTTGAATATTTTCACCACAAGTTCTTTTATTTTTTTCCTCTTTTCTATTTCATATGAATAATTTTCTAATTTTATCTTCCTGGCCCAGCTTCCTATACACCTCTGGGTACAGCCATTTTCTTTCTTCTTTTTTCTTCAGCCCTTTACTGTTTGCCCCCCAGGCACCGAAAGCTGAATAGACACAGCTATATGTTTACAGCTGCATGGTATAATGGTCCGAGTAAAATGTTATGAGGGTACGCTGGAAATGTTCTGTAGGCATGATTTTTTTTTCACCTCTAGAATAATGTGATGAATAATAACAACACGATTTGTAACTGCCGATGTGTGATTGCCGATTTGTGATTGCCGATCCTCTAAATTAAGATATTTTTAACACAAGTGCGGTTTTGAATGTCCCAGTTTCTCAGTCTGTTTGAAAAATAATTGAAAAAGAGATCAATGTCAATTTTCCATAGATTTTCGAACAATCTGATGTTAACAGTCAGCTGTACATAAACGTCAATGCATTCCTATCATAATTCTCCAGCCTGTTAAGCTGAGTTAAAAATCTATGAAATACAAACAGCAAAAAGATTTAACTACAGAATGCCTTATTTCACTGAAGTCCCCAATATTCCCATATTATTTTGTCATTTTTAATTTTTGTCATTCTTTGTCAATATCTCCCGCCCACACAGACAGGTGTGAAGGTGTGAGCCAGTTTAACCTAATTTTCTTGACAACTTGCACAAATCTTCAAATCAGATTTTCACATCTATGGAACAGATTCTTATAAAGCAGGTAATGTATAGCAGCATGAGGCAATATAGATCGCTGACGGGTGTTTCTATATAATTTGAAGGTAAACAAAGTAACACAATGTACATTTTCCATACAGGCTGGTTTAATCTATTTTTTTTCAAAGGGAAATTTCCCTTTTACAAAATGTTCTTTCCCAGTAAAAGTATATAATTACCAATATATACCTGAAAATCCACAAAAAGATGAAAAATGGAACTTTTTGGATGTTAGATATATTTTTGATTAAATGAAATGACCTCAATGTGATGTCTTAAGTAGGCCTGGCAATGGGAGCACCCGAGGTATTTGTCTGCAAAATTGTTATTGTCTCTCAAATTAATGTTTTTGACGAATGTGTAAATCAGGTACAAAAAGTGGCAATAATTGTCCATTTTTGAACAGAAGATTGGGGTAACATGTGTTAGCTATATCTGCCCCTCCACCCCAGGCTATAACATGTCGCTTCCAACCCCAACTGTACAAAATTTAAAGAAAACAAAACTCTAAAAATATCCATAAATCTTCATAACTCTCAAATTGAGTATGCTCTTTTTAAAATTCTACCAGGAATATAGGCAGGATTAAAAGGGGGGAGGGGGAGATCGAGGGGGAAAGAAAGGCAATTGTATCTTTTATTTTGTGATTTGTTTTTGTATCTTATCATGATTCTCCCCCCTCTCCCCCTCCCTATTTGTCAAATATCATCTATGACCAGGAAGAATACTTAATTATGGTTAGCTGTCCATAGAAGTTAAACTATGATTTACGTTATTCCTAGTGTAAACAGAAGGTTAAAAAACGTTGCGTTGTACAGCAGAAACACGCTTCAAATGTCGATCAGGATCAGATGGAAATCTAGAAAATGTCTTTTGATTCCCCGGCACAGGTCTATTAGTGCAACCAACAGCACAGCAAGATTCCGGCATAATTATCTTACAAAAATTAACTATCAGCAAACGTGGTCCGTTTTAGCATTATTTTCACTCCTGTCTCCTCTGTGCTTATTAACACATAGGACAAATGATGTTATCATTTCCACACAAAATGGAAATTTAGCAAAAACTGGATAACTAAGTTTGTTTGTTTGTTTGATTCTTAACGGCACCACGACTATCAGATCACTTTAGTTAACTTCAAGAACAAAAGCCAGAAAGCTGTGAAAACATGGATAAAAACAGAGTATCCAGGAAGGGAATTTTATCTGGAGGATTTTTTTGGAAGAACTCAGCAATTTTGTGGGGAAAAAGCTCTGGAAATAAGCTTTTTGACAACATTTTGTCTCCATCCTCTGCAAGATACATGGCAAGCAACAGAGTTTCAATATTCTACACCATGTTCAAGGGCACATGGATAGATAATTAGACTGATAACAGATCTTTAGACATTTTCCATACTTTAAATTACCATAACCCACCCATAAAGCTACACTGACCATATATGATAAACTTATAGGCTCAGGCCCTTGGCCACCTGGTGTTGGACAATTCTTAGCATTTAGTTTGTAACAGCGTAGGTAAAAGCAGACTGCTGTGCTAGTTTTCTCCAAAGAGTTGTGAAAATACGAGGGAGCAGTTTGGATTCTGTTGAAGCGTTTATCAAAGGAGAATGAAAATGTTTTGAGAAGTCTTAAAGGAATATTCCCATGCATTTTCGTAACCTTTCATAAGAAAGAGAAATATTTAGTACAAAAATCATGTTGATATGTTATTCCTACCAGGACATATTCAAATTTTAAGGTTAAAAAAAAAAAATGTAAATAAACGGATAGGACAAGGCTCAGTATGACATCACAGCAACACATTATCCCACAAAGTTGATGTATTTCATTAAAATCTATCATCCTTTTCTATTAGTAAAACCTAGAAAAATAAATTGATGAAAGTTAGGTATTTATATACGTTGCCAATTATACCCTACTTCAATAACTTTTGGAAAATTGTTTCTAATCATACAAAAACAACCAATTAACATTCAAAGAAATACATAAAAATATGCAATGGAATTGTCTCTCTATGACATCATCAAACATGAATTCATCATACTGTACAAAAACTTTAAAATGAATTAAGAAATCTTTAAAAATCCATATCTCCTAAACGGAATATGATATCAACCTGATTTTTGTACCAAATTGACCCTAAATGTATGCTCTTTCAGGTAAAATTTTACAAAAAACCATGAAAGTATAACTAAAAACCATGGAAGTATTCTTTTAAATGACCTTGTAATTCATTTTTACATGGCATGGATGCAGAAGGGATTTTTATTTTCTGAAGGTTTCTTAAAGGCATAAAGATGGGCCATGGAAGTATTCTTTTAAATGACCTTGTAATTCATTTTTACATGGCATGGATGCAGAAGGGATTTTTATTTTCTGAAGGTTTCTTAAAGGCCTAAAGACGGGTAGAGGTTTCATATTCAGCAGAAAGAGCTCAAAGGGATTTCATCCAGGACTTGCCAGGCCCCTTGCCAGGCAAGCGCCATTGCATTCACGCAGCTCAGTCACATGACAAGTACAACAAACATACTGCTTGCTAACCTATCCACCAGTACCAGTTCGAATTTCATTGTTTTTGTTCTTGGCGTCGATTTTAATTCATATTTTTGTAACGTTTTATATATTTACTGGGTAAATGAAGAGTAACTTTTACATGAACGCCATCTGATTCTTAGTTTTACGCAGACAAAGCCTACATACCTGGTATAAAGTGCTCGCTGCAAATCCTAGTGTTAACAGAAGGTTGAAAGACGTTGTGTCATACAGCAAAAACCTGCTTCGAACGTCCATCAGGATCAGATGGAAATCAAGAAATCGTCTTTAAACTCCCCGACACATGTCTATTAGTGCAACCAACGGTACAGCAAGATTCTGGCATAATTATCTTACAAAAATTATCTCATATAAAAACATGCAATGTTTGTAAATCTAAATTAAGTGTACAGCAGACAATCGTTCTCGCCCGACAAAATGGCGATATAAACAAAGTCATGTGACTTCATGACGTCAGCTGAAACACCCTTATAGGGCCAGAAAGAGCTTTATATTTTGAAGAGAGTGGTCTTTAAATTATGTCAAGAGCACCTATAGTTTACAAGTAATCAAAGTTTGAAAAAAAAAAAATGTATGGAAATTTTGTCTTAAGGAAGGTTTAAAATCTTTAATGTTATTCTTTCGATTTACGTCCTAAATTTCAGTCACTGAACATCAGCAGACTATATTCTCCACTAAATATTGATGATGGAGATTCTAAACCTCTTTGCAATATTCAACCTCTGCCATTCAAATAACAAAGGATTGAAAATCAATAAGTTTTAACGTAAGGAAATTCATTGGTTTCCCCATGTCCATATCACAAAATTCCAATAAAATTTGCATAGTCTATTCTAATAAGGTGTTAAAATTCAAAGTGCTGTAAAATAGTCCATTTTTGATAAAAATTATATTTACATTGGACGTATCCTATTTTCGTCCAATTAAGATCAGGTTCTTGCTACCTGTTCATATAACTAAACAGCTACAATACTCTTATTTTTTGAATGAAAACTAGAGCAAAAAGTTCCTTGTAGAACAAATTTTGAAAATAGCATATTTAGTTTTCCAGTTATGGCTGCAGATCAAATTTTGAGGATACCCTTACAGAAATATTAGCTTGCAGCAAGCTTGCAGCAAGCTTGCAGCAAGCTTGCAGCATGCTTGCAGCATGCTTGCGACAAGCTAACAATTTAAAGTTTTTGGCAAAAGCTAGTATTTGAAACAAATTAGCTTGCGCAAGCTAGTCAAACTTTCTGCAGGCTTTAACAAGCTAGTCAAACTTTCTGCAGGCTTGCACAAGCTAACACATATTTTATGGTAGCTTGCACAAGCTAATGTTAGCTTGCGCAAGTTAGTATTTGTTCCAAATACTAGCTTGCACCACGCTTGCGCAAGCTAAAATTGTTAGCTTGTCACAAGCGTGCTGCAAGCTAAAATTTCTGTAAGCGTAATGCAAAGTTTTATGATGTATATGACGACAGTTTAATTTTCATATTTAATCCACCCCCCCCCCACCCCACCCCCATCAAACAGATCTAAAAACACCCCTTTTCCAATCCGGAAATACATCCACTAAAATGGTGTGCTGTATACTATTTTTCTAAAAGCTATAATGCATTGTGACTGACTGATGATTTTAGCCATATACTTGTACCTGGCTTGTTGAGTATTATAAATGATATTACACAACATAGCTTTCAAATTACTTTTAGTTTCCGTCTTGGTATGGAAGCGTGATTGATGAGGTATGCTATATGCTCTTCCACAAAAATATTCATCCCTCCTAATTTTCCCTCCAAATTTTGTAATCTTAAGCATTGAAAGAACATCCTAAGGATAATTCCTTGAAGATAAGATAAATTGTGACCTATTTAGCCTAACATGTATGCCTATATAAAACGTTTTGACCAAGCAAATAAAAAAACAATTAAACTACATACAGGATGGATTGAATGTGAAGACTTATCTTTATGTGCATTTCTCTTGTGAGATATGGGGTGGGATAGCATTTAAGAAAACAAATTGGGGGTGGGGTACAACCCCCACCCTCTTATGAAAACAAAATTGGGTAGGTAGGACAAAGGAAGGGCATAGACTCCATGAGTCACTCTTTGAGCAAATAGCAGGAAACAATTTTTCAACAGGGCACTTTTTATCTCTGAAAAACAGGACACTTGTCCAAATTTGAAGAAAAAAAATAAGCGTGTAGGGCGTGTAGGGAGAGAAGAGACATATGTCCCTGGATAAACTGTCAATGACTTTGGACCAGACACCACTCCCTAATATGAAATGGTGTGCAGCATGCCTGTGTCTCTCCATCACAATTTATACCCCAAATCCAGTCTCAGAAAGTTCTTTTTAATTATTTTGCATTTCTTACGTCTACAAGAGGGGTGAGGGGGGAGGGGGGGGGGGGGAATGTGTAGTCTGTTATGATGTAAAAAGTTACTTCTCAGAAACATCTAAAGTTGTTATGCAATATAGCCTATCGATTCATTACATGATAATTCAGGCTGACACTGAAGGAAAAAAAATCAGACTTATGGCTTACCACATGTATTTCTGGTTTCGAAAGACTCAACTTAAACACAAATGAATCGTTAAAACCATTTCCATTCTATAAATCACTGGCACATAAACAACTTTTTGATTTAAACCTTATCTGTATAGGCCTATTGTTTTTTATTTACAAAAAAGACAATAATAATAATAATACTAATACTAATACTAATAATAATAATAATAATAATACTAATACTAATACTAATAAATACTACTACTACTACTAATAATAATAATAATATTAATAATAATGAGAATAAGAATAATAAGAAAAATAATAATAATAATAATAATAATACTAATAATAATAATAATACTAATACTAATAAATACTACTACTACTAATAATAATAATCATAATAATAATCATCATAATAATGAAATAAAAACCAAACAAATTATCAAAAAAACTCAAATATGAAAGACTACAATTTGATCGTTTTTTTGCTTTTCACTGGAGATAAATCAATTATCACAATTCTGTCTTTTCTAAAGACTAAATCCTTTTTGTCAATATTTGAAGTGAGTATTTTTCTTGTTTTGTTCCCCACAATTTCCACAAAGAGTGATATGAATAAACATCTCAGAAATTACATTTACAGAAAATTATAGTGCTTTGGGGCATGTACACGGGAGCATAACGACTCAAAAAATACAAATAAACAGCAGAATAAACGGACAGCTGTGGACATCAATCAAACCAAATAAAACTCCTCCCATAACTGAAAAAAACAGAACCCATGTTGCTTATAATAAAACCATACTGCATTCCAGCATGTACACTCTGTAGCATTATGAACACAACACTCGGAGGGCACGGCCTGCGTGGGTGGTGGAAGAGATTTTGAGGTTTCCACAAAAGAATATGGCACAAATCAAACTTCTTTTCAACTTACCTACCCATGAGATAAGGAATTTTCATTTGGGAATTTTCAAAAGGCATCTCATGGTGGATTTATTAGGTACGTGTGCGTGCTGAATAAGCCTAATGTGGCACATGACACATTGTTCGCTTTGTTTGGGGGTGGCAAGGTTTCTCTATTTAGGCAGGAGATTGACCTCTGCGGAACAAAGCAGATGTGTCAGCCCAGAAAACGTTGCCTCTAGCGACACCTAGTCCCTCTTTCAAAGTCACGTGAAATATAATATAATCCACACATGTCTGACATCATACAATGCAACATACAAGAAAAATTCAAAAAAAAATCTATACCACAAAACTTTAATAGCCAAACATTTCAAAAGATTCTTTCTATAAATTTTCTTTCATCAGAATCGTGTCGGTTCAAACATGGGGTAAAATATTTTACCTCCATGGTTTAAATTCATGGTGATTCAATAAATATTTTCAATAATTGTTAGAAAGAGAATTTATTTCCCTTAATTCACACCTTTCCTATATTAATCATTAACTCTACTCAGAGGGTAAAATACAGCTTTGTTCACAAACAATTTATTTTG
Source organism: Chiridota heheva (assembly GCA_020152595.1). Classification (NCBI taxonomy): domain Eukaryota; kingdom Metazoa; phylum Echinodermata; class Holothuroidea; order Apodida; family Chiridotidae; genus Chiridota; species Chiridota heheva. The sequence continues at coordinate 1,799,225 of JAIGNY010000411.1, read as the reverse complement.
CAATTCTTTTTTTCCATCTGGCTCATTTTTCTGTATTTTTTGGAAAAAGTCTCAAAACCAAACAAGGCGTTGTCGATGCAGAGTTCCAACAATGGTATAGCAATTAAGGAAGAAACTACAGCCACCTCCAAATAAAATGGGAAACCCACTCAATCCAAAATTGTTCTCCTAATCCTCAGGTAAACCTTTCCTCACCCCTCTCTTTCCCACCCCCAGACTCCTCTCTTTCCCACCTCCAGACTCCTCTCTTTCCCACCTCTAGACTCCTCTTTCCCACCTCCAGACTCCTCTTTCCCACCCCCAGACTCCTCTCTTTCCCACCCCAGACTCCTCTTTCCCACCCCCCTCTCTTCCCAGACTCCTCTCTTGCCCACCCCCAGACTCCTCTCTTTCCCACCCAGACTCCTCTCTTTCCCACCTGCAGACTCCTCTCTTTCCCATCCCAGACTACTCTCTTTCCCACCCCCAGACTCCTCCTGCCCATACATTCCGAGTTTCCCCATTCACTCCTATCGCAATAATATGCTAGCATTTGATAAGCAAAAGTGTAACCTACCAAATTGAACTACTCTGCAGATACGAATGATTCACAGTAACCTTCAGCCAGCAGAGACCAGATCAAAATACTTAGAAATATTCCCTAGTACTATTGCAAAAAAACATTTCCCAAAATCGATTGCTTTAGCAGGAAAGACATAAATGAGAGAATCCAATTTAAACAGCACATCTGTTCATGATATGATATTTTACAACACATGCCAATAAACAATGACCTTTTGAGTTTAATACAACTCATCAGATGTTTGGTGGAGCATGACCATTCAGTTGTCATGGTTACTGAGCTTTGATGAAAATCAGGGTTTTATGAAGTAGACCAAAGGGCATAGATAATCACATATTATAATATATATATATATATATATATATATATATATATATATATATATATATATATATATATATATATATATATATATATATATATATATATATATATATATATATATATATATATATATATATATATATATATATATATATATATACATATATATACATATATATATACATATATATATACATATATATATATATATACATATACATATATATATATATATATATATATATATATATATATATATATATATATATATATATTCTGCATTAGCCATTACAAACAAAACAAACTTGGAAAAAATGGCAATGTCTCTAGCCAACATAATTTTTATACACCAAATATTTGAAAACTCCTGTTTTCTTCTTCAGTGGTATGAAGTCAATATTTTTGACTTCATACCACTGAAGAAGGAAAACAGTTTTCAAATATTTGGTTCATAAAAAATTATGTTAACTAGAGACATTGTCTTTTTTTTTCAATTTATGTTATATATATATATATATAATATAATATAAATAATATATATATATATATATATATATATATATATGTATGCATGCATGCATGCATGCATACATACATACACACACATACATACATACAAACACATACATACATACATACATACATACATACATACATACATACATACATACATATATATATATATATACAATCTCAGCATGTAAATATTAACCTGACATATGAAATATTAATTCAGTCATGATTTCTATAAAAGAGTTAAATATAGGATTATCAATTTACACAGAATATTTGAATTTGAATAACAGCATATTTCAACACACACACACACAAAGTAATGCAGGAAATAGTACTGATATAATAAGCATCACATATGTTACAAGTCACATACTATCACCTACAAAAATCTAATCATTATTACACAAATGAAAATGCTGCTTATACCTACCATATGAAACCAATGTGACACTACCAAAACTTGACTTTCAAACGGCAAATATCAACGACCAACGATCATTTCTTTAATAATTTCCAACCTACATCTTCATCAAATTCAAACTGGCTGTATATAGCTTCCGCGTTACAACCCTTGTTTAATGAAAATCATTCCTATCTAAGCCACGCTTCCTTTTCCCCATGATGTTAAGGTAAAATGAGACCAAGAGTTATTTTTGACCCATTAAGTGGTGCTAAAGAGGAAGTTGTTGCCATGGTCAAGAACCGAGAAAGAATAAAAAGGAAACATAGGTCAAAGGTCACAGTTTGAGGAAGCACTGTGAGTAAAAACATGAAGTCGTTTGTGCCTAACAGTGAGAGTGAAAAGGTATGAGCAGGTTTACTTCCTCGTTTACTATATATATAAATATATATATATATATATTGTTTATATACTTCCATAAACTTTACAAATTTTCATGTTTGTTACTTTTTGATGTAACGTTTTTACTTTTTGATGTAATCAATTAAGAATTACTTCCCACTAGTGCTAGGTAAAAACTGTCAAGTCTAGCACTGAGATGGTTAACTTCAGCCATTTGTCATCAATATGGGGAGGGTGGAAGCAAGTCACAAAATCATATGAAAATACACAAAATCACCAAAGATACAAATTTGAAAAAATGTGCCCCCCCCCCCCCCTCCCCTCAAAAATAATAATAATGATAATCTCGCCTATGACCATTGTAAATTTGTTTAGGAGTACCAAATTTGCAAAAGGTTCCATTTACATCTTGACACGAATACTACGATTGAGTTGAGACATTAAACCTCAGCAAACTAACCAACAAACTTGCAATATTGCAAGCACGCCTGCCATTTCTAGAAGGGTATTTCTCAGCGTACTTCTGCAAGGTAATCATGAGGAAAAGATCAACTTTGGACGTTATTTCCTAAGTATCAATCTGAAATAACTGATGAACTCATAACTAGCACATACTGTGTATGCATATAAGACCATAACTTATTAATCCAGGATATATAAATGGTTTCCATCGATTTGTGTTCATCAAAAGAAAGCTTTCACTTATTGTTTTGTTCTTTTCATAACTAAACCCTGCATGATTCAGGGAGAATTATTATTTCTGGAAACATGGCTGTAATTTCCTTTGAAAGGATTAAATCAGTGGTCAGACAATTGATCCTTTATGATGAAAGGCAAAAAGGATAAGTACGTCAAACAAATTTGTGTGAAAATAAGTGGTGCAGAAAGTCTATTTTTGAAGAATGTCATATCCTCTGCTCCTGCAGCAATTATCAACGATTAATGCATTGTAATGTAAGATGTTAATGATTGGATCGAACAATCGGTTTTGTGCGTCTCCAAAAATCCTGACCCTTTTGAAACTGCTAATTTTCCCAACTTTCAGTGAGCACATTGATACACAATAAAATGATGAACTTATAGGCCAATACCCCCTCCCCTTCCAGCACCGTTTCCCCACGTCAGTTATGTGCTCCTCTAAAAATCCTCACCCTTTGTTAATCACTTTTCCCGCTTTCAGTGAGCATATTGATAAACGATAAGGTGATGAACTTAGGACCTACTAAAGGCCTATACACACACTCCACTCCAGCCCCATCCACCCCCTCCAATTATCTACAGCTGTCTGAAAATGACTAGGATTGTATATTCCGTTTGATTTTCATTGTTACTCAGATCAAGTGTATAGCTGGTAATTGTACCAAGGAGGAATTAGAGGAAAGGTATCGTCCCATCCATCCATCCATGTTCATTTGTAGTAGGCGCCTTTTCCATAGGATACAAAGCGCCCAGAATGCTGCCCCAAAGTTCAGTAAGTAATACATGATTAAAAAAGAAAAGTCTTAAGACGTGTTTTGAACTGTCCAAGTGAACTGGCATGGCGAATGTGTGAAGGCAAAGAGTTCCAAACATGGGGTGCTGCAGCTGAAAAAGCCCTAGAACCAGCTTTGGTGTTAGTTCTGGGTTCAGTCAGGAAGTTTTCAGAAGAGGAGCGAAGGGATCGTGCTGGTGTATAAAGTTTCAGACTGTTGGATATGTAATCAGGTGATTGATGTATCAGGGATTTGTAGACAATAACACATGTTTTGTATAAAATTCGCTGTGACACAGGGAGCCAATGCAATTTGTTGAGCAAGGGTGAGGCATGATCACGACGGCGTTTCCTGAAGATAAGCTTAGCAGCTTTATTTTGGAGTTTCTGTAGGCGATTTACATTTTTCATGGTAATACCATTCAAAAGGGAATTACAGTAGTCCAAACGTGATAGGATGAGTGATCGAACAACATAATGACAGGTTTCAACGTCAATGTACCGATGAATCTTGCCAATGTTTCTAATGTGATAATTAATTGTTTTACTAAGTTGTGTCACATGGTTGTCCATTGACATTCTATTATCGAAAGCAACTCCCAGATTTTTAACTGAAGTGACTGGTGAGATGCAAGTATTGCCAAAAACAAACTTGAGGTTCTCAAGGGCTTTACTAGCATTTGATGAAGAGAATATGATACACTCTGTTTTGTCCTCATTAAGTTTAAGTTTGTTTGCAATCATCCACTGTTGGATATCTTGCACACAGGAGGTCAGTTTGAATAAAGCACATTCAGCATCGAGTGGAACTTTAGGGTTAAAGGCTAAGAAAATCTGTATATCATCAGCATATATGTGATACTCGATCTTGTGCTTCCGCAATATGTCACCTATTGGGATAGTATAAAGTGTGAATGACAAAGGTCCTAAAACAGAGCCTTGTGGGGTCCCATATTCAAGATTTACAGTGTTGGAGTCAGCTCCAGGAACATGGACATGGTTAGTCCGACAATTAAAATATGATGATAGCCAATCCAAAGCGTTGCCAGAAATGCCAAAGCTATGCTCAAAACGACGAAAAAAATGAATTCAACAGTTAACGCTGCCGTGCTGGTAATGTCACTTTCGGTTTTAAATTTTCCTTATTGATCGTGAGAGAAAAAAAGGAAAATAGAAAAACGGAAGTAAAGTTACCAGCACGATGGGGTTCACTTGAGGATTTATTTATGGGACGATACCTTTCCTTTAACGAACATGAAATATTTTGTTCGTTTATTCGCTCTGGTGTTTATGAAGCCAGTATGACTTTTGCAAGAGCCCGGGAAATTTGTGAAACAAGGAGCCCCAAATAATTGCAACTTGCTGGAAACCGACATTCCCTCCACCCCCCTTCCCCCCCTCCCCCCCCCACTCATCCTTATTTGTAATGAATCTCTTTAATCATGATGTACTTATTTTCCTGTCTGCCCTCTGAAATTGTAATATCCCACGAACCAGGTTTGCATGATTTGAAAGGTTTCCAAACCTGAGCAGTCTTGAGCAACAGGTTTTCATTGTTTCTCAAAGAACAACAAGTAATTGCTTTAAATTGAGCAACAATGGTAATAGTTAACGTAAAGTTCATAAAAAGGCTTGCTATTTAGGAACAAGCGCACAGTTTAGAGATTCACTCAAAGTTCATATCAGTTCAGTTTTTCAAAAGTTGTACAGATTTTCACTTTTGTTTTTATGTGAAATTCGAGAAGCTCTTACAGGATATAAATAATAGGATTTAAATGACCTAAAATGTTATTGAGGCCTACAGCAGCTAATTTCTCCTGCCCCCACCCCCAGCACCCAAAATGTACGAGGGGTCCAAAGGTGAGGGTCATTTAAATCGTTTTGGGTATTGAAAATGTTATTCATGAAAAAAGCAGGCTACTTCCACTGATACTGATGATATCAAGTGTATCTAGAGAGGTTGCTTTTCTTGTCTAAAAATATTTTGAAAACATATTTTCATTTAAAAGGTTGGTTTGGTTTGGTTTGGTTTGATGCTTAATGGCACCGCGGCAGTCATATTCAAATGTGCCAATTTTCATTTGAAAGGTAAACAAAATTGGGCCAGACTTCCTGACAAAGGACAATTCCAAACCAAAGGGGAAAATCCCATGTGGTTTCTATGTTAACTTTGGATTAGAAGCAATTATATATATATATATATAAATATATATAGATATATATATATCTTTTTATCGTATATCTTTAAATGTTATGTTCTACAAGTTTAGTTTATCTATCATACTGGAACATGTATTTTGTGTATATTTTGTTTTTTGTTTAAATGTTCAGAATTTTGCCTTAAGCTATAAGTCACAATCACAACCAATAAAAACTTGTATTTGGCTCCACCTGACATGAATAATGATGAAGTCAACAACTCAACAACCTATGGGATCCTGCATCATCCTTGCTTTTATCAACAGCATCATATCAAGTTTGAATTAAATCTGACATGGGTTTGTGGAAATATGAACATCAACAGAATTTTACAGTTAGTCCCGCCTTCTCATGAATATTTATAACATCAGCACCAAAATCAATAGGGATCATCTACAGACCACAATACATCCATATACCAAGTATGACACAAATCCACATCAAGGTCCTTAAGATATCATGTTTACAAGCTTCTGTCACAAGACATACATACATATATACATACATGCACACATACATACATACACATGCATACATACGCACATACATACACACATACACATGCATACATACACACATACATACACACACCAGCATGACTACATAGGTTCTATTATTGCATTGGAACCAAAAAGCAAACTGCCATTTCCCTCTCAAATGGCCTGTCACACCCTGCCTGTCACACCTGCCTGTCACACCCTGCCTGTCACACCTGCCTGTCACACCCTGCCTGTCACACCCTGCCTGTCACACCCTACCTGTTACACCCTTACTGTCACCCTCTAACACAAAATGGGCTTTATCAGGATGGTATGACAGGCCCAAAATTGTTACCATATTTCAAAGATCATGATTCTTATCACTCATCAGACTCATCAAATTCATAACTCTTGGTTTTATTACCACAAAAACAATATAAATTAGACTGACAGACTATTAATCACTTTTACATCAGGGAAAAGTTTTATACCTCCCAAAGTAGCTGTTCATGTATATCAAAACAGCCTTACTTGGTTACATGTTGCTTACAAAGCTTATAGATAGACACTTGGGAACTTTAAAATTGGAAAAACAGCTAGCGAAAGAAATTAGGATTATATATTCAAATGAGATCAAATTAAATTTTACATGAAAGCAAACTGGTGATTAGAACAAAATCTATTATCTTTGTAATGGACATGATTTTGGTTTTTATTTAGTGGATTTTGGGATAACATATCAATTGTTTGATAGATGCTGATTGGATAAAGCATCCTAATGTATCATTGTGCTAAGTGTGATTTAGACAGCAGTACATTACAATTAGACAGCCCATACTACAATCACATTACAAATGCAATTCAGTCTGGCAAAGGATCCATATATGAGGTTAATTTTTTTGTTTGTTTTTTGTTCAATGGTCACTAGGCTAAGATTTTTTTTACAAAAAAGACAACTTTGCAAAATTTAATTTAACTACACCTGTTGGGAGCAAGACACTTTTGATAAACATACAAATATTCCATGATATGTATGACAAATCTTAGGCACAACACCGTTAATTTATGTAAGTCTGCACCACTACTACTCTGCATGTAGACACCGCAATACTATACACTAGTATCACCCTCACACTCCATTTTGTTGCAACTCAAACCATCTACAACTATATTTATCTATTCATAATCCGCACCTTTCCAGGCACCAATGCACTCTATACACGGATACATTTGACTGAACCAATCAAATAGCGTCCTCGTCGTCGAGACAGAAATGCAAACACAGAAGTTACTCGGCTTTCGGCTGTCTTTGCGCCCTGCCCTATCACGACAAACAAAGCTGGTGTTTGCGTTTGTGGTAATAAGTTCACAGTCCTATATTCACTCAGAATGAAAGATCATGTTCAAAGGGGTTTAAACACAATTGAGTTTTATCTCATATTTACTCTATCAATATTTTGTACCTAAACACAAAATGCAAAGAGTTGGAAACTAAACATATTAAACAGTGTTTTGTTGAAACACAGTACGGTGCAGCAATCTAGTTTACCAGAATCAACCATTGCTAATTTTGAGTTTGGCTGAGTCAGAAGTGGGAGTGAACAATTGTGCAATGACTACGCAACGTTTCTCAAGTTTAACCCTTATTGTACCACATTTAAGAAATAATTTCAGGACCATACCAAAATCATATAAGGGTGAATTTATCATCATTTGAAAATACTCATTTGGATCTTACAAACAAACAAAAATTGTGTGTTTGTGGATAAATTGTGTGTGTGTGAATGGGTGTACGTTTATTTTTTTGCATAAATTGAAGGTAAACATGCAGAATTTTCATTAATTCATCATAAAATTTGCATAAAATATGCAAATTGACGCCCGAGATTTAAAAACACTAAAATAGTCAAACCGTTCTTTAGGATTTTTGTGTTAAGATTTTTTGTTGTTATTGCGATGGTTTTTAATCGGATTTAAATCCATTTAGCTTCTACACGTCGATATACCTTGTAATGCTTATATCAAGCATGGAAGTGCCATTTATTACTTCGTAATCTTATCTTCACCCCCAATCTTTCCCAGGTGGTCCCCTCTAACGTTGCTTTAAAAACACAAACAAACCCCCTCACCCTCATTTATCATTCTGTTATTCAATCAGAATCAAGAATAGCTTCAGATAAACGAATATCCATAAAGTTACTCATATAAAATAGTCATATAGTTTTGATGGAATGACGTTAAGTATCACAAGAAGAATTCTAAGATTCTAAGGATGACGTAACAAAGACACAAAGGATTTTTGTTACCAACAAACTTAGAACCGTACAACTTTATTAAAGGTATCTGAACTGGTAGCAACAACATGAGCTTATTGATGGCGTAAAATGCATTGAAAATCATGCACGGAGCAAATTGTCCAATCAAAATCAGTTCCAAAAGACCTCCGTGGTGTAGTGGTTAGTACTTTGTCCTCTCATCCGCACGTCCCGAATTCATATCCCGGTGGGTCTGCAACCCAGTGAGTTCACAACTAGTTATCAAAGGCCGTGGCCGTCTTGTTATAATGTCCAGCTTTAAATGCTTAAGGGACGTTAAACCTTGCTATGCTATGCTAAATCAGTTACAAATTGCCCATGTCTACAGCATTTGTTTTGGTTAGATGTTGATGGGGGTATGACAAAGATAGAGCAGCTGTTATAAAAGAATGGCTATCATGGATTTAAAAACAAAGGACTTAATCGATAATTAAGAAATGGAGATTTAGCCCTTTTATGCATCACAAATTTACATCCGAATTGGAAGGAAATATTCAAATAACGGTACAATTTGGATTGAATTTTTGATTACGGTTTTAATAGATTAAGCGACATTT
>JAIGNY010000411.1:1112500-1182500 GCA_020152595.1 Chiridota heheva | reverse complement strand
TGGCTTCACACCTGATCATACACCTTATGAAATCATAAGTTTCAAAATGAAATATATTCACTATACAACGAATTTGTTTACATCTATTCCATAAATTTGCGAAACATAGTCACTGAATTTATAAGCAGGTTGATAAAAACATGTTTTTTGGCTGTGGCGTCGCCAGGGATTTGGGTTTGCGTTTCAGGGACACAGTAGTCAGGTCAGGGGCAGACTGGACAGTCGCTCCATCGGTTAATGTCCGATGCGCACGCCCGTGGTTCTGCCCGCGTGAAAAACTGTCGTAGCGGCCCACCAGGGTCTCAGACTCTCCCCCGTTCAGCCCATCTTGGCGCCTCTTTGGGCACCTCGACCGATGGAGTTTTATCTACTCTGAGTCAGATATTTGAGTACGTAGCGCCCAACCAGCTTTTGCCTATGCTAAATGCTCCCTGTGTGGCACAGCTGCCTATCTCTTTCCCACAGGCAAAACTTATGTGGCGCCGCCACTGCTTGCGTGACCATTATTCGTTGTATTAAATAAGATTAGTAAAGCCTCAGTGCGTAAGGCTAATAAACTAATAAACCGATAAAAGATACATATTGATTTTACAAATATTCAGACTCCTGTTTTACGCGCAACGCATTCCTAACATATAATATTTTCCATATTTGACAGGGTTTTTAAAGACTACGCCAGTAATGTGAAAGACGGCGAAGCTAAGAAATTTCACCAATGGGCGGAGAAATCTATCAACATATTCAACGCATGCGTTAGTCAGAGGAGCATTCGCGCATGCGTGTACAGAACATATGATCCTTCAAAACAATGGGACAGTGTGGTAAGTTAGTCATAGAAATGAACAGAATTCAGCTGAAGAAATTTGGAAGAATTTTTTTTTCCAACTTGTGATTGAATGACGTACATCAACGATCGAGAAGAAAATCAGTACGTGACAGTACGTCACCTGACACTATGGTCACACTTCTTAAAGATGAAGACCATGACCTTTTTTAAGCAGTGTGGTTGGGGAGGGGGCAAAACATACAAAAAGGATATATCATATCCACACAAAGTAGGAAGATATTTAATATGGTGGGGGTGGGGGGTGGCGGGGAAGCCAAATTGTATTTTCGTCTCAACAAACCTAGAAAATATATGAGTCCCTTATGTCCAAAAACTATTTGTAAAAAGGGGGTCGTAAATTTATTGGAAATTTTCGCAACATTTCCAGAAAATTGAAGAGAAAAAAATCCCCAAAATGAAGAAATTTCCCCGAAAATAATGAAATTTCACGAATATTTATTGAAAACTTCGCGAAAATTAAAGAATATTAACATGAAAATGAAGCAAGCTTCTCGATAATTAAGGAAAAATTCCAGAAAGTGAAGCATATTTCCCACATATGGGAATCTTCACAGCGTTTTTGATCAGTACCTGGGTTTGAATAGTTATGAATTTAGAATAATGGCAAATTTACATGTTACAAACATTGTCCAATCAGAATGATTTTTGAAGAAGTCGGGCAATACATATTCATCAAGCTTTTACAAATCAAGCCATATTAATCAATGAAGTGCTACCAGACTTATGACTGAACAAAGATCACAAAGGTCTGTGAATTTGTGATATGCAAAGCACAGGAAACGGTAAATAATAAACTGTCTTTTCAATCAAAGAATTATGCACCGCAAGAAAAAGAACAAGTTACTCTCTTGAATACTGAATGAGCCAGTTTGATTGAGAAAACAACTTGTTTGCTGTTGTCTTGGGTAGACTGCGTAGGGGAACCCGGGGCAAAGTGGAACACGTGGAAAAACGAAACACATTCATCAAAGCTATGTATATGCTTCCCTCCAACTGTCAGACTGTAGCTCATTTAGTTGGAACGCCTCGTGGATGCTACATTGTTTGAGACCGGAGCCATTTGTGTGAGTAAGGTATCTGTGTTTTTTACAGAAAATCTATGTTTTTCATGTTTAAACTAATAATATATAGAATTATATTATCTGCTCAAGCACTTTGCTTTAGCTGAATTACTTAACTAGCCATATTAATGACAGATGGGCTTAAGCTTAATATGCGTATGGTAACAGGGCTAGCGTGATGCATGTCGGGAGAAATCTAACACATTTGGGGCAAATCGAACGGGGCACAGTGGAACGCCAGTCTGTTTTGCCCCGGTAGGATGATATAAAAGTATTAACGTTAGAATATTCGAACTATAAGATGATATGTTTATGAATATTTATTTGTGTTTTCCCAAATTGTATGCAAAATGGTACGCAACTACAACCGTAAAACTAATCACCAGAGTTGGTTAGATCAATCTATGAAGGAAGCCGTGGCTCAAGTGAGTGACAAAACAATGAGTCCAGAGGCTGCGGAAACGTATGGTATACCGAAGACTACAAACAGACACCAACTGCTTCAACTGGTGCAGGAACTACGGACAATAAGATACCAACTGATTCAACTGGTGCAGGAACCACGGACAAACAGATACCAACTACTTCGGCTTCTCAGTTGTGCAGGAACAGACAAACAGATACCAACTGCTTCAATTTGCGATGTAGAAACTACACAGATATACATATACCAACTGCTTCAACTTCTGGTGCCCCACAACTAACTCCAGGTCTATCTAACGTTACACCACCAACTCCTGTTCCTTCAGTTAGTGGAACACAATCTCCAGATCCATCTAACATAACAGAAGAATCTGGATTCTCCAGGCTGCCAGGGAGAGAAATCAACATTACCATTCTCCGGCAGATGTCAGGAGTGTTCCTCGGGTTCAACAGACTCAACCAATGAGGCAGGAGAGGCGAGGCAGTCATATTGACAGACAGTCCATATCTAAAGACTTAAAGGATGATCAAAATCAGAAACGAAGGAAGTCGACACCAAAGGTCCAGTTCTTTCCTGATGATTAAGACCAAACAAAAGAAGGAAACGGGAAAGGAAAAGGGAAAGGGAAAACAGGGGAAGGAAAAGTCCGGTGTTAAAGAAACAGAAACTGATGAAGACTCTGTGTGTATCTATTGTTCTGGCCCTTTTTTTCAGAATCTAGAAGTGGAGAACAGTGGGTTAGGTGTGATACATTCTACAAGTGGGCACATAAAGATTGTGCAACGCCAAGTGATGATAGATAGTATATTTGTGTATTCTGTTTGGAGTAATCTTTTCAGGAATATGTGGAAAAAATCAGGTCTTTTTTGTGAAGACATCCAGTCGAGCCTGTATAGGCCTGGTAGGAAATTTGTTTTATTTTGGCAGTTTGCTACATTGCGTATATAAAAGTTTGCTTCAGGTTACTAACACATACGAGACTTATCTTTTAACCTAATGTGATGTACCTTGACTTGGATAGAGGAAACAGGAGATTCAGAACTATGCAATAAAAATGTATCTGACAATAATAGATTCGCGCCCTTACATCAGCGATGTTCGATTTGTCCACATGTAAGAAAATCGAACATCTCAAGGCCACTGAAAATTTACGCATTACTGCCCTCACATTCCATACATAAAGTATACAATTATACATACACTGTACGTACGGAGTTTATTTCGGGAATGGTTTAAGCGGACACAGCGTGTACATTATTTAACAAATATTTAGTGAGGGCACTGCGAGTAGTAATGTCATAGATGTCGGGGCACAATGTACCAGGAGGTGAATGATGTTGACAATTAGGATAACCTGAAGGTGATGCCATTTCCCCCTTTCCACGTTTCACTTTGCCCCGAAAAGTCGGGGCAAAACGGAATTTGTATACTTTTGAAAAGTTTATACCATTTGATAAAAACATTGTTAATGTCATTTTTAGGTTACAGTCCTAAGGTGAGATTATACACCAAAAGTTTTGCCTCGCCTTGTTTTGTCTGGAAAGTCACACCCGATAGCCAACATTTTTTTTAGGGTGGGAAAATTTATGGCACTGCTGGTGTAAATGCGTAAATTCAAACACAGTTTTTTTTGTCCGGACAAAAAAAAAAATTGGTACACTTTGCCTCGGGTTCCCCACTATGATTTTGAAATGAACCGCTATGTGTGCAGGGATAATAAGCAAATGATCGTAAAGCTCCCATATGAAAATGAAAGCAAATTTCCCCAAAATGAAGGAAATTTCCCCCAAATTGACAAAAACTTTTAAACAATTTCGCGAAAATTGAAGAAGAAAAAAAATTCCTGAAAATGAAGCAATCTTCCCGAAATTGAAGAAAATTTTACGAACATGAAGCAAATTTCCTAAAATACGAAAGCAAATTTCTTAAAAAGGAAAAAATCCCAAAAATTGAAGAAAATGAAGGAAATTTCCCAAAATTAAAGCATATTTTACGAAAATGAAGAAAAATTGGAGAAATTTGGAGAAAATTTTCCCGAAAATGAAACTTCCCGAAAATGATAGAAATTTTCAAAAAGATTTAAGGAGATTTTCCGAGTCTGCTACTCAATGTTGACTATATACATGATATAGTTGACAATCTTAATTTGTAATTTATAATCTTAATATATTGATGTCATATATATTTTTGTAGGGTCAAAAACTTACCACTGGGAAGAGAAGGGGGCGGAATCAAAAGGAATGGAGGTTTCCCCCAATTAGCATGGTAAAAAAGGTTATGGACTAGACCTGTAAGTGAGAGCATCTTTTTTGTGTGAATTTTTTAAATATCTATTGACATATTTTGCCTTCGAAAATAATAAAATGTTACTGTTTATGAATCTTAGATAACTACCAGACTACTTGGTATATTGGTGTTAGAGAAGTTGTGTGGCTCTGCACGAGGGTTAAAATGCTTTGTTGAATATTTGTGAGTCTCTGAAAATTGCGCGCTCACTTTCGGTCTAGTGCTCCTTTAACTATACTCTCTAGAACAGTCATTACAAAGCAAAGGTATGCAGGGCGTAGGAAGCTTTCGAAAAGTGTGGGGGGGGGGGCACAACCCCTAACGGGGTACTTCTTAAGTCATATACATAATGTCCTCCCATCTCAATCTGTAGATGGTTGAGTGAGCCCAAAACAACAAAGTAAAGTAAAAGGGGCACTTTATTTTTAGAAAGGGGAACTTTATCAATGTGGACACATCCCTCCCGAACATAGGACTGACACAAGTCGCGAGTTTCCTGTATTGGGGAAGTAATTAAGTTTTTTGTTTTGTTTTTCTCGGAAAAGTAGAGTGAAAGGCGGGGAAAATGGGGAGGGGGGAGGGGGAGGGGGAACGTTTTTCGGTTCCTACACCTATGAACGTATGACTCCATAAGTGGCAATGGAAAAAGATAATGAAATCAGTTTCTTCACAGTTGTGTTTGTCATCTGTCATTTCATATGCCCTATGCCATACAATGTATCTGAACGCTGGATTACTCTATAAAGTTATACCTTTTTCATCAGTCAAACAATCAATAATACTTCCGTTTCAGAGTCTTCACTTTGGATTCCTTCCAATCTTCCTGGAAGACTGGGATGCCGCCTATCCCGTGGATCAAATGGCTATTCTGAACACCAATGTGTGGAAGGAGAAATGTGATGTCGTATTACCATGGCTATATAGTTTCTTAAAACTTGGTAAGTTATGAAATGTTTGTTTAAAGTAAACTTTTAAGAACGAGAAAATCGTGCCGTGAAGTTTCCTGTCACAAATTTTTCAAAAGAATTGCATTAGGGCGTGCAGTTGGCAGGTTGGGAAGATAATCAGTGGCTTCTGTGTGGATTTTGGATTTATATGAAAGAAACGTTGCTAGGGGCGTGTGTTCTTTTTTTCCCTTCTAGTCTCAGAAAAATTCGTATAAATGCGATGTTCATATCTTTCAAGTCACATCCGGTTGTAAATCTTATGTACGCATTGTATGTGTATACATACAGTGTGCTAGTCACTTCCGCGGTGGATATTGATTGGTCGTTGGTATTTGTGTATAACCAATCAGAAACGTTGACTTTCATTGTAGCCTATATTACTGCCCATGTTAACACGATATCTGGTCCAGCTTTAAGCCCCCTAAAAACTTATTAAGAAGTTCAACTCCCATTCTTGGTTTAAAATTTAGGGTTTGTGGTTCCAACTTGGAGATTTTTGTCCAAACTTGTCCAATCAATTTTGATTCAATCGTTTGCTCTGTTTTCATGGTTTTCATTTTATTTTTCTGCAAATGAACTAATTTTACATCCACACATCAATAGACCTTTAAAATAACGTCAGATTTAAACATTCATGAATTTTCCCTTTTCAGATCCGTTAGACAAGACGAGTATTAAGAAAATATGTGACTTGGAGCCCGATAGACCGGAACCTTATAACCCCAAGCTGAGAATGTTCAAGAAAACAAAGAAGATGCTCGATGATTTCTTTAAGCCTTTCAATGAAAAATTAAATAAGATGATAAATGAGTGAGCCCTCTATAATGTTATGCAGGAATTAGTATAGAAGTGAATTTTAACCAGAGACTTGTTTTAACCAGGCGGTATGGACGTTAACAGTATCCCGAAAAATGTACTTAAATCTTGCCTTGTTAATGATGGATTGATTTAATGACGGTATATATGAAAGTGAGAGTAATGTGCATTTCTTTCGAGTCCCAGGCGACAATGTGCATGGTGTGGGAGAGAGAGGGAGAGAGAGAGAGAGAGAGGGAGAGAGAGAGGGAGAGAGAGAGAGAAAGAGAGAGAGAGAGAGATAGAAAGAGAGAGAGAGAGAGAGAGAGAGAGAGAGAGAGAAAGGGAGGGGAAGGGGGTGAGGTCATAGCATTGCCTCTACTATCTTTTTGAGTTTTATATACTGTTGGTATGACCCAGAGCTTTGAAAAGCACCAATTTTGTTTCGGCAGTCCGGGAGATGTCATAAAATAAGAAACCAAAATGTTCCGTACATTAGGAACTTTTCGTGACATCGACATCGCCATTTTGTGATACGTTCCATGATACTTTGCTATACTAACGTTAATGCCTTATGTAGTGTTATAATTGTCCAATTTCAAATACCTCTGCGAAAAATTTCTTTTCCCGGCGAAAGTTAGAACTCAGTGACAAACCTTCATTGCTTTCATGGATAATTATTATTCACTCCCGTTTAAATGTTTTCCACGCCGTTTTTGAAATATTAGGAAAAATCAACAAGAAAGCTAGGATTTTAGGTGCGAAACAGTCTTTTTAAAAATTCAAATATTTGTAACAGTATGATTTTGTCGTTGAAATGGCAGATTCTAAGGAATAAAATTACACATCGCAAAATCTTACAATTTATATGATTGTATCTGTGTATGACAAAATGGTCTCTCAGGTAATCTTTCTCTACATGTTTATCGAAAAATATGAACAAAATGACTGCTGGACGTCTATTAGCTCAGGTATTTACAGGTTCCTTAAAATATGACTTTTTGTCCCCAGTTCGTGGTTCCCGGCGCCGTCATTGGGTCTGTGGATTCTAACGATGGATTATTCAAAGAGTTTTATAGACTAGATTTTGAGTGAAATAATCTTTCAAAATTTCGAAAATATAATTTGGTTTATTTCAAAGGTATGACTGACTGACATTTTATGATATCATATGTAAGATTTTGAATATGTAATGTTGGTAAGCAGGTGGAGCCAGCAGCGTGGACTTGAGACAGCTCCACATCGAGGTCATGAACGTAGGAGCCCGGCCGATGTTTTAAGAGGACGGCGAGTGGAATGGAAAACGTAATGTTAATAAAACAAGTCAGAGTATATTGTTTGAAATTTGCTTGTGAGTCTACCCGAAAACTATTTGGGCAACCCCACTCCCCGTACCATGTCTCACACGCTTATAGTTGGGGACATATGCCTAAAGGCTAAACCAGTCCCCACCCCGGCGAGTAAATCCCAACACCACATTCGTAATTCCTATAGGAATTTGATCAAATTTTGATCACTATTTTGCTATTTCCTATTAAATACATTTTGAAACAATTTAAAGAGATGATCTAGTCTCAAGAAAATTACTTGCTTCAATCGGACACACAAAAGCAGTGCCGTACCACCCGTCACGGCAGTGCCGTACCACCCGTCACGGCAGTGCCGTACCACCCGTCACGGCAGTGCCGTACCACCCGTCACGGCAGTGCCGTACCACCCGTCACGGCAGTGCCGTACCACCCGTCACGGCACCCCACCCGTCACGGCAGTGCCGTACCACCCGTCACGGCAGTGCCGTACCACCCGTCACGGCAGTGCCGCACCACCCGTCACGGCAGTGCCGCACCACCCGTCACGGCAGTGCCGCACCACCCGTCACGGCAGTGCCGTACCACCCGTCACGGCAGTGCCGTACCACCCGTCACGGCAGTGCCGTACCACCCATCACGGCAGTGCCGTACCACCCGTCACGGCAGTGCCGTACCACCCGTCACAGCAGTGCCGTACCACCCGTCACGGCAGTGCCGTGGCACTATTTGAAACAACATTTATCTTTATTTTTATTGATTAACTTTTAATTTTTGTTTTGTCCACCATATCGTGCCTTCGGTAATCAACTGATCAAGCTACATTTCCCGATAAATAAATGACACAAACCCGCTGCCTTCCTCAATATTGACATTTTTGCAGCCAGCGTAAAAAGTAAAGAAAAACAAAAAAGTCGTGGGGGGGGGGTGGTATGCGCTTGTAAATTTACGTGAATGAGGCGCGAATTAAATAAGACGTGAATCTTTAGTGTTTTGTTTCATTCATTTTGTCGGGAATTGTAGCTGCAGTGCAGCTTTGGCGATAAGCCACTACAGCCCTGAACGTCACATCCGGGTGGTTATTGATTGGTTTGTCAGTATAAATGTGTGAAACTTTCTACCAATCAGAAGATTAGAAACTTTGGTTTGTATTGCCTATTTACCTTTACGCTAATCTGCCAATAACTGTCCTTTAATTAACTTTAATTTTAACTTCTTCTATTCTAAGTGATATTGTACAAAGGAACTTTAAACACATACTGAATTACTTAAAGGATTAGGTGGTCAAGCTTGCTCATCTTTTATGACAGAAGACTTAAAAAAAATAATGAAAAAAGCGTTCTAAAATCTTATTCTGTTAAGGAGATATTTAAGTTCAAAGCTCTGTCTAATTTGTGTAGAAATGTAGTTATGGAAGTTGGTGTCTTCATTCTCACATTTTTAACAATTTTTAATGTATTTTAAAGAAAGTTTACTTAACTTTTTTACTATTTAAATGTTTTTTTCTCAAACTTCATGCAGGTGGTATATCATAAATACCCTTCCGAGATTCAGTTTTGCTACATTTTTTACATATCCCATGGTTTCTAAGACTTCGAGGAATCTGAAACATCACAACTAGTTTGATTTCAGTCGTTTCTACTCAAATGATATTCAACTTTAAACTTGAATATCTCCTCAACGCAATACAATTTTCAAATGCTTTCTTCACCATTTTGTTTCTTTCAAAGTCCTCTTTTAATATAGACTTGCTTGACGACTGAACTTATCCTTTACCAAACTGTACATTCCTCTACTCTAAGTGATATTGTACAAAGGAACTAATTTAAACACGTATGAATTTCTTAACAAAATATTCATGCTTTTCATTGTATTAAAAATTTGCAGTTATTTATTCTTCGTCGAATCTGTTTTATTCTTCAGCTCAGTTTTTGTCTGATGATTGTGTCAATAAATATACAAAAATAAAATAAAAACTGTGAAGAGTGAGCTTTTTTACGTCCCTTTTCATGAGACATAGTTTTCTTAAACATGTCACTCTGAAAGAAGTATTTACCCGCCAAAAGGTTAAAGAAGGACCAGATGGGACAAGACCCTCCCCCCTCCCCCTTCTATTACTACCCCGTCGTGGTACCGAGTCTGTAAGGGTTCTGTTTGTGATCGTTGTGATACAGGGAAATACGGACAGACTGACATTTTGTACAGTGTATTTGATTGTTTGTGTATGTTTAGTCGTTTGACACCTTCATGACAGACAGACAGACAGACAGACAGACAGACAGACGGACATACCGACACACAGACAGACAACAGAGATTCAGACAGACAGACAGATGAAATATATCAAACATCAGTTTATAGGTGTCAGGTATTATAGATGTCTATAAAGGGACGACGCTAGAGGCTGTCATAAGCTCCGACGGGGTCACAAGGAGTGTACGGGGGTGAATCTGAAAGGGGCTCCGGTACATAGGCGGAAAAATGGGGGAGGAGGGACTGCCCTTTCAAAAGCGGACCGACCGGATCCCAAGGAGTGTACGGGGTGAATCTGAGAGGGGGCTCCGGTGCATAGGTGGCAGAACGGTGGGAGAAGGGGGACTGCCTTTTCAAAAGAAGACACATGCCTTTGTAAAGAAGGAACATGCCCTTTTAAATATTGACAATCTTTTTCTTCGAAGACTGTATATCTGATCATTTCAATTAAGAAAGTAACACAAATATCACCCTAAAAGACTAAAATTGTGAATACACCATTCTGAATTTTCCCTAAAGACAAAGTTGGGGCCCAAAAGCTTATCTGCTTATAACTTGTATACACTCTTTAAGGTCCTTTTTGTGTGCAAACCACCCCAAATATCATCAGTGGAGCATATTTGAAATGGTTTAAAAGGTACCCCTTAAAAGGTACCCCTTAAAAGGTGCCCCTTAAAAGGAGCCCCTTAAAAGGTGCCCCACTTAAAAGGTGCCCCTACAAGGTGCCCCTTAAAAGGAGCCCCTTAAAAGGTGCCCTTTAAAAGGTGTCCCCCAATAGGTGCCCCTTAAAAGGAGCCCCTTAAAAGGTGCCCCTTAAAAGGTGGCCATCTACAGAGATAAAAAGGGTTAATCAAAATGTCAAAATATGTTTAAGTTCCCTAAGTTATAATTTGTCGTTTTATTTACAGATTGAAAAAATTTACACAAACATCAAGCAAAATATCCCAAATTTCGCTCTTGGAGCGCCATTAATTTGGGTTCCGGAAAACCACATACAATGGAGACCATTGCCACTGATTCGTTGAAAAATGGATGTGAATTTGGGCCATACTGATATCAGTTATACCCGAAGGAACCCTTATTTGGTTTTTCACATTATTTTAAACAGTAAATATATTCCGCTTCATTACTATTGAAAAAGTCTAAACCCTTCCGATTTCAAGCCTAGGTCAGTAGGGTATGATATAAGAAATTGTCCAATTTTTGTAGATTTTGGTATAAGATTATTCAATTTTACCGAATTTTGAACCAAATCATTTGAATTTTTGAGTCTGTACAAGAAAAAAAGAAAAAAGGAAAATGGGTTTCCAGTAATTTTCGGACCGATAAAGGTTCGTAAACTTTGAGGATGGAGCTTATCAGTCTTGTGGGCCCACTGCTGTGCTATACATGCTTTGAACATACGACAGTTGAGAAGTGCCCCTCAGATCCTGTGCGCCCCCTCCCCCATTCAAACATCTTCCGCCGCCTTTACTCCTGGTGGTGTTTCTGAATTACATTATACAAGATTTGGGGAGCAGGAAGAATGGTCGTCACTGCATCGCTCGTCATTAACTCGTGATTCCCCGACGACGATTTCCCACGACGTCCCCGACAAAGGGTCCAGGCCTCCCAGACGGGGTCCCAGAGCCCACCCTGGTGCCACCACTGTGTCTAAAGAACAGAAATCTCATTTCATCGACAGAAATGTATTTTTGACAGTTTGAGTAGTGAGAAATAAGTTTTATAAGTATGTAAAAAGAGCAAAATACCAGTTAAAATCATGTTCGACATTACCAGAACAATGGCAAAATAGCAACATTTCCCGAAAATTTAAAAATCCCGAAATTGCTGATATGAAAGTAAACCTCCGAGGAAGAATTTTCTTTTCCGAAAATGAAAGAAAATCTCCGAAGATAAACGAAATTTTCGGAAAATGAAGATTTGCCTACTGACCTGCTAACAATGAAGCAGATTTCCCGATTAGCATTACAACATGTGATGGAAATTTAATTTACCAGCTGCAATATCATATGCTTATCACCGGTTATTTTTTTATTTTTTTTTGCGTCCGCCACGAGGAGTGACCATTCCTACGCCCCTTGTCCCTTGCCGTGCCTGGCCGAGATTTTTACCTTTTTTATCTGTAAATTTCCTACCAATTCATACATAATTATACTGTAAAGTACTATCAATTAAAGTGATAACTGGATAAACCGAATGAGTTTTACTTGTCTACCAAACATCAAAAAAATACAAATAAGATCATTCAAAGATATTTTGGAGGGCCGGTCAACGACTGGGGTCGGAGAAAATATCCCTTTTACCCTGTTATAATCCACTAATGGTTTCAAGGGCGGTTAGTTCCTTGCGACACATGGGGTACAGATGGGGGAAAGGGAATTGCAAGGCCTGCATCTTACCAAATTCTAAATATCCTAGTGTTTAACACTTCGTATCTCATGGCTTAAAGCATTGTTGTAAGTTGATAAAAAAAAAAAAAATGAGACCCATCCCCCCCCCTTCCCCCAACACCAGCCTGAGATGTATTCGCTAAAACCACCTGTACAGTACCATGTGCGTGACCGGCAAGTATTTATTCTTTTGATAGGAAAGTAAGACTCCATGGAGTCAGATACATACATCGCTACCGGAGGTATGGAGAGGGGGAAGGGGGTCACATCCTGAACTGGACGCCAGTTGGAAAAATGAACATAATAGTTGGAAATTCAACCGTTCTTCTTGAGGCGCCGTCACAAATCCACCCAGTTGGAAACTGATGCCTATACACCACCCCTCTACCCCCACCCCAATCAGAAGATCCTATCGACGTCCCTGCATGCAGTTTCATAATTAAGAGATTAAACTTCGAATCTTATTTCATTTTTGAAACCAAGACTTCCATTATCCCACTATGGGTAAACTAAAAACCTCAGAAGCAGGGACGTAGCAAGAACTGAAAATTTAGGGAGGGCAGGGGATGGGGGAGGGGAGGGGGAGGGTTAGGTAAAAGCTGATTTGATTATTATGAAAATTATGATTGCGAAAAGAACTTAACATTGATAAAACTAACTGGTCTACTGGAGCTACCATACCCTTCCCCCAATCGCCCCATTACTGTTTCCCATTGTTTAGAAGTTATCGGAGGTAACATTGAAAACTTGCCTTTTGGATTTATCGAAAATAAAAGTCGAGCTGTGGCCCCCACATCCGACTCCATAATATGAGGACAAAATCCCAATTTTTCCAGAGCAGATGTAAAAGGAAATATACCAGTAAGATTTGTTCAAATGCTTTAAGGCCTCGACAGCAAAAGAGTTTGTCAACTACACACATGACCACTTTCCTTACTCCAATGGCGGGATGGGTATATGACTAAACAGTGACGCAATGATTAGGGCGGGTCCATGGTCAGTAATGTCCAACTTTGTTTTACACTTTGTAAACACCAGTGGAAGCAAACATAAGTCACATTTGACTTATCTTCAGTGTGGACCCAAGGAATATGTCAGGATGGCAAGTGAATGAACATCTGGCTAACACCCTGCTCTTTCCGAGAAATCTTCTACTACTGGAACCGACGGCTTAACGTCCCCAACGAAGGACGGTGATCGCCACCCAACCATGGCATTGGCCACTTTTCCCAAAGGTCGGGTGGGGGAGAAGGTGTGATGCAGACCTCTACCCTTGATGTCAGAATATTGAAAAGCAAAAAAAAATAAACATTTAGATTGGGATTCTGGGGAATCCATGTAAAAACATGTTGGAATGCATAAAAGTCTAAAAATTGTTCCAGTTCTTCCAACCCTGTAATGAAAATTGATGCCGTATTTTCCCCCTTTCGTCATTGCAAATAAGAAAAGTAATGCAACTGCTCCCGGGCCTGTTGACCCACCATACAATTGCACACGTACATTACTAAGGACTTCAGACCGGAAGTTAACTGGGCTCAGTGAATGCACTGAGCCCAATGCTTGTATTGCTATGCGTACCGTGATCAGCGATGTTGTCCAGTTACAGGATTACTTCAGTGGTCAAGCATGTCCTATATGAATGAGGACTTCAAAAGAAACAAAATGGCGAAGAAAACGTTCAAAGTCTTATTCCGTTAAGGAGATATCTAAGTTTAAAGCTATGTCTCATATGTGTAGAAATGACTGGTGTAGTAAGTCTACTATTGAAAGTTGGCGTACTCGTGCTCACATTCTTAACAATTGTTAATGTAGTTTAAAGAAAGTTTTTTTTTTTTTTTTTTTAAATATTTAAATTATTTTTCCTCAAACCTTCTTCAGGTGGTATATTATAAATACTCTTCCTAGATTCAGTTTTATTACATTTTTTTAAACGTATTCCATGGTTTTTAGGCCAAAAAATCGCAGGACAAAATATGATAAAATACATAAAGGCTTTGAGAAATCTGAGGTTATGACATCACAACTAGTCTGATTTCAGTGATAAATGATACCAAACTTTAAAGTTAGATATCTCTTTAACGAAATAAGATTTTAAATGTTTTCTTCACCATTTTGTTTCTTTAAAGTCTTTTTTCATATAAGATGGACTTGCTTGACCCCTGAACTAATCCTTCAAATCTGTTTTTTTTTTTTGCGAAACGGAAGTAGAAACAACGCAGAAACGTTTTGCACGTTGCGCCACCATGTTGGGCAACGCTGTTCAAAATGAATAGAATTACTTGCATTGATAGGCTAAGAGGGATATTATGTATTTCAAATAATGAAAATCTCATGTAAACAATAGAAGGAAAACAATACTAAGGTTTGATCAGGGGACAAGGATCCGGAACGAAAACCAACAAAATGATTTACCAGAGACGAAGTAGCAACGGCGGTAGAACGCAGGGACTCGCCTAACCACCCTATTATTTTTTTGCAAAGTTTAAAACGTGCCCTTTCAAATATTGAAAGACTGCCTATAGCTATGACTGCCTCAGTACCCGACATTCTTTTTGTTGAAAAAACTTTAAAAGTAATACAAACATTCTCAACTTAGCAAAAGATAAACCAATCGTTAATGTTTCTCCATTTTCAGGAAATTTTCTTCATTTTCGGGCATTTTTTTCAATCTCTAATTTTCAAAAAATATTCTTCAGTTTTTAGGAATTTTTTTCTTCTTCACTTTTCAGGAGCTTCTCTTCATTTGCGGGCAGTTCTCTTTGTTCGAGTTTTGGAACACTTTCTTCCATCTCCGGGGAATTTCCTTCATTTTCGGGGAGGAGATGGGGTGGGGGTGGAGGTGGGGAGACTCGAAAAAAAAAAAAAATCCCAGTTACAAACAAAAATAAATTTGCACTGCTAAATTAAGTTTCTATCAACGTTCTAGTTGTTTCTAAATTCCCAATTTTCGAAATTACCCTTCACTTTTCGGGATTTTTTTCTCACATTTTTCAGGACATTTTCAGAACATTTTCTTTAATTTTCAAGCATTTTTTCCCAAAAATTCCTCTAATTTTCTCTAGTTAGGTAAAATTGGGAAACTATTAACATAAAATTGAAACAATTGGTAAATTGAAAGAAAATTTGGTTAAATTATTTGAAATTGTGGTCAAATTTTTAACAAATTTTCCTCAAATAAAGAAATATTGCCTACAAATGAACAAAATTTCACAAAAATTGCCAAAAATGTACAAAATTTTCCTAAAATTAACAAATAGCTCACCGATATTTTAAGAAAATTTTCCTAAAATTGAAGAAAACTTCCTGAAAGAGAAGGTAAAAAAAATTAATAATAATAATAAAATATGTGGTAACATTAGGGAAATTTGGGTCAAATTTGTCTACAAATTTCCTCAAGATCCAAATTTTTTGTAAAAAAGTAAAAGAAATTTCCCGAAAATGGCCTAACATTAAGGGAAACTTCTCAATAATTGAGGAAAATTGGGCCAAAAAGAATGAATTTTCTTTAAAATTGTCAGTGAATTCTATAAGGAAAGTGTCAAAAATATACCGAAAATCAAAGAAAATTGCACAAAAATCAACGAAATTTCCTGCCCAGCCCCTCCCCCTGAGAAGAGGTGACCCTTCCTACGCCCATGTCTACCAATATGATTGGACGATTGTGTACAAATATGTATGTGAAAACGCTTTTTATTTTCTCCATTTATTCATTCTTCAGCCCGCAATATTAAATAAATATCTTCCTACAGCACTGCTCTTAGTCTTAGATCCAAATGAACCCCGTTATAATTAATTTTCTTAGATCCAAATGAACCCCGTTATTGTTAATCCTCTTAGATCCAAACGAATCCCGTTATAATTTATCCTCTTAGATCCAAATGAATCCCGCTATTATTAACCCTCTTAGATTCAAATGAGCCCGGTTATTATTAATTCTCTTAGATTCAAACGAACCCCGTTATTGTGAATCCTCTGAGATCCAAATGAACCCGGTTATCATTAATCCTCTTAGATCCAAATGAACCCATTATTTTTAATCCTCTTAGATCCAAATGAACCCCGTTATTAGTAATCCTGTTAGATCCAAATGAACCCCGTTATTTTGAATCCTCTTAAATCCAAATGAACCTGGTTAATTTTAATCCTCTTAGATCCAAATGATCCCGGTTATTTCTATTCCTCTTAGATCCAAATAAATCCCGTTATTATTAATCCTCTTAGATCCAAATGAAGCCTGTTTTTATTAATCCTCTTAGAACCAAATGAACCCGTTATTATTAATTTTCTCAGATCCAAATGAACCCCGTCATTATTAATCCTCTTAGGTCCAAATGAACCCGGCTATTTTTAATCCTCTTAGATCCAAATGAACCCGGTTATTTTTAATCCTCTTAGATCCAAATCGACCCCGCTAGTATTAATCCTCTTAGATCCAAATGAACCCGGCTATTTTTAATCCTCTTAGGTCCAAATTGACCCCGTTATTATTAATCCTCTTAGATCCAAATGAATCCCGTTAATAACAATCCTTTTAGATCCATAAGAAGCCCGTTATTATTCATCCTCTTAGATCCAAATGAACCCCGTTATGATTAACCTTGTTAGATCCAAATGAACCCCGTTATTAGTAATCCTCTTAGATCCAAATGAACCCCGTTAATATTAATCCTCTTAGATCCAAACGAATCCCGTTAATAACAATCCTCTTAGATCCAAATGATACCCGTTTTCCTCTTATTCATCGATGATGAATCAAGAATTGCAGATTAGGCTTAAATTAGTCATCACAAATATATTTACGTTTGGCATGCATCTTATTTAAGACAAACTTGAAGACCGCCATCTGTAAAGAGTCCGTAAGAAAAGGACAACTTTTTTCTCGCGGAATAGAAGTGCTTTTCAGGCAGGAATACCACGATTCAATATTTTATCTTGTTATTTGTAAACACATTATATTGTGCGAGTTTAAGGACTCATCTGAAAGCTTGAGTTAAGGAAAGTCTGAGGAAATTCATATTTTTTGTCTAACGTTAGTGCCTATCCCTGTGTAACGGGTGTGCCAGTTTGATTTGTATATCGTGCACCTGCTGTACTGTTAACAAAGTAACATTAGGGCACACTGTGTAGAATAATGTGTGTAGCCTAGCGAGCAAATCAAATGTGTTGACATTGGAGTATACCTTGTGTACAAGCTTACCTTGCCCACACTTGTAGCAGCATCAGTCATATTAAGGAATATTTCAGGAATATAGTATCAGCCTATAACTGTGGAAATTGTGCATGTAAGGATATTAACATTTTGAAAACGAATATTTTAGTGCATTTTTGTAAGAACTTTAGCTGGAAATTCTAGCCTAGGAAGGCAAAAGCGCAAGGGTGGACGCCTCAATAGTCAGCCGTCGTGTGATTGGCTCTGTGATGCCTGTAAGAAAAGAAGGTATGTTTTGTACTTTTTCTTCTGCTTCGGTTGTGAGTGTCATACAAACTTGTAGTAGTACACATTTAAAGTTAAGATCAAATTGGCAAATAAGTCAAATGGTATTAAACTTGGGTGTACAGCATCAAACTCATAAGGAAATTCCATTATTGTTATTCTATTCTTCTTATCATTCAATACTCCGATGTTTTACACTTCACGATGAGTTAAAATGTGAGGGCGTAAGTTTGTATGGTTCCTAAATCATTCAATTGAAATTAATTTTTCCTGCATGCAATTAATACTTTTAAATGTCTCTCATATTGATAATCACAAGATAAAGTTACATTTAGCATAGGCATAGTTGTAAAATGTCTATGACTTTTTGTGCTAATGTGCATTTGAGTATCTGCCATTCTGTCTTCAAGTTTTAACATGACTGTTTAATCTTCAAGATAGATGACCAGCTAATATGAATTACGATACTAACAACACTTAATGAAAAATGTGTTTTTCTTATGAAAAAAACTTGCACACATATGCACAGGTATTTTGTAGAATTTTCACCTATGTAGCTCTACTGTAGGTTTATTAAAGTTACAATAGGCTTTGTCTGGGAACATGTGTTATTTGTTAACAGTATTAATGACGCCCAGGGTGCATTCCATGTAAAACCTACTCCGAAGGTACATGTACAACGAGGCCTTTGCTTTAATACGCCAAGACAGTTACGCGACCATGCAGCAAGTTACCACAATAAACTTAAGTCTTGTTTAGTATTTTTCTTTTACAATACTTTTCGCAGTGACAAAACTTACTTTTAATTTTAAAATAACGTGATTGGCTAACAGTACAACTAATGAATATGCATTAGTTCTTGACAGTATTCTTTATAATTTATATAAAGTCAATGATACAGGAATATACAAAACTATATAATATAGCAAAGACAAAATTATTTAAGCATTGCGCCCTCTCTACGTCATCTCTTTCATAATGGCTGACATTGCATCGTTCGTCTAAGGTAATCTAGACGGAGTTGAAAGTGTTTTTAAGTGTGATTATATCAAAGTTATTTACTTTTATAGGCCTAGTACATTCTGCAATATCTATTGGTATTTTGGGTAAATAACTCGTTGTGTGTCCTGTTTGCCAATGTCGCAAATCCCGCATTAGTCTTTTTTTACGCCAAGGTAGATATTTTATTGCCACGCCGGTACGCCAAGTAACAGCCATCTACTGTACTTTCCCGCTGCCGCAAGCTAAAGAAAGATGCAAGTTTCACTGCGAAGATCTTTGTGTCTTAGTGCACGGATGATGTTACTGTATTCATATTCTCTTGTGGCTATGCCTGGGTGCCACTGCAGGATGGTAGGGTAACATTCTGACAAGCAGAGATCGCGTTAACGACAAATTTGTTGTATATTACGCCATGGCTGAAATTTCTTATGACACAGGTTGTACCAGCGTTGTAAGATTTAGATATAGCACGTGGAATTTTATGCCAGAGTTTTTCATTAGCCATAAACGAAAATCATAAACATCTTACCTCTCTGATGTGTTTCAAAGTTTTATTTCACACAAAAATGATTTTGAATTACTTATAAATAAAAGAAAAATGACACAACTACGAGACTAACGGCCGAATGATTCAACATGCTCGTAGTGCTGTACATAAACACATATAGGCTAGTACATAGGCCCTATGCATGATGTACGTACACTGTACAGTGTACGGGAAAGTTTTGATGTTGTTTTGAATGCAGGCTGTTAATTGTCAACGATGTTATTAGCTAGGATTTAACTTTCCTACTGTATTGTGTTGATTGTGTATCTGTGAAGTGATCACGATCTGCTAGTCAAGTTACTATACTGTAAAGAAGTAGGCGTGTTCGAGATCTAAATAGTATATTATCGTTGAGAATTGGTCAAAGATCACTAAAACCTCATAAAAGTTTGGATACGATAAACCAAAGTATTTTCTAGTTTTTTTTTGGATTGTTAACCCAAATTTCATAATTCAACATTATGCGAGGATTGGGTATGAATTTTTCTTAATAATTTTTATGATAATAATAGTCCGATTTTTAAATGTTTTTGGTATTTTAAGCGCAATTTTCATTCACTTTAGCGAGGCAGGCCTACACAAGTGTGTGTGTCAACAATTACTTGCATGCTTTGGTAGCGTGCAGTGCCCTGTACATTACACAATGCCCTGTACATTACACAGTACTCTGTACATATGACGGAAAATTGTCAAAATACGCCGAAATTCAAGAGCATGTCATAACCAAATACGCCAGGCAAAAAATTCTAACGCAACCTCTGCTGACACGTGTATAACATATTAATAATAGTACACAAACAGATGGGCAAAGCATGCTTATGTTAAGTGCATGGTATGCCATATCTCATTCATTAAGCAAAAATGCTTTGTTAGGAAGAGAAACACTGAAAACACATGTATTAGAACTTGAAGTAGTGCTATTATGATATGTCGATTATCGCGATATTGTGATATGTCGATTATCGCGATATTGTGGTATGTCGATTATTGCGATATTGCGATATCTCTTTTCCCACGACATGAAATATGCCTCTTAACACATACTGTATCGCGATACCAAAAAATAATACAGAACTAAGAAATTTGTGCGCAACTAGGCTAGGATAGTTTGTATGTTATGGTACTAACGTTACGGTAGCAGGATTTGCATTAGCAGCACGATTGTGAGAATCGCGCAATCAATTCTCACAATCCCCCACAAAATTAGAAGCAATGCGGGATGGTCGCACAACTACTACTGGGAGCTGCTGGCTTAGACAAGTGTTGAAATCCGCACTAAGAATTCAGTGATAACATTAGGCCTCGAGGTACCCGGATATTTCGGGTACCCGTGTAAACACTAATATAAACACCGTTTTTGTTGTTGTTGTGCAAAGATGTTTCTTATTTATTGCACTAAAAAGCTTGTTTTATGATAGCACAGCATGTTGCACTAAAAAGCTTGGTTATGATAGCACAGTATGTTGCTAGGTGTCGGGGGAGCTAAGCTTATATGGTATTTCAACATTTTCCTGATTTTTCACAAAACTCGAGGTCAAAGGTCATGTTTAAAGGAATGAAAAATTGACTGTTTCAACGTTAAGGTTGCTAAACGTAAATGCACAGCCCTAAAATTTATGCAATTTTCGGAAATAAATACAATTTAAAAAGAGTTTTACCTTCAAGTATACAAAAAAAATAAAGGTATTTTTATCGGTAAAATAATTTGTATAACTTGTGGAAAAATTCCCTATTAAAATTCTGAAATTCCCCACCCAACTTTTTTTGAAAGAGTGATTTTCCCTCCCAAAAATCCAAAGCTAAGTGCAAACCCTGTACCGTAGTAAATCTGAAACACCAGTTTAGGCCATGATCGTTTTTGAATCAACTTTAAAAATGTGCAAAAATATTGTGAAACATAAAAAAACTAATTAGAAATTGTGCTTCTTCACCCCACACGGGCACGCTCAGATGTAAGTTGCAAGATCAAGAGAAGTGCCATAAATTAATCAAAGCTTGCAGCATGCCTCGCGAACATCTAAATATCAAGGCATTGGTAATACACAATTGCAAATCTGAGGTTTGTTTGCCCCACATAGTTACCACCTTGCTATGGTGGGCGAGCCTTTTTTAGAAACCTATAAAGCTTAATTACAGTAGTATTCCTTTAAGGTTATTCTGGAGGAATTTCTTCTGGAGGATTTTTGTGCATGCATGCATGTATTTTAAATTCTGCTGATAAAATTGTTTTCCTTGACCTTGCAAAGCTTTTCCTGGGCAGCTGCTGTACAATACAAGTGAGTTGTTGATCCCTTGTTGTTGTTAATGTTGAGTGCAAATCGTCCAGTGGAGAGAGTGCACTGCAGCCTTATGGGCCAGGAGTCCTGAAGAGACTACATGAGGGTAGGTGAGGTGATACTTATGGAAGGGCATTTTCACCCCAAATCTCAGTTTTTTTTACGATCAAATGTAAATAGTTTGATTTAACTTGATTTAGATAGTAAAGCAACAACTGGAATGTCACTTTTAAGGCACATGAGAGTCCTTAAAAAGTGTCTCAAACTTTCCCTGATTTTGCACCTACGGAGGAAACTTTTATTATTTTTGCAGGGAATGGATTGCTAAGGAATGAATGTCTCTTGCAATTTTTACCAGTTTCATTATCAGGGAAGCGAGTATTTTTAAGTAAGAATAAAAAAAAATCATCAAAATTTGAGGTTTTTTTCTATGCA
Organism: Chiridota heheva; assembly: GCA_020152595.1. Classification (NCBI taxonomy): domain Eukaryota; kingdom Metazoa; phylum Echinodermata; class Holothuroidea; order Apodida; family Chiridotidae; genus Chiridota; species Chiridota heheva. Next base: position 1,160,493 of record JAIGNY010000411.1, on the reverse strand, counting down.
ACCCCTAACTCTATTTACCTGTATGTTTGCCATTTCAAGTGTGGTGTATAGCACCAATGTCTTTGGAGAGATGTTCTTGCTAATTGACGGAATGAGGATGGATTTCTGTTCAGTTTAAAAGCCAGGTGTCTTTTCCAATTGATCTGCGGAATTTATTGTCATAAATCTTTGTAATGAGGTCATAGAAGTGACTGCCATGTACTATACATGCTTTCTCTTGAAATAATCTAGATAGGAAAAAAAAAAAAGAAGCAATTTTTTTCATGTTGTATGATAACTAAAAGGATTACTTCAGGAGTCAAGCAAGTCTATCTTTTCTGTAAGAGGACTTCAAAAAAACAAAATACTGTAGTGAAGAAAGCATTCCAAAATCTTATTCCGTTAAGGAGATATCTAAGTTTGAAGTTTGGTATCATTTGTGTAGAAACGACTGAAAGCAGACTAGTTGTGATGTCATAGCCTCAGAATCCTCAAAGTCATTATGTATTCTATCATATTTTGTCCTGCGAATTCTTGGCTTAAAAACCATAGTATACGGTATGTTAGGAAAGTAGTAAAACTGAATTTAGGAAGGGTATTTATACTATACCACCTGAAGAAAGTTAGAGGAAAAATAATTTAAATAGTGAAAAAATTCAATAAACTTTCTTTAAAATCCATTAACAATTGTTAAGAATGTGAAAATGAAGATGCCAACTTCCATAGTAGACTTACTACACCAGATGAACCACTGAATTATTTCTTTTTAAAAGTACCAAACTACAGTAGCACTTTATGCTGACTTGTAGCAATTGCTGTATTGGTTGAAAAAGTATTGAAATCTGAACAGATCAGTTTTTGAATTTTGAAACTAGCACTTTTAGATTTTTGAGGTACGGCAGATTACAGTTTGATAAGTTTTCAGTTTATGCAAATTTTGTGATGTATGACTGGGCAGACGGTAAATGTAATCTTTAAAAATTACTTTCCTAATTATTAGTAGTGCTGTCTTGACATATCAATTATCGCGATATCTCTTTTCCCACGACATGAAATATGCCGCTCGCGACATATCGTGATGCCAAAAACTAATACTCAACTAAGAAATTTTCGCGCAACTAGGCTGGGCTGCTTCGTATGTTGCAATTCTAACATTACGGTACTTAATCTAAAAGTCAAAGTTTAGGTCATTAAGAACGTGCAAAATAATCGTGAAACATAAGAACAACTAATTACAAATCATCACACACTGGCACGCGCCGATGTACATTAAGTTGGCAAAAAGAACGGGAAAAAAAATTGGTCCAGAATGTGCCACTCAGGCTCTCACTTTGATGATTCATGGTCAGTTGGCTGAATTACCAAACACGTGTGTGATGCGTGATGAACATGATAGTCACACGATCATGTCATCTGCTAGATCTGCCAATCATTTTTTTTGCGTTCCTCATATCATGGAGTAAATTGTTGCTCCATGATCATATAACATTAGTGATATTAACAATTTGTTTCTTGAGTCAATTTCCTTGAAAAGTATCGCGATATTCCAATATATCGCGATATTTTTCTCTACCGTAATTGATGCGTAGTAGAGCCATCTTGTGACAGCACTAAATATTATTCACTGACAGCCTGGTCACTGAAAATGATAATAATAATAATAATGATGGGAGTCTATTCCTGCTATAAATTTATTGGGACATGGAAAAGACTCAGAAACTGTTTGGTCAGAATTTACTAAAACAGTACATCACAAAGTTTGCATAAAATATGCAAATTTATGCATGAGATTTAAAAACCCTGTAATCTGGTTGATGTTGAACTGTTTTTTGCTGCTCTGATGGTTTTCAATAGATTCGAAAGCAATTGAGCAGTAGGTCTGCATACTACCTTTAATTCAATTAAGATTTATGTAAGAAAAAGGGATGAGTATTGCTTCTGATGACATCACATATTTGCATATTACGGAAAAGTTTTTACAGTAGCCTAGTACTAAAGAATGCAAGGTATGTATGTGTACAATGCAACTAAGCAATCTAGCAAGTTACAATACACCTGTTAAGAAATTTGCAACATACTGTTATTTGAATCTTGACATTAAAACCTGAACACTCCCAAATGATTCGAAAGCTATATTGGAACTTTCTAAGAAAGCTTTGAATTTCATCAAACTTGATCAAACTGACCTTTAATCAAAGAATCTATAATGTAGCACAGGATAGAAATGGAACAGGATTACACTGTATGGTATAGATACAGGTTGGGAATAACTCTTTTTGATGTATAGGATATAAGATCTATTTTGGATAAGAAGTCCTTCATCAAATCTATAAATTCTATATAATATGTAGATTATATAGATTATAGATTCTATAGATTATGTAGATTCTATAGATTATGTAGATTCTATAGATTATGTAGATTCTATAGATTATGTAGATTACATAGATTCTATAGAATATGTAGATTCCATAGATTGTATATTTCATAGATTATATAGATTATGTATTTTTTTATATAGATTATAGATTATGTAAATTATATAGATTATGTAAATTATATAGATTATAGGTTATGTAAATTATATAGATTATAGATTATGTAAATTCAATAGATTATGTAAATTATACAGATTATATAAATTATACAGATTATATAGATTCTATAGATGATGTAGATTTAATAGATTATGTACTGTAGATTCTATAGGGAAAAAAAAGACAAATAGAACTGCGAAGAAACTGTACTATATACTGTATAACTTGTTCCATTAATTTTAAAGGTCATTTATTGTCTCTAACGTAGAGGTAAATAGCCTTCAGTTCATTTGTTTTGATTGGTTGAAATACAATTGTCCAACGTGCACTTATACTGATAAGCAAATCAGTAATTAATTTTTGAATGAAATGTGAGAATATGTAATGTCACTTTCAACAATTTGACTATGAGATTGAAAACGCTCTAAAATGAAAAGACAGCCAGTTCCATTTTTGGCCCAGAGATGGATAAACTAATATACTTTTAATATGCAAAGTTCCAGCCATTTACATTTTTGCCCTTTTTGGCAAGGACTCTCTAAAAATAAACATTTTCACAATTTCTTTTACCACTTATTTGTTTTCCTCTCAAAAAATCAGAATGAAGACTTGTTCTGGGAGCATTTTAAGTACCATTGTTGTGTTCCCGTTCTTCCATTTCAGCCTAGTGCCAATTTTTAGAACGATGTGGGATAAAGAAAATAAATTGTAAGAGGTCAGAAATTCAAAATGACCGCCATTGGCAGAAAATGGTCAAATATTGCCGAGATTTACACGTCCATATCTCAAAAATGACTTGAACAATAGAACTAAAATTGAAGGAATGGTTCTATATACATTATTCCTTGCATGCCAAATTTCAAGCAAATCTGAGATAGTGGGTCACATGGCCTGTTGAACTGACATGAAATGATCCTGATGCAATCTGTAAAGTGCTGTGGCAAATGGCAATGTGAATTGTTGTGTAATACTGCAGTGGATATACTTTAGCTTGACTTTTTCACAAGTAAAAACTGGTCATCAGTGTTTTATTCTAAAAACAAACCTAAAGTGTCTGAAATACTGTAGTATGTAAAAATTAAAGTGTTCAGATTTGTTGTTACCTTTTTTTGTAATGCAATGTGGAGTATACATATATACAGTAGTAAATTTTCTTCTTTACGGAGCTGGAAAACATCTATGGTTCCGAAATCAGGAATTCGCAAAAAAAAAAAAAAAAAAAATTAAATTATTTTGTATATTTTTTAGGATAAATTTCTTGAGTAAACAACAGTATTCATGGTAAATATGTGCTCTAAGCCCGTCCCACATGTGATTGTGCGATGAAAAGTTCATTAAATTGTGAAAGAGGGAAGTATATGATGTATTCACCACAGTAGTATACATGGTAAATATGTGCTGTAAGCCCGTCCCACATGTGATTGTGCATTAATATTATTTCTGTCACTTTTTTGGTGGATGATTTTCGACAACTTTATTTAGAACCGTGGAAAATTGTATAAGTAATTCCAACTCCGCTTCTTTGGAAGAATATTCTTCATAGATAGATAGTACTGTAGTCTTGCTTGTTGGGGGGTGGGGAATGGTAGTGTTTTTTCATATGGTCAGATTTCTACTGCTCATCCAACCTACCTTGTTTATTTCTAACGCATATTTTCTCCTTTGTGCATTCTCGATGTGGAACAACCTGATTGCCAGTTGTTAATTAAGGCTTTTTGTTTTAGGGGTTAATTAAAAACAGTGCTGCATCATTACATGTGTCACTAGCATCGCTATTACAGCACCTAGACTGCAGCACCTGTTAAAAACATACAGCCAGGCTGTGAAAATTATATTTTTCTGTTCACCCATCATTTCAGATTTACCCACTTCAAATTTTAATTGCCTTGAATTTTTGTGGAGTTGGTATGCCGACTCACTGATTGAGTATTTCCTAACTGTTTTGGACTTGTGTACAGTAAGTGATTAAGTTCACATTTTATATGCTTCTAGAATGAGTTGCATTGTAAGTGTATGTTGAACACATGGGATTTGAATATTTTTGTAATCCCGGCGGCGGGAGGTTAAATATCTTTCAAATTTTTAATTGTCCCTGTTGCCCGGGTGGGCTGTTTGTTGAGCCCTGTATACAACGCTAGATAAAGTTCAAACGCTAGGTAAAGTACAAACGCTAGGTAAAGTACAAACGCTAGGTAAAGTACTTGCATGATAAATGAGTGGTACAGTTAAACACACTGCATTCTATTCCAAGTAACTAGAATTCAGGTATATGTACAATTTACCTGTATATTTACATATATTATTGAAGGTTCGTCATTTGTGTTAAAGGTCTCGTCTGTAAATTGAATTGAATTTTCATCATCTTCATAACTTCTTTCTCATTTCTTCCGTTTCTTCGTACTATTACCTTAATTATCTTCTTCTGAACTGCCCCAGTTTCGTTACATTTCTGAAGTTGCCAGAAACATTCTGGTTGAAAGAAATTGTTACATCTTGGGTAAAGTTTGAATACAACAAAGGTATTGATCATATTACCTGAATACCATGTATCGATTGTGATGGATTTTTCTGGCCAAAGGTGGTTCAGAAAACTGTTTAGTGCATGATGACTGAGATTGTTGTAATGTATACTGTACTTTACAGGAATATTCCTGCGAATTTTCAATTTAATTTATATGAAGAGGACAATAAAGAAAGAAATTGGTGAAAAAATCATGTCTTGTATTGTATTTCACTGTAAGGCATATGCCAGGGAAAGCCCAGTCATGACTTGTATTCAGTGTGTACCTGATGAATTTGCCAGGATGGAAAGTGGGTGAACATTGGGTCAACACCCTGCTCTTTTCGAAAGTGTTCAGAGAACCAAGCAGGGGGTGAAACTCTACCATCGGGACCGAACGGCTTTACGTCCCCTCCGAAGGACAGGTTGATACCTTTTCTGTTTCGGAGTGATTTCATTTCAAAGATTTCACCAATATGTTGAAAAATGACCTCACAGTAGTGTACAGTGTGATGTCATAATTCCAGATCCAAAATTATTCTTTATTTATTTGTATAAAATGAAAGTTTATTTAATTTTTATTTTATAGAGTGTGAGGTGCATGAACAGATGGGGAAAGCATGTTCTTGCAAAGTGCAAGTTATATACCTCATCTCAATTAATAAACAACATATGTTTCCATAATTTAGAAACATGCAATTAATCCTTATTCTACCATGTGGCAATAATATCGCCGCATGGTAGAGTTATGATTAATTGCATATTTCTAAATTAGATATTGCTGTTTTGGGTGCCCCGTCTTTGGCCCCACCTCCCAGGTGCATTTTTAGAAAAGTGCCGGTAAAGTAAGGGTTAATCAACCCACAACAAGTGTTCCAACTTCAAAATACATGCAGTATGGTCCTGGGGAGCGGCCCACTGGGTCACTGCAGTGGAACGAGCCCGACTTTGCTGCTTGAAAGACAAAGGACCCTTCAATAATTAGCCTGTGCTTAACCCTTACTCTACTACGCGGTGATGCCCACTGGGTCATTGAAGTGGGACGAGCCCGACTTTGCTGCTTGAAAGACAAAGGACCCTTCAATAATTAGCCTGTGCTTAACCCTTACTCTACTACGCGGTGATGCCCACTGGGTCATTGAAGTGGGACGAGCCCGACTTTGCTGCTTGGAAGACAGAGGACTTTTCAATAATTAGCCTGTGCTTAACCCTTACTCTACTATGCGGTGATGCCCACTGGGTCATTGAAGTGGGACGAGCCCGACTTTGCTGCTTGGAAGACAGAGGACTTTTCAATAATTAGCCTATGCTTAACCCTTACTCTACCACGCGGTGATATTATAGCCATTTTGGGTGCCCCGTCTTTGGCCCTGCTTCCCAGGCGCATTTAAAAAAAAGTGCCGGTAGAGTAAAGATTAATTTTCAAAGAAATACATAAACATTGTCTTGAATCTGCAAAACACTTTTACACTGCAAGGTCACTTTTCAAAATACTGGTGAAATCTTTGAAATGCTAAACACCAAAACTGAATCAGATATCAACATGGTTTCACCATCTTGTGTATTAATAAGTCCTTTATCATATATATGAATATAAAAATCATGGGAACATTGAAAAAAAGAAGAAAAAAACTAAGAATCTAAATACCAATGTATTGAAATATGAGGAGAAGAATTAACTCATCGTATGAGCAGGACCACATGTATATAAGATAAACTACTCTATCATTGAAGAAGGGGGAGAGGGAAGGGTACGAACAGACAAATCCCTTTATATTCCGACATAATCTATTGTTTTTCAGTCATGTACCACAAGGGGCAGGGTGGATAAGATAGTGGAATTCAGCACCAATGGTCGAAGAAATTTTTCAGGTCTCCAGAAAGAAAAAAAAAACAAAGAAAAAAAGGAAGAAGTGGGAAAAAGGGAAAATGGAGACAGAAAAGGGGAAAACAAAGAAAAGCAAAGGAGAGAAAGGGTGTGAAAGAAGAAATAAAGAAGAAAATATGGATTCATGAGCTCATTGAAAACTGAAAAAATCTTATTTTACTTTTCTAACTGAAAACTTTCCTTTCTGAACAGAAAAATGATATACTTGTAGCCTATTTTTTTAATTCAATGGTAATGAGTACTAAACACTTTATATGAGTACTAAACACTTTATATGAGTACTAAACACTTTATATTAGTACTAAACACTTGATATGATTTTGATGGCCCCTTTCAACATTAAGTCTTTATTTATGCCTATGTTTTGCTTTTCGTCAAAAATGACAAAGGTTTTTGGTATGGTTGGAACTTTGATCTGTGAGCAACTGCAAAATTTGACCCTGTTTTCACTTATTTTGAGATCTTGATGTTTGTGGATAAAATATTGTCATGCATTCTTACTTGAGTACGAGCTCGCGATAAGATCCATTGCAGGCGATCTGACCCGGGGCATGTGTCCCACAAGTTGAAAGGTGTGTCTTTAAAACCCTGTAAAGTGTTTGCATGAAATAAACAATTTATAAGAGGTTATTGGGTAACTAACTTTATCTGCATTCACACAGTTTTGTTTTTGAGTAGCTCATCAGTGGATCTGATTATCTGCTCTGGATTATGATCCTATTATCGACAAGTATCGAGGTCAATTGACCATGATCAGATCTGGGGAGCGTTTTCATAGTAAAAATTTGGTGGATTGAATCACTGCAGTGGGTCTGATCACGAGCTTGTGTTCAAGTAAGAACGTGCTCTTCCATATATATATATATTATTTTGGTCTTTGTGGCCTCTTGATCGATGGCTTAACAACAGGCTAGATACTTCTTTGATTACATTTACAGATATCTTCATTTTCAGAGTTTTGTATGTATCATTACAAGAAAATATTGAAGTAGGGATAAATGCATACTGTACATATAAAAGCTAGTTTGGAACAATCATGTGTTTATAGGATTAGTTTAGTGGTCAACAATGGTCAAGCAAGTCCATCTTATATGAAAAAGGACTTCAAATGAAACAAAATGGAGAAGAAAGCATTCAAAAATCTTAATCCGTTAAGGATATATTCAAGTTTAAAGCCCTGTCTTATCTGTGTAGAAATGACTAGTGTATTAAGTCTATTTTGGAAAGTTGGTGTCTTTATCCTCACATTCTTAACAATTGTTAATGTAATTTAAAGAAAGTTTGTTTAATTTGTTCACTAATTATTTTTTTTCTGAAATTTTCGTCAGGTGGTATGTTATAAATACCCTTCCTAGATTATGTTTTAATTCTTTCCTGACATATCCAATGGTTTTTTATATGATTGCAAAAATATATGATATGATTGCAAACATAAAGACTTAGAGGAATATGAGGCTAAACATCACAACTAGTCTGATTTCACGTTTTAAACAAATGATACCAAACTTTAAACTTAAATATCTCCTAATGGAATACTATTTGCTTTCTTCACCATTTTGTTTCTAAAAGAAGTTTCCAGTATTCTTAAGACTTGAGATCAATTTGTCCTCACTTTGTGGCCACCTGCTTCTTCAAGCTCTATTATTTTGTAAAGCCATTGTTGTTTTATATTTCAAAATTCTCAAATTGTTTTTGGGTCTTACAGCTTACTGGCTACCCCACCCCTCTGCAACAATTGCCATTGCCCCCTCACAGTCCATCACATCCTCCTCACCTGCCCTGTACAACCTTCCCAGAGCTTCCCTCACCCCTCACAACTCCATAGCTGAGCTTTTCCAGAAAAACCCTCCGGATAAAATGATCATCTTCCGTCATCGTGCCTCCCCTTTACAACCATATTTAGTCCTTCTCTCCCACCCACTCTATCTACTTTTGTCTTTTTTAGCACCCCTGCACTTCCTCTCTTGATCCCAGCTTTCTGGCTATTAGTCCCTGTACTTCTCTCAGACTCCTATTTTGTTTTCTTCCTACCTCTCGAATGATCTAACCTCTCAGGCACAATTTGACCCTTGCTGTCGTGGTGCCATTAAGCCCTCATCAAACAAACAAACAAACAAACTTACAGCTAAGTACCAAAAAACTACAGATTATGTTTAAATAGATTTTTGCATTAGTAATAGAAACTACCGACTTTTCTGTGGCCCTCAGAACACAAAAGAGTACAAGCTGTAAATCTGCCATCTTTAATAAACTAACTTGCAAGTTTTAGATTAATTAAAACATTTGTAAATCAAACTAATAATTTAATAGATTTAGGAAAATGTAAAAGTTAATACTGAGTGATTATTTTTCAAATCAGGAATCAGGAGGAAGTAAAAACGTTGAAATTATACAAAAATCCATTCAAAGTCCATTTTACAATATTTGTTAGGGCAATACCATTATAGAAATAGGTGAAGAAAACGTTTCAGAATGAAGATTTTCACTGGCCAGTTAACTGAAACAAGGAACCCAATTGTAAATGCTGCGGAAGTAGGCCCATGTGTTTTGTACAAGAACTGAGGACATCCTGACGTACTGGAATGCGTCAAACATTACATTCTTTGTTGGACTGCATAGAACTAGAAGAAACCTCTGAGAGAACCAAAGAAATGGGCAGGAAGTGGATTAAATGTCTAGTAATGAAGACACTAATCTGGAATGAAATTATATTTGCTGTTAATGCCGAAACACTGAAGTTGTTCGGCCAAACCAAAAGCATATCATTGTAAAATGGCAATGAAATAAAAAAATGTATTTGCAATTGAGCCTTGCGACAACGAGTGAACACACAATTACAATGACGGGGTCGTTGCCTGCGTATTCGGTTATGATAGTAACAATGCTATCAAGAAACGCTTAATACGACCCGGACGAGAACACAGGTACGACGTAGGGACAGACATAACATCGACAACCAAGTCAATGTCCACGGCCTTTGATAACCAGTTGTGGTACACTGGCGTGTTTACCCAACCCAGGCCTGAACCCAGGGCCTTGTGGTCTGTAGACATGTATGATAATCGCTACACCACAGTTGGTAGACATTGAGCCTTTATTCTGTCCCTCTTCAAATAGGCCTTCTTTGGTCTGAAGTCTACGGCCATGACCAGCCCTTTTTAAGGGGCTAAGCTTGTAGGGTCATTTGTTGCTGAAATTTCTTTCTTATTGTGTATGAATCCTTTGAAACGAATATTTTTGTGGATTTTCTTTTTCATAGGCATGATAGAGGGCTATTATAGAAAGAAATTGGTGAATAAACCATTTTGATATCTTATTCCATTTAGGGATTTTTTATTAATTCAAAGATTTCACCAATGTGTTGGAAAATGACCTTTCAGTTTGTGGTGTGTGATGTCATAATAGGAGAGAAATGTTCCCATTGTCATGTGCAGTGATTCCAATTGTTATGTGCAGTGATTTGGTATTATGTATAGAATAACACAAGTATGTGTTATTAAGAAAGATTTAGTAAATAGTATCAAAACTGATTCTAATTGTTATGTGCAGTGATTCCAATTAAAAATTCCAATTGCTATGTTGAAATTATTTTTCAGTGATTCTAATTGAGATTTGAATGTTGTTATGTGCAGGATATAATGATTCAGTTCTGTATACAATTGTTAGTGAAACATTCAGGAACTATGTGTTACTTTTGTAAAAACTAAAACTATAAGATATTTTTCGAGTTTATAATGTGTTTATCCAATCAGCATTCAGAACTGTTAGAAACTATTCAAACAATTAAATAGAATTAATTGAAACTGATCATTTTTAAATGAATATTTCTACAACAATTGAGTGAAACCTAATAATTATATTTCTTCTCATCTGTTCTTACTATAGGTCTTTACATAGATTTTTGAACTCAAGCAAGTGTTTCTCTGTGATTTTTTTTCTCACTTTCCAAGAAAATAACCAGGGACGGTTTAAGTTTCTTTATTTGCAAGTTCTTGTTGGATAATTGTCAAGTTTTGTTGGATAATTGTCAAGTTAAATGTGTCTGTATGACAAGCATGTTTTACCATAAATAGTTGGTTTGTTTTTACAACTTGTACTAGTACTAGTGAGAGGTGCAGTGGTTAAGGAGTCATGCTCGTATTTGAAAGGTCTTGGGTTCAATTCCCATCGTGAGTGCTGCACTTTGTCCTTGTGCAAGACACTTTACTCTACTTGCTTCAGTTCACTCAGCTGTAAAATGAGTACCCTGGGCCCTGTTGGGAAGTTAATCTGCAATGGACTGGCGTCCCGTCCAGGGGAAGTCATGTACTCTCATCCGCATGCGCCATTGAAACCTGGGATAATCACTGGCTCTATAAACCTGAAGGCTCGGATGGATGGATTTAGTTTAAAGGATTAGTTCAGTGGTCAAGCATGTCCATCTTTATATGAAAGAGAACTTTAAAAGAAACAAAATGGTGAAGAAAGCATTGCAAAATCATATTCCGTAAATGAGATTTTAAAGTTTCAAGTTTGTTATAATTTCTGTAAAAATGAATGAAATCAGACAGCCTCAGATTCCTCAGTCTTTATGTATTTTAAAGAAAGCTTATTTATTTTTTTCACTAATTAAATTATTTTCCCTCAAACTTTCTTCAGGTGGTATATTCTAGATACATTTCCTGGATTCAGTTTAGGTACTTTTTTGACATGTCCCATGGATTTTTAAGCCACAAAATCACTGGACAAAATATGATGGAATACATAAAGACTTTGAGGAATCTGAGGCTATGACGTCACAACTAGTCTGATTTCAGTCGTTTCTACACAAATGATACCAAAATTTAAACTTAAATATCTCCTTAACAGAATGATATTTTTGAATGCTTTCTTTACCATTTTGATTCTTTTGAAGTCCTCTTTCATATAAGATAAACATGTTTGACCACTGAACTAACCCTTTAACTGGTAATGAAATTACAGTCTGTAATCGGTTCGTCATTCCCCCTCTACAAAGTTTTGAGATGTTTGAATTATCTTTTATATTGATTGTCAGTTAGTTGAACAACATTTCTTGCGACAAAAAAAGTTATAATTAAAATATGTAACATGTACATACAAGGATTGAAAACGTAATCTGAGTTCAGCCAAACAACACTGAAGGTCACATGACTTTGTTTACGCCGCCATTTTGTTGGTCAAAACCACTAAAATTAGACTTATTTTGCATGTTGTTATATAAGATTATTTTTGGAAGATTATGCTGGAATCTTGCTATGCCGTTGGTTGCATTATTAGAAGTGTGCGGGGAATAAAAAGTCATTTTCTCGATTTCCATCTGATCCTTATCGACATTCAAAGTAGGTTTCTGCTGTACGACGCGACGGCTTCAACCTACGGTAGGCCTTGCACACTAGGATTTGCAGCGAGCACTTTATGTCAGGTATGTAGGCTATGTCTGAGTATAACGAACAATCAGATGGCATTAATGTTAAAGTTACTCTTCGTATACCTGGTGAAAATATAACTTAAGGAAAATATGAAGAAATATCGGAAGTGAGCAAAAAAATTGCAATCAGTAAAATTTGCTGAACTGGTACTGGTAGAATAGCATGTAGTATGTTTGTTGTACGTGTGATGTGACTGAGCCATGTGAAGATGGGTGAAATGCAATGATGCCGCTGCCCTGCAAAATGGAGTCAGTTGAGTTAGAGTCTTGGATGAAATCCCTCTATATAGATAATTCAGTCAAAAGAAGCTTTTGATATAAAATAATAATGATATTCGTTCTTAAAGAGCCCTTGTCTACGCACATATTTAAAACGCTTTACAATGGCCAATCATCATTCTGTAGGCAACAATCATTATTCTCTAGGCAACAATCATTATTCTGTACAATGGCCAATCATTATTCTCTATGCAACAGCTCAAGATCATGATCTCGACTGGAAGTGAATGAATGAAGTAAATGAATACCGTGTTTTTACGCTCTCTTCTCAAATAGTGTTCAGAGAACCAGGCAGGGATGACTGTCATGCCGTCGGGACTGTCATTTAACATGCTCATCTGATGGACGGTGAGCGCCACCCAACCATTAGCCTATTTTCCCAAAGGTCGGATGGGGGAGAAGGTGTGATGCAGAAGACAAATCCTCTGCGCTTGATATGTCAGCATATCATTCTGTATATCTGTGGAAAAATCAGGGATTAAATCACCATGGGGACTGCCAGCATCTCAGTTGTACACTCAGCCGACTGAGGGGTTTAGTTGATGCTTCTGAGAATGAATTTTCTGGGTGTCAGTAGCACTTTATTTGATTGTCTTAGAATGATTGAAACAATATATGGTGTAAGCAAGTTCAGACAATGGCGGCGCCAGGGTGGGATCTGGGGGGAGGGGGCATAGGACCCCTCATTGGGGATATCTGGAGCTCTGTCGTGGACGTTGTGGTAAAATAAGTTGGGAAATAACCAGTTAAACAACAAGTACTTTAACTTTCCCGACAAGTAATGCAGTGAAAATCATTCTTTAAACTAACTTGCCTAAAATTGTGTCTAATATGACTTGGAAAATTGCAAATACCACTGGGGCAGACTGGGGTGGAGAAGGAAGGGATGAGAATCATCCCCTGTGCACTCCTTTGGACCCCCCATGGGGGGGGGGCCTATGGCTCTCGCGCTGCCCCTGAGTTTAGGTCAAATGTGGAACCAAACACTGTAGAAATGATAATCGCAATATCATAGTATGAATAATAGTAGTTGTATGAAAAATATGATCTGTAGATATTTTTGCTACAGTATATCTTGTAGATACAAGATATACTGCAGGACATTTGAAGGAGCATCTGATATGTTTCAAGACTTAGCAGTCTGGCAGGAATGTATAAAGAAATGCATCAAGTAAAGAGCACTTGAGATGCAGAAAAATGATGAGACTTGCAGACATAATATATCATGGGATGGGTGAACTTGTTGTACTTTTCCTGTCAGAGAAATATTGGCAAAAAACTTGAGGGTCTTGATCCTTCTTATATTTGAACGCAGTGGCTTACAAGTCTTCTGTTCGCAACGAGAAGCACTGGGTTTGATTATACTGGCCCAGCAGCTGCGTTGTCTCCTTGGGCAAGGCACTTTATCCCAGCTTCACTAAGACTGTGAAAATGAGTACTGGTTAGCATTGCTGGTTAGTCAGACCTGCCAACTAGTACGATTTTGCCGTATTTGATATGGGAAAATGTTGAGAGTATGATTGCACGTTTTTTTGGCACCAGAATACGATTTATTTATTTTTATATATATATATATATTTTTTTTAACTCTTTTTTTTTTTTTTTTTTTTTTTTCAACTCGTACTTTTTACGCTCGGTTGGCGTTTATGTCCTCTTGAAGGATTAATTTTGCCGACTTAACCGATTCAGATTCAGATTCGTACAATAAGAGAAACTGAAAGTACAGTGGTAATTTTTTTTCAGCCATAGTAAACCTTTGTTTTGTACATTTTGTTTGAACAGTACAGTTTTTTTTTATATCAAAAATATAACTTTTGTAGTTCCAGAATACAGTTTGGTGATCCTTAAGGCTGGCGGGTCTGGTTAGTTAGCCTGTGATGGATTGGTGCCCTGTCCAGAGGGAGTCATATGCTCTCTTCCGCTTGTGCCTTAGCATCGGCCACAAGTTGGAGTGCAAGCTAGACTTTCTACCACTGAGGTACTATACCACATTTCCTGCATGATAAGGGTCAAAAGCATGAATGGATGAACTTACAGATTTACATAAAATGTCTTTGTGCTTTATTCAACTTTTACATTACAAATTTTGCATGCTGTGAATTTAATTTTGACTTTTTAATCAGGAACTCGATCGCGAACTCGATCTGTTACAAAATCTAAAGACTACCCAATACATTTTCTAGTAGGTAAATGAAAAATAAAGAAATTGATAGGCAGTCACTCTAAGGAACGAGGAAGTTTCTTTCCTGTGTGAACATTCTATTTCTCTCATTGTATGATGGAGGGAAATTCCTTAAAACCATCGTTCTATTGTGACTTCACAGATCATTAAGTTGGATTTATACTGAAAGCTTCCTGGTTGTTTGTTCGATTACAACAAAAATTTAAGTGTTAAAATCTCATAAAGGAAGTGGTGTTCTCATGAGAGCATTTAAATCTGACAAAGAGGTTTTGAATCATTGCCAGTGCACCACAACTGGTTATCAAAGGCAGTGGACATTGACATGGTTGTTGATGTTATGTCTGTTCGTACATCGTACCTGTGTTCTCATCTAAGTCGTATTAAGTGTATTGATAGCATTGTTACTATCATAACCGAATACACAGGCGACGACCCAGTCATTGTAATTGTGTGTTCACTTGTCGTCATCGTTTTAATCATACCTCCAATCAAAATTGAGTGCAGAGAATATATTCTGATGATTTTCAGTGACTGAAATTTAAAAAGAAATTTAAAGAATAACATTAACAATATTGGGCTGTCCTTCTCTCTTTCATACATCACAAATTTTGCATACATTATATAAAGGATTAGTTCAGGGAAGTCATCTTCTATGAAAGAGGACTTCAAAATAAACAAAATGATGAAGAAAGCATTAAAACATAGTATTCCTTTAAGGAGATATCTAAGTTTAAAGTTTGGTATCACCTGTGTAGAAACAACTGAAATCAAACTAGTTGTGATGTCATAGCCTCAGATTCCTCAAAGTCTTTATGTTTTCAATCATATTTTGTCCTGCGATTTTGTGGCTTAAAAACCATTGGATATGTCAGGAAAGTAGCAACACAAAATCTACGAAGGGTAGTTATAATTTACTACCTGAAGAAAGTTAAGAGGAAAAATAATTCAAATAGTAAAAAATTTACATAAATGTCCTTTGGAATATATTATTAATTGTTAAAAATGTGAGGATGAGAACACCAGCCTTCCATAGTAGACTTACTTATACCAGTCATTTCTACACAGATAAGACAAGAGCTTTAAGTTTTAATATCTCCCAAGCGGAATGAGATTTTTGAACGCTTTCTTTACCATTTTGTTTCTTTTGAAGTCCTCTTTCATATAAGATGAACATGCTTGACCACTAAACTAATCTGTTAACGGTCTTTCTGGTGCATGTAAAATCTCTACCTGTCCATATAAGTTTTAAGTTTTCCATACGCTCACAATTCCAACCTGTAGGAAGACTAATCTTGGGCGATATATTTATATTTTGATATATATCGATATTGACCCATATCGATCTGGCAGATATTGATTTCAAGGGTCATATCGATATTATGTTCTTCATTGATAATACACAATACATGGGATATAAAAAGCTAAGCATGACTTACAAAGATCCAAGTATTTTTCATTAAACAGCCACAAAAAGTGAATAAATTTCATTTATATAAAGTTTCAGGCAGTCAGTTATGATCAATTTGATTAAAACATTAATATTGTGATAACAATTACCCCAAATTCCTTCCACACTATTAAACAGAAAACAACTTGACTCTGTACAGAAGTAGAGAGGCATTGTGCAATACTTCAACTTTTCTGTCGTGGCCCTCAGGACACGACAGGTCTAGTATTGCAAACTCCATGCTCAAAATCCGCCATCTTTTAATTGAGAATTATTTTTGTAAATTTCACGCAATGAAGAGAATATGGACTTCAATTTAAGTGTTATTTATTGAATATTGTATTGTAATGGTCACAATGCTACAAAAAATAAATTTCAGCAATGTTAATTTAAAAATTTATGGCGTTGTTGTTATTCCTAAAAATCATGTAAATTGGCAACGTTGAGAAATGCAGATAAAAAGTTCTGGTGCCAATCTAATGTTTTAATAGGCACCTCCAAAATGTGATATGAAGATTGGTATCGTTTAGATATTTTGACCGTTTCAGAAACATAATAGAACATAATTATTACACCAAAATATTTTTTGAAGAGTCACACAGAGATAGTGGAGTAATGATGATATTTGAATTTGAAATGAACGAGGCTAGTCTAACCGGAAACTTTAACAGCTAAGTTAAGAAATTGTTAGAGTGGGTACGTACGCCACTTTCCATCTGCTGAAGTGTTCTTGCAACTGAATCTGAATAGGTTAAGGTAAAGGTAATGAAAACTTATTGTATAGCGCACATTACTGTATGAACATTCAATGGTGCTTTGCAAACTTACAGGTTAATTCAGCAAAAACCTTCTGGACATGAATGACAACCGAGCGTAACAAGTATGAGGAAAAAACAGTTAACAAGTTTACTAGACTAAGTTTAGCTTTGAAACAGTTTAGACTTGGTGAATTTATACCGATGCTTAGTGGTCTGGCGTAAAAGCATTTCAATCTTTTAGTGTTTGAACCATTAGTGAAAGAAGGAGTATTTAAATTCGTTTTAGCATAGGGAACAGAAATTCAGATATCATGATTATTTCTTGTATTGATTATTACGTTTAGGATTAGGTTATCATTATCAATGGCGATGATTGTTATTGATTCTACATAGCATATGGAAGCAGGTGTTCTTCTTGTTTTTAGCAGGGGACAATCTTTTATTTATGACGTTTTTATTTAATGTATCTATTCTATTTTATAATAAATTAATTACTACTTGCATCACCTTGTTATCTTTCTTTGCTTTTCATTTTTGAGGAAAATGACTGAGGGCCGGTTTCAGATTAGGAAGGACAGACTGACAGATGCGTGTATGAGTTAGATGCACTCAAAAAGGGTTTCCCGATTGCATGCATTGTTTTTTTGATGACAAATTGTGAAATTATTAATGTAAAATTGAAATTTTGTTTGATTTTGGCAACAGTTCCTGAAAATTTCTCTAAATTGTCAGTGCTTTCTAGGAAAGTAAAGAGTTTTCCTAGAAAGTGAAAAATTTTCTTGAAATTGAAGAAAAATTCCTGAAATTGAAGAAAATTTCCTTGAAATTGAAGATTTCATGAATATGCAGAAATTTCTCGAAAATTAAAGATTTCCTGAAAATTGACGGAGATTTCCTTAAATTTCATAAAAATTTTGCATAAATTGAAGGAAATTTTTGAAAATAAAGAAAATTTTATGAAAATAAAGAAAATTTCCTGATAATGAAGAAAAATTTCTGTAAATTCTAGGAGAATTACCGAAAATTTTGAATGAAATTTTCCCAAGTAGCATGGGCAAAAGATAAAGGCCTTTTCAAAAAATTGTATTGCTTTGAAAAATTAATTATAGCTCCCATGCGAATGGCCCTGATGATAAGAAGTTCACCTTTGTATCCAAAGATTTTTGGTTCTATATTGTAGATTGTGGCCCCTGAAAATATTTGTCCAAAATATTAACGATAACTCAGTTGATATTGTTGCAAAAAATGCCACACATGGTTCATTTGACAATTCCAGTTAATTATATTTATGGCTACCACAGCATTTTGGAAGGTGAGGGGGAGGCTAAGTCCCCAATAGCCCCCTTAAACACATCACTGCTTTCTTTATTACTATCCATACAAAAAAAAAAATGCCACTACAGACCTTTTTTAAAGGGTGTTTTGCATGCTTGATGGCTTACAATGCTCGGTCTGACAATAAAAATCATAAGCCTCAAACATTGTGTAAAGTTTTATCAAAATGAATACTGAATCTGAATTTTTAATATTAAACAGTCATTAATTGACAAAACACTGATAAAAGTATGAGGTTTATCTCATTATTTTGTTCGTTCAGAAAGTCCAGTGACAGATTGGCCTTGCTAGATCAGTAACTACACACACAGTAACTGCTGTACAGTACTATACTGTGTACACAGTCAGCTGATACCACCATTTTCTTCTGAGTGACAACACTTGTGCTAACATTAAAGCAGACTAGAAATTGGATATTCTGTTTTATTTATGGACTTCTAAATATTCAGTAGGATATTCATGACAGTACATTCATGACAGTACATTCATGACAGGACGTTCATGACAGGACGTTCATGACAGGACGTTCATGACAGGACGTTCACGACAGGACGTTCATGACAGGACGTTCACGGCAGATGTTCAGGCAGTTCCACGACAGGACGCCCACGACAGGACGTCCCACGGACAGGACGCCCACAGGACGGGATGTTGGACAGGACGCACGGCAGGACGTGATGACAGGGCGCCATGACAGGACGCCACGACAGGACGCGTCACGGCAGGACGCCCATGACAGGACGCCCACGACAGGACGCTCCACGACAGGAAGCCCACGACAGGACGCCCACGACAGGACGCCCACGGCAGGACGCCCGGCAGGACGCCCACGGCAGGACGCCCACGGCAGGACGCCCACGGCAGGACGCCCACGGCAGGACGCCCACGGCAGGACGCCCCGGCAGGACGCCCACGGCAGGCGCCCACGGGACGCCCACGGCAGGACGCCCCGGCAGGACGTTCAGGCAGGGCGTCCCGGCAGGACGCTCCACGGCAGGACGTTCACGGCAGGACGTTCAGGCAGGACGTTCAGGGCAGGACGCGTTCACGGACAGGACGCGTTCACGGGCAGGACGTTCAGGGCAGGACGTTCACGGCAGGACGTTCACGGCAGGACGTTCACGGCAGGACGTTCAGGGCAGGACGTTCAGGGCAGGACGTTCAGGGCAGGACGTTCAGGGCAGGACGTTCAGGGCAGGACGTTCAGGGCAGGACGTTCAGGGCAGGACGTTCAGGGCAGGACGTTCAGGGCAGGACGTTCAGGCAGGACGGGCGTTCAGGGCAGGGCGTTCAGGGCAGGGCGTTCAGGGCAGGGGCTCAGGCAGGGCGTTCAGGGCAGGGCGTTCAGGGCAGGACGTTCCAGGGCAGGATTCAGGCAGGGCGTTCAGGCAGGGCGTTCAGGGCAGGGGCGTTCAGGGCAGGACGTTCACGGCAGGACGTTCACGACAGGACGTTCACGACAGGACATTCATGACAAGTAAGCGGATATGAAATTTAAATAAGAATTGAAAGCCAATTTTTGTTAGGCATACAGTGTAGGCCTAGTACCAGTTTCACAACATTTTTAAAGATGTTATGCTGAGGCCTAATCATTTTCAATGTTTCTGTGCTTTATCTTTTGAGATAAAAACTATGTTAAAACATTCTCAAGCAGAGTGGGTGTTTATTTGAAGATTTGTGTATATATTTGCAGTGAGTTCTGTTAATTTGTACAAAAGGTTTTACTTGACTTATTAGTATTATTTTTATACTTATTTGTGCTGAGATGATTACTTGCACAGAACAATAAATATGACTTATGTATGACTTCATAAATTTGCATATCAATATTTTGATTATATCGATATTTTTCAGGCGATATATCAACACAGAATAATGATCAATATCGCCCATGCTTAAGGAGGATGGAACCTTGAGAAAAAACCAGAGCAAAACAAGCTTGAACTTTTGAGGCTAAAACAATACTTGCTATAGCAAGTAGAAGTTACTATGAGCTTGCTTCATGTTGGTATATGCTTGCTATAGCAAGTAGAAGTTACTATGAGCTTGCTTCATGTTGGTATCTGCTTGCTATAGCAAGTAGAAGTTACTATGAGCTTGCTTCAAGGTGGTGTATGCTTGCTATAGCAAGTAGAAGTTACTACAAGCTTGCTTCAAGGTGGTATATGCTTGCCATAGCAAGTAAAAGTTACTATGAGCTTGCTTCAAGGTGGTGTATGCTTGCTATAGCAAGTAGAAGTTACTATGAGCTTGCTTCATTTGGTATATGCTTGCTATAGCAAGTAGAAGTTACTAAGAGCTTGCTTCAAGTTAGTATATGCTTGCTATAGCAAGTAGAAGTTACTAAGAGCTTGCTTCAAGTTAGTATATGCTTGCTATAGCAAGTAGAAGTTACTATGAGCTTGCTTCATGTTGGTATATGCTTGCTATAGCAAGTAGAAGTTACTATGAGCTTGCTTCATGTTGGTATATGCTTGCTATAGCAAGTAGAAGTTACTAAGAGCTTGCTTCAAGTTAGTATATGCTTGCTATAGCAAGTAGAAGTTACTAAGAGCTTGCTTCAAGTTAGTATATGCTTGCTATAGCAAGTAGAAGTTACTAAGAGCTTGCTTCATGTTGGTATATGCTTGCTATAGCAAATAGAAGTTACTATGAGCTTGCTTCAAGGTGGTATATGCTTGCTATAGCACGTTAAGTTAAGTTTATTACACTTATATGGCACATTATCTAAATAACTTATTCTAATTCGCCTTACCAAATATGCATATAAAGAAAATAAATACAAATGTGTAAATAAGATAAGCATGAAATATAAAGAAAAAAAAGAACAAAAAATTATAAAGAGGACTTGAAAGCACAATTAATTAAGTGAGTCTTTAAGCAAGGTGTGGAATTGTTTAGGGGATTGAGCAGAATAATTAAAAGAGGTAAGTCATTTCAAAGTTTTGGGCCAAATATTTGCAGAGAGCGATCGCCATGTGTAAGTTTACTTTTTGGAACACAAAGGATGTGGTGGTTTTGAGAGCGAAGGCTGTAACTACTTTGTTTATAACGAACCATTTTGGTCAGATATAACGGGGCCATGTTATGAAGGGATTTAAAAATGAATATCAAAATTTTAAATTTAATTCTATATGAGACAGGTAGCCAATGAAGATTTTGCAGTAGATAAAGTGAGGGAGTAAAACGGTTGCTTCTTGTGACGAGCCTTGCAGCATAATTCTGAGCACACTGCAAGTTTTTAACTGTAACACCTGGCACCCCTGCAAAGAGGACATTGCAATAATTTATGCAGCTATGCACAAGTACATTTAAAAGTGATATTGCAGAGCTTCTGTCCAAAAACTTCATGCACCTTCTGATGTTAAATAAATGGTAAAATGCAGTTGTGCATTTGTGATTGACACGGTCAGCCATTGTCATACCTTGATTTAACCAAGCGCCCAAATATTTGACAGTGGAAGATAATATCACACTTGTTGCCAATAGCAATACTGCCAATATTTAATTATGTTAGTTGGTAATTAGATCCAAAAATAATGACTTTGACTTTTTGAATCATTTATTTTTAGTTTGTTGTAAATCATCCAATCTTTCCCTTTTTTTAAATAACCTTCAATTTCAGCTATGATGAGATCACATTTGATTGATCATTAGCATTGAACGAGATGTATAAGCTGTGGTCATCAGCATAACCATGAATACTGGGAGAAACTGCTATCAAAGCATCAAAAAGAGAAGATGCATACCATGTGAATAAGAGGGGTCCACAACAAGAGCCCTGAATGAGGTACACCAAATTCTACATCATATGCCCTTGATTCAGCATCGCTGATAAGGATTTTTTGTTTCCTTTGAACTAAATAGGATTCAAACCAATCTAAGATGGTTCCATCAATGCCAAAACGCTTATTTAATGTTTTGAGAAGCATACCATGATCAATTGTGCCGCTTGATTCAGCATCGCTGATAAGGATTTTTTGTTTCCTTTGAACTAAATAGGATTCAAACCAATCTAAGATGGTTCCATCAATGCCAAAACGCTTATTTAATGTTTTGAGAAGCATACCATGATCAATTGTGCCGAATGCAGCACTTGGGTCAAGGAGTACTAGAATGACACATTTTTGTTTGTCTACAGTAGTTGCAGCAGTATGTCTGACTGAATTTTAGCTAAAGCAGTTTCTGTGATATGGAATGGGCAAAACCCTGATTGACAGGAAGGTAATAAGTCATGCTGCTGACTGTGCTTGCTCAACTATTTTAGACAAGAAACTAAGATTGCTTACTGGTCGATAGTTATCATATGTTACATCAAGCCCTTCTTTTTTCAGTTATGGCTTTATTAATGCTTTTTTCCATTGCTTAAGTAGAAGTTACCATGAGCTCATTTGACCTGCTGTAAAAGTGAGAGTGTATGAGTTAGTGGGCATGCTCATGCAAGTTAAAGGAATATTCCCATGTTTTTAAAGGAATATTCCCATGTTTTTAAAGGAATATTCCCATGTTTTTAAAGGAATATTCCCATGTTTTTAAAGGAATATTCCCATGTATTTAAAGGAATATTCCCATGTTTTTAAAGGAATATTCCCATGTTTTTAAAGGAATATTCCCATGTTTTTAAAGGAATATTCCCATGTTTTTAAAGGAATATTTCCATGTTTTTTTGTAACCTTTTATAGGAAAGAGAACAATTTTAGAAACAATTTAGTACACAAATCATTTTGATATGTTATTCCTACCAGGAGAAAATACAATTTGAAGAATAGAAAAAGCTCAGTATAACATCACACAACACATTCTCCCACAAAGTTGATGTATTTCATTAAAATCTATCATATTTTTTTATTAGGAAAACCTGCTAGAAAATTATATTGTTGCAAGTTAGGTAGTTATATACATTGCCAAATATACCCTACTTCAATTACTTTTGGGAAAATTGTTTCTAATCATACAAAAACAAGCAATTAACATTCAAAGAAATACATAAACATTTGCGATGGAATTGTCTCTATGACATCATCAAACACGAATTCATCATTCTGTACAAAAACTTTAGAATGCAATTTGGAAAGCTTTAAAAATCTATATCTCCTGAACGGAATATGATATCAACCTGATTTTTGTACCATATTAGCTCTAAAAGTATGCTCTTACAAATATTTTGTTTACAAAAAACATGGTAATATTCCTTTACAGTAATCTCAAATGTTTATAGATGCAAAGTGTATCCCATTAAAACATGAAATGTGAATAAATGAATGCAATAATCCTACTGATCTTCACAACACTGAATATCACAACTGCCCAAATTAATGAAAAGTTACAGGAACAATTCCGTACCTCTGTATCAGAAATTAGTGCATGGCACTCGAAACAATCACATATAATAACCAATCACATATAATAAGCAATCAGATATAATTTGTCAATTGATGATAAACAGATTGAAATCTTTAATCCTGCATAATTATGGTGGTCCACTGCATGGTCAGCTGGTTTTGAAGGAAAGCAGAGTTAAGTGATTGTGATGACCAGTTTAAGCATATGACGGTTATCGGTTCAGAAGAAGAGCAGAATATGTAAAATCTTCAGCCTTCTGCTGTCATTGATTCATAAGTCAACCCTATTTTTTGAGTCACAGACACGTAGGAGTCACAGACACGTAGGAGTCACAGACACGTAGGAGTCACAGACACGTAGGAGTCACAGACACGTAGGAGTCACAGACACATAGGAGTCACAGACACGTAGGAGTCACAGACATGTAGGAGTCACAGACACTGGAGTCACAGACACATAGGAGTCACAGACACGTAGGAGTCACAGACATGTAGGAGTCACAGACACTGGAGTCACAGACACATAGGAGTCACAGACACGTAGGAGTCACAGACACGTAGGAGTCACAGACACGTAGGAGTCACAGACACGTAGGAGTCACAGACACGTAGGAGTCACAGACACGTAGGAGGCACAGACACGTAGGAGGCACAGACACGTGCAGTACCGCTCACGTAGAACTACCGATACTCGTATACTACGAAATATACTTAAGTCTACTTTTGTATACCTTTGTATGCTACAGTATGCGTTTGTGTGCGATTTCAGATAATGTTTTTAATCCGAGATTATATGTTAGATTATACGCAACGCGTGCATGAATGGGGATTATATACGTATACAAAAGTATAAGAAGTTCGTATGAATAGGATTATACTCGTAGAGAAAACGTTGATTTTTATATAAGCTTCTTAAGTTCTCCACTCTTATTGATTGTTTGTGAATTAACAGGAAATCTGTACACAATTTGTAGTGATGGTTTGGTATTACAAACAGGTAGGCTACAGTATCGTGTATGTACAATAACTGGCTAAACATGTTGACAAATACTTACACTTCAACTTTGTTCACTCCTAAGTCAACATTAGCCAAATTTGCTACACTATTTCAGCCTATAAAACGTTCACAACATCTTTAGAAAGTCGGGAGCATAAAACTGGCCTAACGTTATATAACATATACCGTTACACTAGGAGTCTTACTAGGCCTACTATTACTATCACGCCTTTACTAACTACTCGGCCTACATCGTTCCGATTTCTCGCATGGAACTATGTGACGGCTGCATGCATTTGTTTGAGAAAACATAGTTAATATTATAATAAATATTCTTCAAAAGGCCACTTATATGTAAGGACAATTCCTTCTAAAGCAACTAAGGAATATAAGCCATAATAATGACAATGTACTGACCGTAACGAAGCAGAAATATAAATGTTGGTTTATCTTGTGTCCCACAGAAATATAATATTTTTTTCTTTCTTTCTTTTATAGGAGATAAGTATACTTTATCTTCGTATTATGTTTTGACTTAACTGTTGAGCATGCTTGTTTTTTGCCTTCAATTTTTCTGTAATGAGTTTCACACAATTTCTTGATTTTTTGTTCATTTCCATTACATTTCACTGTCAAAAGAATCACAAATAAATATCCATGACAAATCTCATATTTTTCGCTTGCTTGTTACTTTGTGTTATATTATATATTTTAGACTGTTGTGTTAATTTATTTCCCTTGGATGTTTAATTATTATTATTTATTTTTTTAAGAGAGTTGTATTTATTTTTTTCTGCATGATTTCTTAATTTGTTTTGGTTAATTTCCTTTACAGTTCATACTGCAGTAACAAAAATAAGGGATGTTTTTTTGGAAAGAAATGGCCAGTGATATAGTCCCGGGAAAATCCTCTCCCTTTCATATCTGCCCCACTATCAACAGGCCCAGTAGAAAACAAGTAGGCCTACTACAGCGCCCAAAGATGTAAAAACATGAGGATGCTGATGCACATGTCATGGACTTAAAATTGTATCCTTGTATAGTGTCGGAGGTGGTGTATTTATGTTTGTGCGATGTCTTTTGTCTATATACAAAGAAAATTACTGTACGCCCTTGATTTTTTTTTTTTTTTTGAAACAGGAGGGTCATTCAATTTTTATTTTATTTTAGTAAGGAGTCTTTTAAGTGGCATATTCTGTACTTTTCTCCATTTTTGCTAAGAGAATGTCATGTTGGCCAGTGATATAGTCCCGGAAAATCCTCTCTTCCATATCTGCCCCACTATCCAGAAGAAAACAAGTAGGGCCGCTGTACAAAAAGGGCAACAATCTCAGTATATTTATATGTCATTGTTCCCAACCGGACCGTATAGAATAGCTTCCTGTTTACATTTCAGGCCAGCACACGAGAGGTGCCACTCATCTAATCTATAAACCCATGGTACTCATGCCGCATGGATAGGTAAATATTGGCCAAGTTATCTGAATCGGTTAAGTCGGCAAGTTAATCAAGGACCGGTCGTTTGTGGGTATGGGGAATCGCAATTGATTGCTGAATCTTGATAAAAATTAGATTTATCGCTGTTGACTACATAGGCCACCAAAATACATAACGTTGGTAGAACATGTCACAGAACCAACCCCAAAAAAAAAAAAGTCAAAAGTTTTCTGCAATGTATTTTAAAGCAATGTATTATCACAACAGAATGGAAGGCAAAAGTGACAAAGTAAATGTATTTACAGAAAAATTAATTTCATCTAAAGAAAACCATAACAACGCAAAAAATACGTTAATGATAAAGGCGTATGTTATATCATCACTAGAGATTAATGTTGAGAGTTTATATACGCCGTTAATGCAAATATTGAAAGCAATTTATTGCTGGCACGAAGGCGCGAGCGCAATGCGCTAAACACTTTTGGCGTGGGGCCCTGGTGGGGTCCAAGGAAACAGAAAATTTGATTTTCTTTGACTAGGAAAAAGGTCTGAAAGAATTTTTTTTTTTTTAAAGAAGCTGATTTTCTTAATAAATCACCCCCCTCCCACCCCAAAAATAACTGCATCACAATTGCCACAAACCCCATTAGCAATATCATGGCACCCTTAAGGGTAGAGTTGGTTCTCTATTCCCTTCTACCATAGCACCACAGTGGACATAGGTTGGGCCAAGTCCGGGTGACATAATGGCGGGCCACTCCATGAATGTTGCCAATAAGGGTCCAAGGAACCATTAACTGACATCCATGTACCAATATTCCATTTTCACGAGTACATAGTCGGGCCGAAGCCAACAGTCGGGGAAATGGCAGTGACAAGTTAAATGCTTTCTAACAATTATCACATCTTTTATTCTTATTGTGAGTTAAGTCTTCACTTCTCTCATTTTTATGGAATTAAGGATTTTGTGCGACATTTTATGTCTTGTGCGACATTCACACAGAAAAATATGCTGGCTAGAACACTGCATTGCCGAGGCATATATCGGTGGTGGCAGTCTGAATTTTCGACAGTTTTATGTGTACAACAACAAACTCCCCTCTTAGCTCCTGGTTCTCCCTTTTAAGGTGATTAACTCCTAATTAGCATAACCTCAGGATTCATCCTTCCGTTTGGTAAATGCAATGATAATCATATTTGATTAAGTGTGGGGATGCTCTACAAGGGTAAACTCGTATTCATATGCGAGATAAGGGAGGAATTTATGTCCCAACTTTTCATATATTTTATATGCTTATTTTATATTATGGTTATTTTGTATCTTAAGTGATCTCTCCTTATCGTCAGTTTTGGTAGACCAATGTCATTGTATGACGCCCTTCCCCTTTGCTATATGTGCGAATAGTATGAATGCATATCTCATGGTGTCTCTGCACGTGCAGGACCGTAATTGCATCCAGAAAGTGTAGGAGGTATGGAATCGCATCCAGAACGTGGAAGGAGGGAGGAAGCAAGAGTCAAATTTTCTTCAAAATGTACTGAATTCTTCAAAATATATTCTGAAGTGGAATTCCCCAGGAATTACGGCCAGTCCTTTTGGGTACCAATGGCATGATGTGCATTCATTGTCGTTTGTCATGACACTTTGATCTTGATCTGCATTTAAACCACCCTCTTCATTTCAGTATAATACATGAACGAAACTAATCTTTTGCAACCTATCTCGATTGTTTTCAGTTATGGCAAGTACTATTTTAAGTTTGATTATTTCCTTATCCCCATCAACATAGGCACCACTTTTGGTCCGATTTCGTTAGTATACAACTCTTAAAAAAACAAAATTAAATACCAAAATGAAAATTGTAATAAAGTTCATGCTATGAATAAATTATGAACGAAAGGAATTTATTCAAATCTTATCATGTCAATGAACATAATATGCACTGTATGTTACATGAACGGCAGAACAGTTTTGAAAGCGTGTCTGTGTGTGGTTGTATGATGAACAAAATTATACCAAGTCACCGTTGGGAATAACGGGATCAGGGCACAGGGGCGAAGCCTCTAAAATTTGGAGAATTACAACTCTCATTTTTTCATTACATTTTTAGCTATCCTTGTTTATTCAATCCCGTGTTCACTGTTTCCCATCCCAATGGTCATATGGTTATTAATGTATTATGATAAATTGATTCACAATACTGTCAGAATCCATTATGTATTACCTTTCCATGCATGCACGATATATTTCATGGCTACTAATTATGTGAATATTATGTACACACTGTATGTTTAATTCATATCCCAATATCTCTCATTTAGGTACAATGACCCGATGTGCATTCATTGTCGTTGTCAGAACGCTTTGGGTTTATCTGTTAAGATACTTAAACCATCCTTTGTCCGGGTTTCTTTGATGTCTCTTTCTATCAGCTACTGTATGAGCATCCTAAAAAATTCTAAACCTGGTGTCAGGAAAGGACATGGTAGACATGTGTTTGTACTAGGGAATACATAAAGGAATTGGCCTGGATGAAATCAATGATTTGTTGTTTGATTGTACAGTGGTGAGATCATTACAAAAATTACGCCTACTTTGTAAAGATATCTCAATTATAAAAATCATGCAGAGAACAAGATACATAGTGAATGCTATCTTTCATTGTTTGAAGATTAGTTATATGAAACAAAATTGAGATAACTTCAGTGTAAAATGCATGCTGAAAACAAGATGTATGAACCAAATAGTAAATGGTATATTGTATTGCTTAAGGATCAGTTATATGAAACAAAACTGTTATTGGGGTTAAGGAAGTGTGATTCTTAATAGCAGTAAACAATCGAAAACAAACAAAACATCAAATGATAAAAAAATTTTTTTATATACTTATCTCCTTTAAAGAAAACAAAACAAGAGAAAGAAAAGCATTAGAATTTCACGGAATAGAAAAAGGATATAACATTCAAGGTATAGGGCCAAATTTCTTTCAGGGGAAAAAAGTTTTCCAAGAACTAAGAATGTTAACGATCACAAATTTTTATATGCAAAGGAAAAGAGGCCTTCAGCATAAGTAGTGGCCGTGGGGTTGACCACCGACTAAATTCAACAATTTTGTACTATGAACATGTACACACTAGCTAACATCAATATTTACATTAAGTCCCACCTACTCATTAATGTGTGCGACTTCGCAAAAAAAACAATAGGACACATCTACGGACCTATAGCTATGTACCACATATGACATGAATCCAGTGTATCCTTCTTGAGATATCGCTTACGAGCTTGCTGTCACAGACGCACATACATACACACACACGCCAGCATGACTGCATAGGTTCCTTATGCTATTAACTGTAATTGTGAAACCATGTTGTCTTAAGCCAGAAATCTGAACTATAACAACATTATAACACTGGGCATACAGTGTGTATATGATTTAACATTAGGCCTAAGCCAGTTTACAACACTGGGCATACAGAGTGTTTATAGGATTTAACATTAGGCCTAAGCCAGTTTACAACACTCGCCCGTTTTTCCCGGCCGTATTGAATTTGAGAAATGCAACAGAAGATGCAAGTCTGTATTCCTACTAAGAAATATAATACACTAGGCCAGAGTTAGAAATACGTTCAGAAACTTTCTTCAATCTACGCCGTAACTTTCTAAAAAATCAACAACTCTTGGCCATCGCAGAATGCGTGAGGTTGTACACAGTTAATCGGTGGTGTAGCCTAGGCCTATGTGTGGTTAGGTTTGTGATTTTCCAAAATCTATGCAAGAAGAATTATACGGGATTACACGCGTTTATGCGTAAAAGCTTCGGGGATTATATTTGGTGGGGCGGATTATACGTGACTCTGCGTGGAGTATCTACGTGGCTTATACAGGGCTTATGCGAGGATTGTATGGGGCTTATCGACAGCTAAAACTGTCTACGGTTTCTGAGGGAATATACTTAATTATGCTAAGTTCTTGACTCTATGCGTTTTGTATGCGGTAGTTCTACGTGAGCGGTACTGTAGGAGTCACAGACACGTAGGAGTCACAGACACGTAGGAGGCACAGACACGTAGGAGGCACAGACACGTAGGCATCACAGACACGTAGGAGTCACAGACACGTAGGAGTCACAGACACGTAGGCGTCACAGACACGTAGGCGTCACATACACGTAGGAGTCACAGACACGTAGGAGTCACAGACACGTAGGAGTCACAGACACGAGTCACGACACGTGAGGAGTCACAGACACGTAGGAGTCACAGACACGGGAGTCACAGACACGGAGTCAGGAGTCACAGACACGTGGGAGTCACAGACACGGAGTCACAGACACGTCAGACACGTCACAGAGTCACAGACACGTAGGAGTCACAGACACGTAGGAGTCACAGACACGTAGGAGTCACAGACACGTAGGAGTCACAGACACGTAGGAGTCACAGACACGTAGGAGTCACAGACACGTAGGAGTCACAGACACGTAGGAGTCACAGACACGTAGGAATCACAGACACATAGCTATAGAAATTATCTGATGACCTGTGCAGATGGCTGTCTTATCAGGTTCTTCTGAGAAGAGATAGGATGCCCCGTTAATTAAACTTAAAGGATTAGTTATGTGGTCAGGAATTTTCATCATGTACTGTACTATAGAACTTGGGAGACAAAACTGATGAAATGCCAAGATACTTGTAATGTGCTTTTTTCTCTGCTCAGGATATGCTAAGATTGAAGTAATCCCAGGGTTTTTAAATGACATTTTAAAGTTCTCTCAATCAAAATTTGAAATAGAACTTTAAGTCGGTCAAGATATTTTATGGTCAGTGGTTGATATATTAAAATAAACACAGATGAAATATGAGAGCATACTATTATAGAATATTCGAACATGGTTTTCGTGCCACTTGATAATACTGACAACCTTCGACATGAATGTTCAAATAATCCCTAATATTTTTAATTGAATACTTTTAGTAACTTTTTAATGTATCAAAAAGTAGACGGGTGTTATTTGAAAACTTCAATGACTTGGCCAAAAAGGCGCCCTCACTATTCAACGTACTGAGAGCTCCTTATTTGGAACTTTGCGCATAAATAACCTTAAAAGATATGGCTAACACTGTAAGCAAAGCTTCGTAAAATGTTTGTGAGGAACCAAACCTCCAAGAAAGTATTCCTGCATCTTCATAATCAAATCTAGAAAATCTCATTAGGGTTCAGGAAGTGATAGTTTTCCAACAGGAATTCATCATTTCAAGCAGCCAGAAGACAGGAAAAGAAGATTGTACAAAAAGAGTGAGTCTGCATACAGGCTGTGGGTGTTGATTCGCTTATCCATCAGAGCTCCATAAATGCCACGGAAAATGTCTTTCGGTGCAAACATGTAAGCCAGGGAAGGATTTGCTCCAATCCCTGGGACGCTTAATAGATGAGAATTTATTTATATTCCTGATACTTGATAGGGATCAAGTTGGTAATAATTGTTTCTTTAAAGGTGTATGGAGACCTATAGAGGGATTTTATCACATGCCTCTAATTCAACTGGACTCCATTTTGCAGGGTAGCGGCTTCGTTGCATTTCACGCATCTTCACACAGCTCAGTCACATCACACGTACAAGAAACATACTACATGCTAACCTACCAGTACCACCAGTTCAGCGAATTTTACTACTTGCATTTTTTTTTTTTTTGCTTTTGTTTTTACATGTACTTCATATTTTCCTTCAGTTTTATATTTTCACCGGGTGTGCGAAGAGCAACTTCAATGTTAACACCATCTGATTGTTATACTCAGACAAAGCCTACATACCTGATATAAAGTGCTCGCTGCAAATCCTAGTGTGAATTGTAGGTTGAAAGCTGTTGCGTTGCACAGCAGAAACCCACTTCGAACTTGGATCAAGATCTGATGGAAATCGAGAAATTATATTTTTATTTCCCTGCACACATTTGAGATAATGCCACAAACGGCACAGCAAGATTCCAGCATAATCATCTTACAAAAATAATCTTATATAACAACATGCAAACGTATGTAGGTCTAATTAAGTGTACAGCAGACGACAGTGTTCTTGCCCTACAAAATGGTGATGTAAACAAAGTCATGTGACCTTATGATGTCAGCTGAAACACCCTTAGCAGTTTGATTGCCCTGTAAAAAGAGTTTTTTCTTGATCATCAAAGTTTAAAGATTTTGAATTTATGTAAACTTTGTGAGATTTAACTGTAATTACAAATATAAGGTTTCCCTCAGTAGTGCTATAATAATATGTCGATTATCACGATATCTATTTTCCCATGACATGAAATATGCCTCTTAACACATATCACGATACCAAAAACTAATACAGAAGTAAGAAATTTTCATGCAACTAGGCTAGTTCGTATGTTATGGTACCAACATTGCGGTAGTAAATCTAAAATGCAATTTTAGGTCAGGATTATTTCTGAATCAACTTTAAAAACATGCAAAAATATCGTGAAACATAAAGAAAAAATTAAAATTTGTGCTCCTTCACCCCACACTGGCACGTCCCCCACACTGGCACGTCCCCCACACTGGCACGTACAAAAACATGCAAAAATATCGTGAAACATAAAGAAACAAATTAAAATTTGTGCTCCTTCACCCCACACTGGCACGTCCCCCACACTGGCATGTTCCCCACACTGGCACGTCCCCCACACTGGCACGTCCCCCACACTGGCACGCTCCCCACACTGGCACGTTCCCCACACTGGCTCGTTCCCCACACTGGCACGCTCCCCACACTGGAGTGCTCCCCACACTGGAGTGCTCCCTACACTGGCATGCTCCCTACACTGGCATGCTCCCTACACTGGCATGCTCCCTACACTGGCATGCTCCCTACACTGGCATGCTCTCTACACTGGCATGTTCCCCACACTGGCACACTCCGATGTAAGTTGGCAAAAAGAACAAAAAATTGGCCCAGAAAATGCCTCTCACTTTGATAATTCATGGACCAAGTTGGCTCAATTACCAAACATGTGCATGTGATGCGAGATAAAATTTGGAACGTAATAGTCAAGCGATCATGTCGTCTACTAGATGAAAATCGTTGTTTCTTGTGTTCATCAATCATATGCACACATAAGTATAGAAGAAGTACTGGTATTTACAATGTGTTGTGAGTTAGTTTTCTTGAAATATATCGGGATATACCAATATATCGCGATACACCAATATATTGCAATAATTTTCTCCAGGATAATCGATACGTACAGTAATACAGCCATACCGTGACAGCACTACCTTTCAGTCTGTGAAAATGATGAGAATATTTTTTCTTGTCACATGTTGATAGGAGAGAGGAAGGGTGTGGAGAGGGGGAGGGGGTGGTAATAAATAGTAAGAATTACAAAAAGTCTTTGTCGGAATCAATTGCTCTAATACTAATGTGCTTGGCTAGTTTTTGGACAATGAAATTACATAAAGGTCTTCCTAATAGGATGTCACATAGCAAGATTAGACCAGAAAGTTGCATAAGGTGCAAAAACATTTTTTATGGGCTGTGTTGGTCTTTAATGCCAGGATGAAATTTGAACTTCCAACAGGGACGAGGTGTACATCCAAGAAACTAAACTCGAGATTGAGCATTTAGATAAAACGATTTGTCTTCATTTCTTATTATTACAATTTATATTTCACATTACAGTCTTTATTTCCTTATAGTACGCTTTTTATGTCCTAATTGATTTGTATTTCCTATTGTTATAATGTGTACTTCAGAATGTTACAATTTTTATTTCCTAATATTGCCATTGATATTTCCTAATTTTGGCATTTATATCTCCTAATATTACAATTTGTATTTGCTAAAATTACGATTTGTATTTCCTGGTATTGACATTTATATTTGACTTGTATTTTGTAATATTGTGATTTGTATTTCCTATTATTACAATTTGTATTTCCTAATATTACAATTTATATTTCCTTTTATTACTATTTTGTACTCCCAGATATAATGATTTGTATTTTCCTAATATTACAATTTGTATTTTCTATTCTTGCCATTTATATTTCCTAGCATTACTATATTCTCTAATATTACAATTTGTATTTCTTCATATTTACAGAGGCCCATCGGGCCCTTGAACTACTAGAAGATTATCATGCACGCTTGACCCAGCCGAGTGACCGGCCACTCAGGAATGCCATCGAAAGGGTCATACGAATTTTCAAGAGTCGGCTTTTTCTCGCTCTCTTGGGTAAGATTTTTCTCCGAAGAACTTTGTTTTAGTCATGATGCATGTATTTTCAAACTTTTGTGGTGGTGATTGCAATGCATATAAAGAGTTGTTTTATTTGAAGATAGGAGGAATAAAATTAGGCCTGAAATTTGAAAAATTATTTTTTGGTGATAGATGACATGAGGGAGGTTGCGCTAATGGAATTGAGGAACCTACCGTATTCGTAAAGAGGTGCAGTGGCTCAGTGGTTAAGGAGTCATGCTTGTATGTGGTACTGGGTTCCTTTCCTTCCTACCTCTAGAATGATCTGACCTCTCAGGCACAATTTGACCCTAGTTGTCGCGGTGCTGTTAAACCCTCATCAAACAAACAAACAAACTGGGTTCGATTTCCGCCGCGAGCGCTGCATTGTGTCCTTGACCAAGACACTTTACTCTACTAACTCCACTCCACTCAGCTGTAAAATGAGTGCCAGCACTGCTGGGGAATTAACCTGCGATGGACTGGTGTCTTGTCCAGCGGGGGTCATGTTCTTTCGTCTGCTTACGCCATGGAAACTGGATAAGTATCTTCAAGGCACCAGTATGAATTGAACTTATTTGTTATCGTTTGTTGACTTGAAAATTAAATCACTTATGTTATTATGTCTATCATCAGCTTCGTGGAATCATATAAACGTTGATTTCCTTGCTCTTTATATATCTATTGTTGTATAAATGTGTGTTGTGTCCTTAGTCTGCAACATTATGTTAATAGCTTTTGATATTTGAAATGTAATCACAAATATAAACAGACAAGATCATAAGAGGAAGAGTACCACCTGCTATTGGACAGTCATTTCAGCTCAGGTTTTCTACTACAATGCCACTGCTAGGGATAGGGATTAGGTCCTTTGGCTGGGGGAGGTGGTACGGTATGTGTTTCCCAAAAAACATTGTTCTCCTAAGCTCCCAGAATGAAATAGAAACTGTTTTTATTTCCTTACTACATGTGGCTCTAACCTTATTTTTTCTTACTGATGTATTATGAGTCATCAGTTTTTCCATCATAGCTATCGTGCTCTCCCTCCTAGTCCAAAACTTCAGTTATACCAAGGCTGAGGGGAAAAACATGTTTCCCACAAATCCTTTAGAAAATAAAAGACCCTATGAAACTTTATGTTAGCCTGCATTAACATTAAGTATTTTGCAAAAAATCCCTCCAGGTATTCTATTGCGCTTAAATAAGTGTATGGGCTCCTGGAGCAATATACCATGTTAGGGGGGAAGGGGAGGGGGGGGGGAGGTGGTGGGGGAAGATGCACATTTGCAACGACTGATCTGAAATACGGGAATGCAAAGTCAGGGAATTGTGAATAATTCATCTCTTCTCTTCCTTTCTAACTCCCTCCCCCCCCCCTCCCTCATCAAAAAAAAAAGAAGATATTTTGCAGGTCAAATAAATTGCAGGTCATCATCCTTCTTATGATTTGCGAAAAATGCAGCCCATCAAGTGCACTCCAGAATCCACCCCCATAATTTTAAACTCTTGACAAGGCTCAAAAACATTTTATATTTTTTTGTTACCCATATCACAACATTGTCTATTTTCTAGACTTTAAATTTTGGGACTTTTTGACTCTTTATTGATATTTTAGTTAATTTGTCGATAGAAAAGACAATGACATGTGTGATCTAAACATCTAAATTATTTTAATTACCTCTTGTAACTCAATGGAATTGAGGTTTCTATGTACCTTTAAATTCAAATTTGATAATACACGTGCAAGCCATCTGTCGGTGTTTCTCCTAATAAAACATCCGTAAAGCTACATTGGGACGTGTTCTTATGTGAGTATAAGCTTGTGATCAGACCCGCTGCAGTCACATGTTCTTGATTCTTGGTAAGGGTGTGAATCATGACTTCAGGGTCACTCATGCCTCGGGATCAGATCACCTGCAGTCACATGTTCTTGATCCTAGGTGAGGGTATGGATCATGACTTCAGGGTCACTCATGCCTCGGGATCAGATCACCTGCAGTCACATGTTCTTGATCCTAGGTGAGGGTATGGATCATGACTTCAGGGTCACTCATGCCTCGCGATCAGACCCGCTGCAGTCACATGTTCTTGATCCTGGGTGAGGGTATGGATCATGACTTCAGGGTCACTCATGCCTCGGGATCAGATCACCTGCAGTCACATGTTCTTGATCCTAGGTGAGGGTATGGATCATGACTTCAGGGTCACTCATGCCTCGGGATCAGATTGCTTGCTGTGGGTCTGATTGCAGGCTCGGACTCAAGTTAGAACAAATGACATTGTTTTTTTGCAATCATCAAGCAAGGTTATTGCCGCGGGATCACGATCTGGAAAGTGAGCTCACTGTCTCAGACATCACTGTACAACCATTGTGGTAATCGGAAATAGTAATTGGTATAATTAGTTTGAAAATATATGTGCAGCTTATAGCCAGTCAGATGTAAAAGATGTGCAACGTGGGAAGAATTGATAGCTTCAAAGTTTATGAAGAGAGTCGGTGTAGGAAGAAATAAACTGATCATTTCGAAGGACTAGAGAGTGGGAAAGGCAACATAAGCTAAAATTTGTTAAAGGAGACATAAAGTTAAATATTCTAGCATGATATATGATAGTAAATACAAAAAAACCAACTACCAAAAAAACCTCATCATAATTTCTTGTTCCATTCTCAAGTTATGCCATTTTTTTTTAATTTGTGTTGAAATTGATCAAATTCATCATGTGAGACTTCAGCTATTTAGCTCTTTGCAGCTATTTTCCAAGCTTATTTCACCTATTTTCTGCATAATTGACAATACTTAGCTTTTTTGATGAGAAAATTGATCAATTTCAGCTACTTTTATAAATCATCACCCACATGTCTGAAAGTATTAAGTTATACCCCATCTCTATAATGAAACATGACATGCTGTACTCTGCCAGGTCACTTTTTAACACACTAGTGAAATCTTGTACTCTCTTAAACAGAATATATCATCATGGTTGTATACCTATTTGTTTCTCTAGTCCTTAATCATATATATATATGAAAAGTAAA
The DNA here is from genome assembly GCA_020152595.1 of Chiridota heheva. Lineage (NCBI taxonomy): Eukaryota > Metazoa > Echinodermata > Holothuroidea > Apodida > Chiridotidae > Chiridota > Chiridota heheva. The sequence goes on along the minus strand of JAIGNY010000411.1, from coordinate 1,123,100 downwards.
ATTCTCAGGAATATTCCTTTAAGCAAACGGCACATTGTTATGACCCCAGGATCTTTCAGACAGGATTGTTGTTTGTGCTTTTATACATTTGTTTATTGCATTCCACAAAAGTAATGTAGCATTTGGTGTATAAACCGAGACTCTAACCGAACAGCCTTTGCTTTCAATTCCTGCGAGAATGAACATTTTTCAGGTGAAATTACAATGTGCAGAAGTGATTCATGGAAACTGAATATGGATTGAAGGGAACAGGTGATTATAGTGCTGTGGTTAACACAGCAGTGGCGGAAGGAAAAAAAAGGATATACATATTGGGGAAGGGGACACTTAACAGGCATAAATCCATTTAAAAAAATGTGCCCATTAAGTGTGAGGGCATAGAGCTCGTTTTTCGGCATGGGGTCCAGGGGCGAAGCCTGTGGTAGGAGACCAGGGGGCAAAGCCCCCAGAAAATTGACATTTGAAGGACAAAGAAGTATGTTACTACGCATACGAAGAAAGTATATTAAACAAGTCAAAATCCATGTCAAAGAGAGATATAATCAGTCAGTTCCTAGCCTCGCATTAATGAGGTGGTTGGATGTCATCCTCTTCGCACAGGACTCCACCCACTTTCGGAATTTTGCAGTTTTTGCGAAACCGATTACTGAAAGAAATAATTTTCTATGTGGGGTGTCACCTGACAATGTTGTAGCAGTAAAGTTTCTAAGCTAGGTGGGAGTTCACTGATTTTTTTTCTATTGATACCAAATTATTTTTGGGCTTCCAATTTTGCATAATTGTCGTTTGGATTTGTGTACTAAGATATTGGCTTAATTTTTTCATGCCAAGCTCCTGACTGGCTTCCTTCAAATTAAGATAAAATTGATCGATAATTCATGAGACGAAACAATAAGCTTTCTGCCAGTATTAAATTTGTATGGGCCAGGTGGCGATTAGTGACAGTATTTTGAAGTTGAAAATGGCCACCATTACAGAGATTAGCAATAGATTTTATGTGGATTTTTTATCGCAATCAAGAGTAAGTTAGTGTGGTAGCTAGGATAAGATTTATTTTACATCCATCTCGTTTACTCTGACCTAGCCCAGGGCATAGCTGTCAATGTATTATTTGATTTCTTTTAATCTGTGCAGCGTTGAATCCAAATGATAGTTAATTATAAGCATATTTGAAATGTGGAATTGTATAGTGAAAGACCAGTGATTTTTTGTATCATTGTTTACGTTGAAGTCTGTTGTGAAAATGAGAATAGTGTGTTCATAGTTACAAATTTCAACCATGGATCTAGGTTCTATATTTACAAGATAGAATTAACAATCAGGTTATTTTCAAGATCAACCTAGTGTGTTGCTGTGTTGGTATGCAGTATTTTTATAATTGTATCAAAATACCGGATTAGACAATGAGGAAATACTTCAAGACCAAGATATCTAGACTGCAGATTATCTGCTAGTTTAGGCCTTAGCTTGAGGACTTATAAGCAATCTGAGTGGTTGTGAACACTTTTCCTGTTTATGTGTGTGTTTTCATTTTTCCAATTGAGGGTTTCATTGATCTCTAAATTCTGCTGAAAAAATTATAGTACCACTATAGTTATATACATATGTACTTTGTATGGGGTTGCTTTTAATAAAAATGTAAGTTGTGAACATTTCTGTTTATTGTCTGTAACAGTTAAAGAATACAGTACTTGCATCTGTGTATTCTGTTTGTATTTCAAGGGTATATTTATTGTCAGTATCAGAAGTAAATAAAATGTTGAGCAAAAAGTGTCTTCCTCCTTCGAATAGCATTGTCAATTTGTATTGTTGCAAATTAATGCCATGGTACAAGCATGGATATATAGAACACCAGTGAAAGTACACATGTGGTCCTTTTGTAGTATATCATGCTATGCCATACAACCAGCCAATATTCTACATAGGCCTATTCATACAATGCATATATGATTATTATCCACTGTTATGTTATAGGCTATTTTGTGAAGTACGAGATTTTTTAAGGTAATTGTTCTTTTCAGTGTTTCGGTTTAGAGGTCATTCTCACACTATGAGTCTGTGTTTTTTTTGACCAAGGCCCGTACAAAAAAATTGATATTTTTTGTTATGTTTGAATCCGTTTGATATTAATTGGGCATTAATTAAATAGCTATCATAGTATATTACCAAAATAATCTCAACTTACATTAAAATGTTTGTCATAGGAGACGAGTCCAATCCATATTTCACTCATGAATATTCACACAAGGCCTAGAAAGCAACAATGTGTTTTACATGTTGGAAGAAAGTACATGAAATCAGGGATTTGTTATTTAGGATATCAAATATTTGGTATTATAGCAGTATAAGCAAATATAAATGTATTTAATCCTATGAATTATAGCAAAAGAATAGTGAAAATACTACTGCATAGGCTGAATTTGAGAAAATCAGTATTGACAGATTGACACCACATTAATACATACACCAAGGGTTCTAATTATCAAAACCTTGCATACACAGAGTATGTGTATTCATTTGCCTCAAGGAGCTCTGTTGTCACTAAATCTTATTCATTTTATTCTGAATTTGAAATACAATTAAGATTCCCCATGTAATCTGAAATTGATATTGTTTTTTTTTTTTTTTTTAAACTATCAAGTTATTTTATCGGGGGATTACGAAGGGTAACTTTGTGGCTATTTTGTGCGAATGCCATTTCATGAGTTCGTGCGAGATTACGATACCAATGTAAACAACACCACGTGACTGCATATTGTCCAATCATGATCTGGATCGTACGATATTAGCGAAATCAACATGGGTTCCTCTGGAAATCTGTGCAAAGCTTGCGAGCTCCTGACCGGCTGTTTCCTCTGACTTTCATAAGGAATTTATCTATCACATATGTAAAGATCGTGTGGGCCCAAGACTAGTAATGCGTTTGTGACCACGTTTTGCGAGAGCCCTTTATTTCCAAATTTGTAATCGTTATAAATCCCTTCGATTTTCATTATTTTTTGCTCGATTTATTTCTTAAAATGTTAATGGATAGTAATTTCAACCCATTATTTGCCTAAATTTCATTTGATGACACCATTTTCTATTGTAACGAAGCTGTAATCACCTTCAAAAACGGCATGTTTCAGCTTATTAATATATTCATAAATCAGAGTGGGTGGAATACGCACAGAAGAGAATAAACCACTTTTCAGTGGAAGTGCTCTTTTGAAATCTGAATGCATAATAAGCACTTGAAAGTTCAAAGCTTGTTATTTATTATTATTATTATTATACATTTATAGTGAACTTGATCTTAAAAAGCTCTAAGCAGATTACATAATAAACACCATATACATGGACATAAAGAAATGTTAAGATAAAATAAATAGGTAAGAATATGCAAAAATGTTATAATAAGAGTAATACTGAAAATGTTCTAAAATAGATACTAAGAAAACTAATCAAAACATTAAAATAAAGATCACTGTTAACATGATAGTTATGAAGATAAAGGGCTATTAACATAAGAAAGGGCAGTATAAAATGGCAAAAAACACAGGAATTAAAGATAAGACAGCTTTTCCTTAAAAGGTCAGTTTTGAGTAAACGTTTGAAAGAGTACAAGGAGCATGTGGTACGTAAATGAATTGGCAAGTTGTTCCAGAGACGAGGTGCGGCAAATTAAAAACTCCTATCACCAAATTTGTTATTTGACCTTGATGTACTGGAACGATTCTGACCATTTGACAAATTTATGGCCTTAGTTCTCTGGTGAAAAAAAAACCTTATGTAGAACATCGCGTTTCTATTAAAAAAATTCTGAGGTGCAGGAATGAAGTGTCTTTTTATACTAAATATCAAACCCTTCTCAAAGTCCTGGCTACGGGTATGCATAAAAAATCTATTTGGACTCATAATATTTTCCAAATATTCTGCTGTTTAATGTAGGCTATTTGAAAACAAAATGTTACTGCAAAATTAACATAATAAAATGGGCAGTTTTTAATTTATAAAGAACAGTTGGAGGTCTTAATACAATTATAATTTTATCCATGTTTTATGATGCAAGTGAGCAACGTAACTTTCCAAAATGTTAAAAGAAAGAAAAGATTGCCAATAGGCAATAGTCAACAGTGCCAACATCCAATAAAGCCCGCTTATAACGTGTTAGAATCAGGCCAGCGAGGCGAGTTGTAATTGATCACTCGTAATGCAAGTAATTATTAACATATGACTGGACATTTTCTATTCTAGTCAGGGGGTCCATTACGGAAAATGTGTTACAAAAACTTCGAAGTTTTTGTTTGGTATGATTGTAGATTGTAATTAAAGACTGCATGATCTAGGCTATCATATAAAAAGAACATATGAATTAAATCTAGGGGTGATTAAAAATATACCCAAAACATGAAAATTACAAATGATTATTGGGGGTCCTGCCTCCCTCCCCCATTGAAATTATTGGGGCCCCCTGCCCCCACTTCTGCCACCTATGTACACGTACCTTACAGATGGGGGGATATGCCCCCCAGGAATTAAGGCCTTGAATAACAAGCAGCCTTAAAAATATTTGTAAAATGTTTTAAATTGAAGGTGTGGAAAAATCTCCAGTAGATATTCTACCCCAGCCATATTCAATCAAATTTGTGAAAAAAGTCATATCTTCTTAACGGAGCAAGTTCAAGGTTGTTTCTTTACATTTCTTACCTTTAGTTTTATCCTTATCTGTTTTAGAAGGGGGAGGGGGGTTTGTGTGGGTGTGGAGGGGAGTGAAAAGAAAGGTGTTTGGGTGGGAGGGAGAGGAGTGATTTATGTCCGACTGGTGTATTTTTTGTGTTTTTTCGTGTCTGTGTGTGGTTTTTTTGTGTCTGTGTGTGATGGAAAGGATGGGGTTGGAGAGAGGAGTGACCAGCTTCTGACAGGTGCACTTTTGTGTGTGTGTGTGTGGGTGTGTGTACGTTTGTGATTAGCACCGATCGGGAATAATCATTTGAATAATATGCATCTGTGAATCGAGGATAACTGCACCGATTGGGGATATTTCTAGTTCGGAAATCACTACAAATTTTAAAATAATATTGCTAGCAATACCCTCTGAACTTTTTAATGCAGTATGAGTACCTTCTTCAGTTTTCCAATTATAAACATAACCTGGTATTAAAAGTGTGTATGTATGTGTGTGTGTGCGTTTGTGGTTGGCGTTGATCTTGGATGATCATTGAATGAATACACACCGGTGAATGCGGGATAAAAAGTAAAGTCCCCAGTTTGCACGCATGTGTGGTGGGAGGGTTAGGAGTGGGGGGGGGGTGGTGATGGGTGTGATTAATGCCCTTGTTTTTCCTTTTCAACTTAATAAAACATCCACAATTCATTTATTGGAGGCTGCTGCATTGAAATAGTTTTGTGGAAATAGCAACAAACCGTTCAGATTTTGCTCACGATAAATATTTCTTTGTGCAGGAATATATTCCAACACCAAACATACTTGTCAGAGAACCCTTGTAGATTCTATAGTACTGTTATCATGTATGTTCACAGTTGATAGGTCGTGTGACTGATTGTTTAATAGTGCATTGATGCGAAAAGACTGCATTGAGAGGCATGCTTCAGCGAGTGTAAAATTGCTTTTGCTGAAGGCAACCCAAGTCAGGAGACCGGTGGTAGTTTTGTGTGGGGAGAGTAAGGTCTGACTGTTGTTTTCCCTCTTTTGAAATTAGTAAAAGGTCATCTGCGAATTAAATTTCTTTGAAAACCATGTTTTATTTAATGTATACTTTTTAAAGACAAATCCTTCTTTGCTGTTTAGACAAAGAAATCCTTAAAGGATTAGGGCAGTGGTCAAGCAAGTCCATCTTATATGAAAGAGGACTTCAAAAGAAACAAAATAGTGCAGAAAGCATTCAAATATCTTATTCCATTAAGGAGATATTAAAGGATCAGTTTAAGGGTCAAGCAAGTCCTTCTTATATGAAAGAGGACTTCAAAAGAAACAAAATGGTAAAAAAAGCATTCAAATATCTTATTCCATTAAGGAGATATTTAAGTTTAAAGCTCTGTCTTATCTGTGTAGAAATGACTGGTGTGATAAGTCTACTATGGAAAGTTGGTGTCCTCATCCTCACATTCTTAGCAATTGTTAGTGTATTTTAAAGAAAGTTTATTTAAATTTTTTACTAATTTTTTTTTCTTTCTCCCTCAATCTTTTTTTAGGTGGTATATTATTAATACTCTTACTAGATTTAGTTTTACTACTTTTCTGACATATCCCACGCTTTTTAAACCTCAAAATCGCAGGACAAAATATGATAGTATACATAAAGACTTTGAGGAATCTGAGGCTATGACATCTACAGTAGTCTGATTTCAGTAGTTTCTACACAAATGATACCAAACTTTAAATTTCGATATCTCCTGAACGGAATAAGATTTGAATGCTTTTGTCACCATTTTGTTTCTTTTGAAGTCCTGGTTTATATAAGATAGACATATTTGACCACTGAACTAATCCTTTAAAGGTATATGGACATACAGCTATTTCAATATTGGTAGAAAGAGTATTAAAACTAATAACTGAATAAACTCATTTCTAACTTACAGCCTAATCAAGTTCCTTTAATAACTAATCCCACTGTCCAGTTATAAATACGAATTGAACTGTTGTGATAAAGAGAAAGCTCCATGTGTAATTTTCAGTTTGAAAACTATCCCTAAAACAAATTCTGATGAAACATCCCGGCCCTGGCCCTGCCCTGACCGTGACCTATCAAAATGATTATTTTCAATAAAACACAAAAGCCGAAAGCCAAAGACGACGTTTCAATCAATACTCTACGTAACACCTTAAGATTTAGAGGTAACTGGAATTTTCCAAGCGGGAATGCATTGCGCAATTATAGTGTAGCATAGTATAGCATGGCAAGGTTTAACGTCCCGAAAGCATCCAGTGCTGGACATTTTATCAAGACGGCCACGGCCTTTGATAACCAGTTGTGACCTCACTGGTTGCAGACCCACTGGGATGAACCGTGTGAACGAAGTAAGAACATAACAAGCTGTGTCAGTACAGTGACGTGAATTGAAACGAAGCACTTTAGTGTGTGTTTTAGTTCAATGTAAACAGGTGGGACTCGTGGACATAAACAATACAAAAAAAAAAACATGGAAAGTTAATCTTACGGTAAATTGTTACATCTTTTTATTGTAGCCATTGTACTTTTGAATGAATCAACCCACTACACATGCGAACTTAGCTTCAGATGGCGACATATTGTTTTCGTGGCACTAATTATGACACTATAATGCATTAGTCTGACGGGCTTCAATAATTGGAATTGCACTAAGCCCGAACATGAAATCAACTAGCCCGGGCCTGCGGGCTTATGCTAATTTTAAACACTGCAATAACAAACATTGTGTTACAAGCAAGCTAGTGCATATTAACAGTGCACTAGGAATATGTTATGGACTTATCAGTTGTGTGACTCACCCTTATCACCCCCAGCAATGTCAGTCAAATGTGAGTCATTGATATATAAAACAGTGACTCACATGTGCATTATTGTACCAAATTGTCAGTCACCAGAGTGACTCTGAGGTGAGTCAAATTTACTTCAGACCTACCGTATTTTCTCTAATAAACGCCCCCGGGGCTTTGCATTTGGAAAACGGGGCGTTTATTCGAGGGTAAAGTATGAAGAAAAAAATGTAACTTACAAAAGAACGGCAATTTCTTTTAGGCCTATGATATTAGTTTCTTCAAGCGATTTTTGTGTTTTTAGCATTATTGTGCATGGATTATTAATGGAATATACTCTTTGCATATCTTCCACTTGGTTACGTTCGACTTACAGTCTTTTCAAGTCACATTCGTAAGTTAAACGTGCGTTGTTACTCCTGAAAGTATGAAAATGACGGGGCGTTTATTAGAGGGGGCGTTTATTAGAGAAAATACGCTATTCACGTTGTACAGAGGTGAGTGATTTGGGGTAAATCATTTCAAAAGAAATGTCATTTACCTAAGTGACTGAGGGGTGCAGTGCCTCAATGTAAATGTTATGGTCATCCCCGTTGGTGCAATGACTCACCTTGTCCGGGGTGTAGGAGTGAGTCACACAATTGACAATTGCAATATTTTAAATAACAGGTTCAATGGAAGTTTGGCTGGGGAAAGAGAAGAGCAGCTTGGAACTTAGGAGAGGGAAGGAGGGGGGAGGACGGGGTCAACATTATATGTCGGTAACATAAACCAGACCAGACAAATTTTGTTGAAGCAAAGATATTTATGGGGAAGCATGTTGTTATAAAGCATTTTCTTGTGGAGGGTGAGGGAGGGGGTGGGGGAGATAAACCCCAAGCGGCCAGGTCTTAACCCCCAACCCCGTTGGTGCAATGACTCACCTTGTCCGGGTGTAGGAGTGAGTCACACAATTGACAATTGCAATATTTTAAATAACAGCTTCATGGAAGTTTGGCTGGGGAAAGAGAAGAGCAGCTTGGCACTTAGGAGAGGAAAGGAGGGGGGGGGGAGGACGGGGGTCAACATTATATGTCGGTAACATAAACCAGACCAGACAAATTTTGTCGGGCAAAGATATTTATGGGGAAGCATGTTGTTATAAAGCATTTTCTTGTGGAGGGTGAGGGAGGGGGGTGGGGGAGATAAACCCCAAGCGGCCAGGTCTTAACCCCCAGCATTCTATAACACCTTGATTGATAATTTGGGATCTAGCAGTGTTATGTATACCACATGACTATACTCAGTGCTTTTCATGTCATTCTCGTGACTAGATAATGCTAATTTGCATTAAATGAGAGCTATGCTATTAGAAAATTCCATTAATAAATGGAGGTTGCTTTGCTGATAAAAGCTTTTCAGCTATGTGTATGCCTGCATTATATTTGTCTCACCCCCAGTCACCTCATTTTCCCAATATACAGGTCTTGATTGTATAAGAAATCAATTGAATGTATACATACATTTGCTTTAGAGTTAACTCAGTATAAGGTTTTTCCCTTTTATCAGGGTTTTTTCCTTTTATCTTGCAAAGTTGCAAAACCGTCCCAGAATTTGCAAATAGAATCATCAATTTTCAAGTTTGAATTAGGCTGTTGTCACTTTCCTCCGGATCACGATCCCGGATGATAACTCCCGCTAATTGTAGAGAAAATACAATGTCATGTGTTCTGACCCGGGTGCAAGTCTGCGATTAAACCCACTGCAGGCGATCTGATAGCAGGGCATGAGTGAACCTGGAGACAAAAAAGTGAGTCCTTAAAAAACCTGTAAAAAAAAACAGAGCAAGATAATTGTTCGTGTGAAATAAAGAAGCTGTAACAGGGTATTGCATAGCTAGTGTGATTGCAGGACATTGTCACATGTTTTTGAAAATCTTATCATGGATCTGATTGCCTGCTCCGGATCATAATCCTACTCTTGATTAAGATCAAGATTAAGTGACTGTGAACTTATCTCATAGTAAAAAAATCCAGGTTCTGATCCCCTGCAGGGGGTCTGATCACAACAGTGCTCGAAATTAGCATAGGTTTATCACTAGCCCACCTGGCTGAAATTAGCACTGGTTTATCACTAGCCCACCTGGCTGTCTCACCTCACATTTCACTAGCCCGACTAAAACTTTCCACAAGCATGTTTATTCATGGTTAACATAAACATACTAGAATGATTCTGAGTATAGGACTGGCATGATGGGCTTGAATGATTAAAATTATGCTAGCCCATACGTAAAATAAACTATCCTCGGGCTAGTGGGATTAGGCTAATTTTAAGCCCTGGAGCATGAGCTCGTACTCGAGTGTGAACAGGCTCTTACACCCAGAATGTCAATTTTCCATTCAATTAGCTACTGGTGGAAAAAACTTCTGGCTTCATAGTGAAAGAAATCAATTGTTACATTTATTTTTTAGCCTTCAGATTAGTACTCAGTACACAGTACAGTTTGTCAACAAATTGAATTTATTTGACAAAGAAGTGAGTTGTGTCCAATAATTTGGTGAAACATCTCGATTTAAGGATAGAGACCTGAAGAAAGACTTCCGGATAGAGATTTATTATCTACCAATTTACCAAATGCTTTCAAAAGGCTAGAAATATGATTGTTACTTTAATTAGGGACTATCATCATTGTTGGTAATGTTAGAGAAAATCATGAATGGTGTGATTGTTGAGTGGAGTGATGTATGGGCGGGTTGGGTAGGGGTGTGGGGAGAATGAATGTATAATGATCCCTCAGAGTTATTGGGTAATCCATACCCCATGGGATCACTATGGATAATCCAGAAGTTTTTGAGTTAAAACATAACAAAGGTACGTTTAAAGCATTTGAGTCATGTTACAGTGTAGGTTTATGGACAGGTGCCAAAGTAGTTTTAACGACCTGCTAAAATGAGCATTAAATTCTGAGTTTAATGGTCTTTGAATTTTGAAAATAGCATCTGTAGTTTTCAAGTTAAGAGTAATCAAAGTTAGAAAATGTTTGAATATATTGTAAATATGTGATTAGGGAGGCTATAGTGAAAATTACAAATGGCATGTAACTGTTTATACATAGGGTAAGGGGTGAGGGTAGGAACAATAGGTTGTAGGAACAATAAAGAA
>JAIGNY010000411.1:1100000-1107500 GCA_020152595.1 Chiridota heheva | reverse complement strand
GAACCCTAGCTTGATTTAAAAAGGGGCAGGGTGCTAGACTTGTTGAGGGGCACATTAATGCGTGCGCAAAGCGCTGCGTCTTTTCGGCATGAAGTCCAGGGGCTCAATCAAATCCCATGGTGAAGAAGCTCTGGGATTTTAGCTATAATCATACCTCAGAATGAAACTATTCTGATTGATGAGGACCATTCATGAGCCAAACAGGACAATTGCTTTCTATGCTATCATTCTGTGTTCTGTATCCATGTAAGGTATTTATTTTATGAGGTTAGTTAAGATTATTAAGATTATTAAGTAAAAAAAAATATATATAAAAAAAAAAAATATTTATATATTTTTTTTCTCATGAGGGGCAGGGCGGACCCAGGGGCAGGGCGGAACCCCAAGGGGGCAGGGTGGGCCCACGGAGGGACAGGGCTGGCCACCCTTGTAAAACAGCAAAGCTAGGGGTCTGGGTATGGTGAAGATCAATCTTCTTCATTGGTTTTATTTCTCTTTTTCAAAGAGAAATAACACGGTTAAAAACAATGAATTTACATAAAAAAATAGAGACTATCTCCATGTACATACATCAGAAGATTAACACAACAATTTGCATATGTGCACAAAAATCTTCAAAAGTTGTAAACTTTTTAATTTTTAACGAATGTTGATGAAATCTTCAGTTGCTTTCTTCATGTGTTTCAGTGCATTGTAAACCATATACCTTTTACATAGATTTGACGGTAAATTTGGACTGAGATGTAGCCAGCCTACTGCTTGCAGGGGTCAAATTTTCCAGTGTTCCGAGAACGGTGCTATTTTGGCAGGAACAGTGAATTTTCAAACATTAGTGTTCCGGAGGAGCAGTTTTCTTTTCACAAACATGTGGCATGAATGATCAATAACTTCCTTTTTGCTTTGAAAAAGTGCATGTTGTCAAACAAGATTATCATTAAAATAATTTCTTCTTGTAAGAAAAAGTGTTTCCTACCTTGCCTGCAATTGCCAATACAAAAATAATCATGAATACATATTTTGTATGACTTTTCGCAATGGCATGTTACGTCATGTAAATACTAATAACTGACATTCATATTTGCACGTATTAACCAATAAAGTAGTTGTAAATGAAGTCTATTTTGAAGAAGGAATTTGTCCTGTTACCAGCAAAAAGGTTGGAACAGTGAAATCTGATCTGGGGACAGTATTATTTTAGAAAGTTCTGTTCCGTGGAACAGTGGCTTAAAGTTTAAATTTCGACCCCTGTGCTTTGTAACATAAGGAAAAATATTTTGATAATTGTATTTATAAAAACATGCATTAATCATACTAGAATACCAGCTGTGTGTGTAATTTCACCGTTTATACAGCTTTGTGAATTTAAGGATATGGAGGTGAGAGGAAGAGGGGGTTGCAGGGAGAGGGTTGCAGGGAGAGGGGTGCAGGAGAGGGGGTGCAGGAGAGGGGGGGTTGCAGGGAGAGGGTTGCAGGGAGAGGGTTGCAGGGAGAGGGGTGCAGGGAGAGGGGTTGCAGGAAGAGGGGTTGCAGGGGAGGGTTGCAGGGAGGGGGTTGCAGGGAGAGGGGGTTGCAGGGAGAGGGGTTGCAGGAAGAGGGGGTTGCAGGGAGAGGGGGCTTGCAGGGAGAGGGGGGGGTTGCAGGGAGAGGGGCTGCAGGGAGAGGGAGTTGCAGGGAGAGGGGTTGCAGGGAGAGGGGTTGCAGGAAGAGGGGTTGCAGGGAGAGGGGTTGCAGGGAGAGGGGTTGCAGGAAGAGGGGGGGTTGCAGGGAGAGGGGTTGCAGGGAGGGGTTGCAGGGGGGGTTGCAGGGAGAGGGGGTTGCAGGGAGAGGGGTTGCAGGGAGAGGGGGGGGTTGCAGGGAGAGGGGTTGCAGGGAGAGGGGGGGTTGCAGGGAGGGGGTTGCAGGGGGGGGTTGCAGGGAGAGGGGTTGCAGGGAGAGGGGTTGCATGGAGAGGGGTTGGAGGGAGAGGGGCTTGGAGGGGGTTGCAGGAGGGGTTGGAGGGAGAGGGGTTGCAGGGAGAGGGGGGTTGCAGGAAGAGGGGGGTTGCAGGGAGAGGGGTTGCAGGGGGGTTGCAGAGGGGTTGCAGGGAGAGGGGTTGCAGGGAGAGGGAGTTGCAGGAAGAGGGGGTTGCAGGGAGAGGGGTTGCAGGGAGAGGGGTTGCAGGGAGAGGGGGGGGGCAGAGAGAGGGGGTTGCAGAGAGAGGGGGTTGCAGAGAGAGGGGGTTGCAGAGAGAGGGGGTTGCAGAGAGAGGGGGTTGCAGAGAGAGGGGGTTGCAGAGAGAGGGGTTGCAGAGAGAGGGGGTTGCAGGAGAGGGGGTTGCAGGGAGAGGGTTTATAATTTGTGTTGAGCATTTTACAATGCATGCCATCTTAAAAGCTATTCCATCCATCTGTCTGCCCGTCCGTCCAGGCGTCCACAGATTTCTAAAACATACAGTAAGATCAATTTTCATTACAAGTGTTTTGAACACTCCACGCTTTGTCCCACAATAGAATGACATTATAAAATTAAGACTGACATACAATTTTGCAATAAACAGCTAAAGAATGCCATCTCATGCTTTTAAATTTGAAATATTTTGCATGATTTACTAATAAAAAACAAGTTCACATTTGGATATTATCTTTCAACATCAGCATTGTACATTAACATCAACTGTATTCTATGAGAAGACAAATTTGTAATGCATTTTTCTGAGACACATATTGTTTTCATGTTGTCTGCCTGTAAATTGACCTGATTTTTGACAAATTGGTGATGTATTTTTCAGAGGCGTGGAATGTTTTTATGTTGACCTGATTTTGGATGATTGCAAGCTGCCAACCTGAGCACCTCTCGCAAAGTGCATTAAGTAACGTACAGTTCACAGCACTTACAAGAGATTTTACAAAAGTGCATTCCTTAGGAGTGGCTCACAAGAAGACATAAAGTGCTTGTTGGATATCAAGTTATTAAGATAAAGAACTTTTCAACTCTCAACATCATAAATTGATATTTTTATATATATTTTTATATTATTCCTTTTCAAAAAATAAATAAATTAATTGAAAATATAAAATACTTTTGAATATTTATGATAAATAAATAAATCAAAATATAAGATACTTTTGAATATTTATCCCTGATTATTTGGTGTAAAAATGTTACAAATTTTCTAAAGATTTTCATTTTGTAGCTTATTGGACTGGGCAATGAATTTTGGTGTGCGATTTTATGCATTCTCGCATCATGCTTCAAACACAGTTGACTTGCTTCAACAAGATTGGAAATCTGAATTAATGTGGTGCTACCCCAAAAAAAGATTAAAATCTAGACATTACCAGAGCAAAATGTTTTGGGGGCAAAACATGACTTAAGGAGCTGGCAAACAAAAAGTTTGGAATCCAAGGTCAATTCATAAAAATGTATGGCATAGTGTTAGAAGTGTATTGGTGAAATTCCAAATAGGAAGGGGGTCTGGGTTGGGACCCCCAACCCCCATATGGATCTGCGCAGATTATTGCACCTGTGCAATTTTCATCAAACGTTGCTGCACAGCAGAAAATCTTCAATTTTCAGGAAATTTCCTTTAGTTCTAACCAAAATTTCCTACAGTTTTACCAAATTTTCCTTCAATTTTAACAATTTTTTTCAATTCTATTCGAAAAATTCCTGAATTTATCTCCTAGCTTTGAAGAAAGTGTACAACCGGGAAGGTGAAATCCTCTCAAGGGGCAGTTTGCCTCCCTGCTGCCACTTTTTATGTAATGCCTCTGGCGACGATGACGAGTGAACACGCAATTACAATGACGGGGTCGTCACCTGCGTAATCACTTATGATAGTAACATTGCTATCACGAAACAATACGACCCGGACAAGAACACAGGTATGACGTACGGACAGACATAACATCGACAACCAAGTCAATGTCCACGGCCTTTGATAAGCAGTTGTGGTGCACTGGCGATGCCTCTGGGTATCAGTTGTCCTTTAAATTATAAGAGATTGATAATGAAGCGGTATTGAAAAATAATGATGAAGTTATTTATTGTTTATTCATACATATTTTACCAGGGTGGCCCAATCAAGATTAAGTTAGTCTACCTTGGGGCCCTGGGTTATTTTGTGGCCCTTGGTTACCTTGGGGCCCTGGGTTACAAAATAAAAAAATAAAAAAATGGTATAAGAAATAATAACATAGATAAAACTTAGACAATCAAAAAACAGCCTCTATTTTCAAAATGGATTTCTATTGTCAAAATGGACTGGAATAAAGTCTTCACATTACCATTATACTCCTATTTTGAAACTTAATAAACTCTGTACCAGAATAGTTAACACAATTTTTGTTTGTTATTCTGATACAGAGTTTATCGAGTATTAAAAAAGGAGTATAATGGTAATGCGAAACTTCATTCCATCCATTTTGAAAAATCCATTTTGAAAATAGAAGCTGTTGAAAGTAAAAAGTATAAAATATGTAAACAGATAAATAAAAAATGGCATAAGAAATAAACAAAAATGATGAAAAGACATATTTCAAGAGGTATTGAAAAATAATGATGTTGGTAAAAGGAAGATTCTGCACAGTGTAATATAAACAAGCAAGACTATTATTGAACTTATAATGATGTGACCCATTACATTCAATTTTCTTCTCAAAACATGAAAACCAATATGTATAGCTTAAGCATGTCGGCTACAGACAAATTGCTATTTTTGTCACAATCTAATTGTGAGGTATGCTAATTTATTTGAAGGCTGCGAATTAAACATGGACCACCTGTCATCAAGGATGAGACCACATGTGTACTTCAATCTTTTTGCCATTTTCTTGCTTTCTTTCGACCATTTCAATTGAATAAACCCAATAAACCTGCACATCTGCAGCGTTTCGACAAATAAGATTAATTCCCCCTCGACGCACACAAGTCAAGCTGTAAGCGTCGTTGTGAGCGTTTATGAAATTAGCTCCTGCTCTTCGCCCGCCACTTGTCGCCGTTTCTTGTTTTTCGTAGAAGTGTGAGTACACGTACTGTTGATGTTGTGTCCTTAAAGCAACATGCTGTAGAAGGGCTGTGCTCTCATAATTTCCTTCAAGGTATATCAACATGTAGAGGCAGCGTTAGCTAAATTGATTTAAACTACACTAAAAAACATGAGAAAGCAAAATTAAAATTTGATCAAAATCACTTAAAAATTGGTCATATTACAGCTCTTAGAAGATTTTTGGGCAAATATGTACATTTTTGTGTTACTATTGTCATACACAGTCTCTCTTTTCTCATGTTAATCCATTGTTTTTTAACCCTTTTGCCATTTTTGGTTCTAATGTGATCAGCATCAGGAACCTATATGGTCATGATGGTGTGTGTGTGTGTGTGTGTGTATGTATGTGTGTGTGTATGTATGTGTGTATGTATGTATGTGTGTATGTATGTATGTGTGTGACACCCAGCTTGTAAACAAGATATCTCAAGAACCATGCACTGGATTCATGTCATATGTGGTACATGGATAGCTCATGGTCCGTAGATGTACGCTATTATTTTTGATGGTGATGGCTTGCATATCAATGAGTAGGCGGGGCTTAATGTAAAAATCTTGAAATACTAATATCTTAACAACCGCATAAATGTTTTGCTTTATATTTGATACAGTTATGATGTTAGCTAGTGTGTACATGTTCATGGTATGAAAATGTTGAATTTCATTAATATGCATAGTGGGTGGGGCTTAATATGATTTTGTTAAAAAGAGCTTTTAAACGTGATATCTCAAAAATGATACAATTGATTCATGTCATATGTGGTACACAGATAGCACATGGTCTGTAGACGTACCCTATTGTTTTTAGTGATGATATCTGATAATGTATGTTAATGAGTAGGCGGGGCATTATGTACAAATCTTGATATGCCCATGTTTTAACAATTGCATGTCTGTTTTGTTAAGTATTTGGTACAATAATGATGTTAGCTTGTGTGTACATGTTCATGGCATAGAAATGTTGAATTTCATTAATATGCATAGTGGGCAGGGTTTAATATGGTTTGGTTGAAAGGAACTTGTAAACTCTCAAGAACGATAACCTGAATTCATGACATATGTGATACACAGATAGCTCATGGTCTGGATATGCCCTATTGTTTTTGGTGGTGATGTCATGCATGTTAATGAGTAGGCTTAATGAGTAGGCGGTGGCTTTTAAATGTAAACAAATCTTGAAATGCTCATATTTTAACAATTTAGTTTGCTTCATATTTGGTATAATTACAATTTTCTTGTTAGCTAGTTTGTACACGTTCATGGTATAAAAATGTTGAATTTCAGTTATATGAGTAGTGGGCGGAGCCCGGGGCTTCTTAATACTACTGTATTTTGCAGAAGAAAGAAACCCATATTGTACATCAGAACCTCAAAACTTTGGGTTTTCTGGTTCTTTGAAAAAGTGAAGATTATTTTGATGAAGAGGATTTGATCTTTACCATACCCCCAACCAACATCAAGCTGGTTCAATTTAATTTTCTTTCCTTCAAACTTTCTGCATTTGAGCTATGATTACCCTTACAGAAATATTAGCTTGCAGCACACTTGTGACAAGCTAACATTTTTAGCTTGTGCAAGCATTCTGCAAGCTTGTGCAAGCGTACTGCAAGCGTACTGCAAGCTTGTGCAAGCGTGCAGCACGCTTGTGACAAGCTAACATTTTTAGCTTGTGCAAGCATTCTGCAAGCTTGTGCAAGCGTGCTGCAAGCTTGTGCAAACGTGCTGCAAGCTTGTGCAAGCGTTATGCAAGCTAGTGCAAGTATGCTACAAGTGTGCTGCAAGATAGTTTTTGGAACAAATTAGCTTCTACAAGCTGGCAAAAACTATCTGCAAGCTTGTGCATGCTAACAACACTTTTGCAAGCTTGCACAAGCTAACAAATATTTTTTTGCTAACTTGTGTAAAGCTAATGTTAGCTTGCACAAGCTAGCAATTGTTCCAAATACTAGCTTGCAGCATGCTTGCTGAAAGCTTGCAGCATGCTTGCTGAAAGCTTGCAGCATGCTTGCTGAAAGCTTGCAGCATGCTTGCACAAGCTTGCAGCACGCTTGCACAAGCTTGCAGCACGCTTGCACAAGCTTGCAGCACGCTTGCAGCACGCTTGTTGCCTGCTTGCAGCACGCTTGGCGCAGTTTGCAGCACGCCATGCCAGTTTGCAGCACGCCAGCACGCCATGCCAGCTTGCAGCACGCCATGCCAAGCTTGCAGCACGCTTGCAGCACGCCAGCTTAGCAGCACGCCATGCTAGCTTGCAGCACGCCATGCCAGCTTGCAGCACGCCATGCCAGCTTTGCAGCACGCTTGCGCAAGCTTGCAGCACGCCAGCTTGCAGCACGCTTTGCGGCGGTGCAAGCACGCTTGCAGCACGCCATTGCAAGCTTGCAGCACGCCATGCTGCAAGTTAAGAATGTTAGCTTGTTGCAAAGGTGCTGCAAGCTAAAATTTCTGGAAGGCTACCAAATACTACATTCTGT
>JAIGNY010000411.1:1015000-1095000 GCA_020152595.1 Chiridota heheva | reverse complement strand
GAATAGTCAGGTTTAAAACGTGATATAAAGATTGATATCGTTAAGACTTTTTTACTGTTTCAGAAAAATGATAGAAAATATTCATCACACCAAAATATTTTATGAAGAGTCATAAAGAGATAGTGAAGGAGAATAATGTTATTTGAAATTTGAAATGAACGAGGCTAGTCTCACCGGAAACTTCCGAGAGCTAAGCTTAGAAATAGTTAGCATGGGTGTGCCATTCCATCAGCTTTCTATCGATCACGTACGCACTGTAATCTTGCCACCTGAACATGCCGCAATGATACATTGTTAATATTTTAATATTTCATTAACATGGGCATGTCATGGGTCTCTCCTTTCTTTGTGACTTAATGGATATAATGAAAAGAGGTGTTTATAAAGATTTCTTTCATGTTTTCTTAGTTACTGGGTGAGGTAGTAACCTCACCCAAAATGTCTGCATCCTGCCCCTTTTTATGATATTTTGAGGCTTGCAGTAAAATGTGAAAATCTAAAGAAAGAGGGAAAAGTAATTGCAGCCTTCAAAAGCTCATGTAATTTGAAATAACTTCCCTTACTAGCCCCATTGCCGGCTTATACGTCCATCAACAAGCCCATTGTTTACGCTAGCTTTGAGTAGTCGAGCATACTGTCCTTCTGACAGTTCACATTTAAAGGTTGTTCTTGGATTGGGTTTATATGTTGTTCTGTGGATATCAATTTTTTAAGTCAAGGAAACAACAGTTTCCTGTGTGATGTTACGCCGATTGGGCAAAAAATAACATGGTCAACTTTTTATTTATTAGCCAGTATTTTAATCCCAATGCTAAACATGAAATAAGTTGTTTAGGTTATTGTTCAGAAGTAGTTTATTTTGTATTATAATTGCTGGTCCGTAGGAATCATCAAATGTATTATAACACATTAGGAACAGCTTTCTTTTGATTTAGACCCCAAATGAGCAAGAAGGAGACAGTGATCTTGACTGTATTCTCACTTTAATATAAGTTCTTGATCAGACCCACTGCAGACGATCAGATTTTTTTTACTATGAGAACGTTCTGATTGGAGACATTTGATCTTGATGCTAGTGTCATCCTATCCGGTATGATCGTGATCAGGAATAGGCGATTAGATTCACCATTAAGATTTTCAAAAAAAAAAAAAAAAACTTCTGTTAGCTACACAGTATCCTGTTGTAGTTTACTTACTTCGCACGAACATTTTGCCCGTTTTATTATATTTCACCGATTTGTAAATTTTAATGACCCATGGACCTTTCAATCATGCCCCGTGATCAGATCACCTGCAGTGGCTCTGATCGCACTAAAGAGAGAACACATGACATTGTTTTGTTTTGTCTACAATTCTAATGCTGGCTTATTGGGGAGGAGGGGGAGGTAGAATTAAGAGAAAAGTGAGAACTTGGCCCAGGAGTCTATGAAAGTAGGTTATGTGTGTCAGCTCACATGATCTGAACCTTAGTGGTGGAATACCAAGTGGGCAAAAAACGAGATTGTGATAGTTTGATTTTTCCTGTCACATCAGAATCCTTTTTGATTGGACGCCAGTTGGGCAGAAAGGAAACCAGATATTCATTTAGTTCAAATTGTAGGTAGCACAGAACTAATGAGGTATTAATATGCGAGCCCAAAATGAAAACCCCTAGGCCCAGAGATAAGGCGGATAAATTTTCTCTCGATAGGTTTTATTTCATGGGACAGGAAGCTGAGAATTAAGTTGAAAATTTCAGGAATGGTAAATGAGGGATTGGTCCTGACGATACATATCCAAACTTGACGAGATCTGTTTCAGAAAAAGTTTCATAGAGAACTACTTTATAATGGACCCATACCAATATTTGAGTTATTTGGTGAGGGTGTACAACACCTCTCTTCACTTCAGCTTTAAAAAAGGGCCAAAACCCTAGGTCAACCCCTATTGAAAGTACCCTCATCCGAAAAATATTGTATAGAACTTTCCTGAAAACATCACAAAATATCCCAAATCTCTCGCTTCCTGGTACGAAAAGGACCCTGAAATTGACTCTTTATATCATAGGCTTCTATGGGGCAAGTAATTAGTTCCGTGCTACCTGTACTGTATTACCAGTACAGACTTGTTTATTACAATCACATTTGTTATGGCTGGTCTGTAGTAGTCAGTGAAAGTAGGTCATTTATATCACCCCATATGGTAGATATTTTCAACAGATATTAAAACTGTTTAGGCTTATATTGCCTGTTGGTACCGCCAGTGAGTTAAAGGTGTACCCGACCAAAACATGATAGCGTATTTTTCTGTTGATTATTTAAATTAACTTGTTTGGCATGTGATGGTATTGATCACCTTTTATGGATGTTCAAATCAACCGTAATTATTTCTAATGATACTTATTTTTTAATAACATAAATATTAAAAATGAGATCACTGTATAAGACCTACACCTCTTATTTTAGAATTCTAAAGTAGCAAACAAGTTGCTGCACCGAGAGCTTTTTTAATGTTCTATATATTTTTGTTTGGAAGTCTTGCTCACTTGTTTTTCTGCATTGTTTGTTTGTTGTCATAAAACAAACGTATTGCAGAGGGAGACACTTTTTGGTTCCGATGCTAATAGCATAAGGAACCTATGCAGTCATGCTGGCGTGTGTATGTATGTATGTATGTGTGTGTGTGTATGTATGCGTGTATGTATGTCTGTCTGTATGTCTGTATGTATGTATGTATGTAAGTATGTATGTATGTATGTATGTATGTATGTATGTATGTATGTATGTATGTATGTATGTATGTATGTATGTATGTATATATGTATGTGTGTCTGTGACAGCAAGCAAGCTTGTAAGCATGATATCTCAAGAAAAATACACTGGATTCATGTCATGTGGTACACAAATAGCCCATGATCTGTAGATGTTCCTTATTATTTTTGGTGTTGATATCATGCATATTAATAAGTAGGTGGGGCTTAATGTAAAAATTATCAATGCTTGTATTTTAACAACGGAAAGTCTTTTGTTTCATATTTGGTATAATTATGATGCTAGCTAGTGTACACATGTTCATGGTTTAAAATCATTGAATTTCCCTCATATGCATAGTGGGCGGGGCTTAATACGATTTTGCTAAAAAGAGCTTGTAAGCACGGTATCTTAAGAACGGTACCCTCAATTCAAGTCACATTTGGTGCACAGATAGCTCATCTGTAGATGTGTCCTATTGTTTTTGGTGGTGATATCATGTATATTTATGAGTAGGCAGGGCTAAATATAAAAATCTTGAGTTGTTCATATTTTAACAATCACATTTCTGTTTTGTTTCATATTTGGTATAATTATGTTGCTAGCTAGTGTGTATGTGTTCATTGTATGAAAACATTCAATTTCATTAATATGCATAGTAAGTGGGGCTTAATATAAATTTGCTGAAAAGAGCTGGTAAACACGATATCTAAAGAACGATAAACTGGATTCATGTCATATGTGGTACTGAAATATCCCATGGGCCGTATATGTGTCCTATTGGTTTTGGTGGTGATGTCATGCATATCAATGAGTAGGCGGGGCTTGTTATAAAAATCATCAAATACTCATAATTGAACAACTTCATGTTTGTTTTGATCCATACTTGGTATATTGTATTGTTAGCTAGTGTATGTAGATGGAATAATTGAATATCATTAATATATATAGTGGGTGGGGCTTAATTGATTTTGCTGAAAAGAGCTTGTAAATACAGTCACTTAAGGACACTACATTGGATACAGGTCATATGTGGCACACAGATAACCCATTGTCTGTTTGTGTGTGGTTGTGGTGGTGATGTCATGCATATTGCTGTGGAGTTGGAGGCCCAAAATAAAATTAAAAAATCTTGAAAAAGTGTTGTCAACAGGTTCTATTTCATTGATGTATCATGTACATAGTGGGCATGGCTGATGAATATATACTATTAAGCATATTTCTTAATATACTATGAATATATGTTATTAAGCATACTTTGTAATATACTATGCAATGTCACCTAGTGAAAATCAACCAACAATAAAAGAATGCATTAAAACTACTAAACATTTTAGTTTTCTGATTAACATTGAAAAAAATATGAGTATACATTGTATTCTTGTACCAGCTTTGATGCTAAGATACAACTGACCAAATTTTGAAGGATGTTGTTGATCTGCAAGTAAAACTGTTTGAATATAATCTGTTAAGACCTGTAATTACCAAAAGGTTGAAGAGGTTTGATATAGCTTACATGTGGCAGTATTCCATTTCTTGATTATAAATTTCACTTAGTGAAAAGTTCTGCTTCGTCAAATCACAAGCATTCTTTCTCGTCTGATGTGAAAATCAAATGTATTGAGCAGTTACAGTATAATTATGCTCAAAACTTTCCCCGAGTAAACATTATAGCCTTGTTTACACTCAGCTTCAGATCATATGATCCCAGATGATTATGATCCCATATGATCTTAGTCGATTGTTGAAAAAACAATGTCATGTGTTTTCATTCGAGTGTGAGCTTGTGATCAGATCACAGGGTGTAAGTAAACTGGAAGTCAATAGGTGAATTATCAAAAATTAACGAAATGTAATGAGGCAGGCTCACTGTTGGTGCGTAATAGACAAGTAAAATCAGGCTATTGTGTAATTAATGTGATCGCAGGTCACTAATCTGCATCCACAACTTCAAGCACGTGCCTTAAGTATCTCATTGGTGGATCTGATTGCCTGCACCGGATCATGATCATCTTACAGTAAGCTTAAATGCATTGGATCTGATCCCAAGCTCGCACTCAAGTGAGAACACCTTTGTGATCAAATTATTTAACAGATCTAAAAAGAAAGATACTATATGGAATTATTAGCTGGCTTAATGCGTCTGACCCCTTAAAATCCAAGATGGGATCTGCTGCATCATTGACCGACATCGAGAGCGATGTAATTGGATTTCTTCTAGTAACAGTTCTGAAATCTGATGATTGCATGCTTGATTTAAAGTTAAAGTGAATTTTCTCTTGAGGAATTTGCATTTTCAGCCAGACATGAAATTCAGAAGGCTCAGGAAAAATTGTCTTGCCTATGTTCAACCTCTATATAAACCGTTGCCATGGCGACCATACTGTGTGATGATGACATAATGTGAAAAGTATCATGTCAAATTTAGTGTTGATATCTATTTGTAGTATAAAGTGCCAAGTTTTTTCATCAATGATATCAGAAGATTTGTAAGCAAGTGTAGGGGGATGGGGGATGGGTTTTTTTGGGGGTGGGGGTGGGGGGAAAAATGGTAAGAAATTATTGATAAAATGAGATATAACTTTCTTGAACAACAGGTATTTTGAGGAGGAATTCAGTATTGTAATATGGTGATTTCAGAGGACAACAGAATTAATCAATTTTAAGTTTATTGTATTTCCATGAAATTTCACTTAATTATATTTGATAGAGGACAATAAAAGAAACAGATTGGTGAAAAAACCAACTTAATATCTTATTCCTACAAGAAGTTATTAAATTTTAAAGATTATTCTTGTCTGCCTAAAAGAGGTTGTTGGTCTGAGTCCAAGTCATCATTATGATGTCATCACAGTACTACCCGTACTATTTTTTATGTATTTCTTTAAAATTTTATTGTCGTATTTTTTAAGTGATTAGGAACATCCTTTAAGAATGATTAAGAACAGTGTAGAATAAATTTTACAATAATGTTTTCCGATCTGTTCTTGTAACTGATATTTTTAAATTCTGAAAAAGAATAGTGTTTAATTTTTAAAGAAATACATAAAGATTAGTACAGGAAGTGCTGTGATGACATCATAATCATAACTAAGACTAAGTACAAAGCCATTTTTATGCGGGCAAAAAAAATCTTGAAAATTTATTAACTTCTTGTCGGAATGACATATCAATATGTTGTTTTTTACCAATCTGTTTCTTAAAATTCTCTCAGATACATAGAATGAAATTCCATGGGAATATTCCTTTGGAAGATATGTATCAAAAGTACTGAAAAAAGACTTGAATTGGATCTCACAGCCTATTACGTGAATTCTTCAAAAGTGTGTGCATTTAATTGAATATTTTGATGAGAATATTGATCATAAATTCCAGTTGTCATGTTATTGTAGAGAATACTATGCAATATAATCCAATTTTTGTGATTGGCTGATCATATTTTCACAAATACTGACGAATCAACCAAAAATCTGCTGGTATGTAGCAGATTAACTGGTGCTGTGCCAAGCAATATTCTTCAAGACTAGATTCCCTCTTTAAATGTTGGTAAAGAAGCAAAAACCTTTTTGTCAGAGATTTGAAAAAAATACATGGGATTTGTGCAACAAGATAGTAGAGAGTGTCACAGTAATGTGTTCATACATCTAATTTCAGTTTAAATTCTTTGAAATTCAAAAAGCTATAAAATGGCCAATTTCTGATTAGTTTTGTTGGAATGTTTTGTCGTTTCCATGGTATTAGTGGACTTTTATATATATATATATATATATATATATATATATATATATATATATATATATATATATATATATATATATATATATATATATATATATATATATATATATATATATATATATATATATATATATATATATATATATATATATATATATATATATATATATATATATACACATATATATATACACATATATATATATATATATATATATTATATATATATATATATATATATATATATATATATATATATATATATACATACATACATACATACATACATACATACATACATACATACATACATACATACATACATACATACATACATACATACATATATAGATGAAGCAACTTAATATTGCCTCCACCTGTTCTTTTATTTTCAGGAAAGTATGCAAATTGTTGTTATTGTTGATAGTGGGGCTGGGGTGGGTGGGTGGGGAGGTATAGAAATACACATGCTTGACATACCTTTTATTTGGTTAATGTTGTAGAAGATGGTCATCACCCATTTTATTACCTCCACTAATGAAGTTGGTTATGTTTTCACTTGTGTTTGTTTGTCTGTTTGCCATCAAGATATCTCAAAAACTGACGATTGGATTTGGATTAAATATTGTATGTGTTGTGTTTACTGCTTAAGGAAGAGGTGATTCAGATTTGAGACATAGGAAGGGCATGAATGGAGTGGTGAGGATGTTTTGGGGTGAGATCTGTCAAGACTTCTGCTTCAAACGTTCCATGGAATGTTCTAAACAATAAATTCATTCCCTGAAAGGATTTCCAAACAATCCATTTTCTGGACATTTTCTGAAAATCAATTCTAGTGGTTGGGTGTCCAAGAAAATCAAATCAATTGCTTTTGGCATGAATGGAAAAGGATGGAATTTGAATCTTCTCTGAAAAGAACTCAAACTTGAATGCTTAGCCTGAATAACAATGAAAACAATGAAGATAGATAACTCTGAAGTATCTGTAATGCAAATGGCAAATTGAGGAAGAGATTTGGCGATAAAACTTAGTGGGGGGTGGGGGTGTGTGTGTGTTTATACCCCACTTTTTTGCTTATTTGAAATAATAAATAAAAATGATCTAAGATTTCACCTTCCTGGTTTTCCCATAAGGAGATGAAATTAGGAAATTATTAACATGAAATTGAAGGAAAATTTGGTAAAATCATATGAAAATTGTCAACAATTTTTTGAAAATTGACAATAATTTCCTTAAAATCAAAGAAAATTGTTTAAAAATAATGTAAATATCCTGAAAAATGAGCAAAATTTTCATAGAATAGTCAAACAGTTCACAATTTTAGAGTAAGTGACCAAAATAAACAAATTTTCCACTGATAAAAGAATATTTTGCTAATGAATATGAAATTGAATGAAAATTTGTTAGCAGTACTTAAAATTTGTGAACAACTTTCCTAAAAATGAAAGAAAATTGACAAAAATTTCTTCAAAATTGAAGAAAATTGCCTGAAATGTAGGGAATTTCCTAAAAATTGTCAAACAATTCATCGAAATTTTAAGAAAAGTGTTCAAAAATAAATAAAGTATTCTGAAAATTGACAAAACTTTCCTGAAAATTAAAGAAAATTGCCCCAAAATGAACAAAATTTCTATAAATTTTTTAAACATTTTACCAAAATTTTAAGGAGACTTCTCTTCTTCTTTCCCAAAAATTTAAAAAAAAAAGAAGAAATGTCCCAAATATGAAAGAAAATTGCACCAAAAAAGAATGAAATTCCCTTAAATTGACAAACAATTTATGAAAATTTGAAGGAAAGGGCTGGAAAATGACATAAGTGAAGAAAATTTCCTGAATATTGAAAACAAAATTCTCGAAAAATTAAAGAATTTCCAATTAGCAAAGTTAGTGATGGAACTAAATTTACTAGTGTAATTTTTCCACTTTTGACCGGGAAATTGTTGAGGTTCATACCCACCTTCTTGAGAGGTGACCCTCCTATGTGGCTGCCTAACACTATGTACAAACCCACCTTTTTGAGAGGGGGGAGAAGGTGAATAGTCTAGGTGGGTGTGGGTGGGATGATGTGTCTGGCAATCGAGAAAATGTTGTACTTTCTATGTGGCTGCCTAACACTATGTACAGGATTTAATATGAATGTGATGTCACCTTTTATTTTCACCATTTACTTCTTCAGCCCTCCACTTCAAATATTGCTCTGCGGATATCTGCTCCTGCTGTATCAGTAACATTAGTTAATTACTTCACTTCAAAGTTACTTTCATTATACAGTCATTCATTGCCATTCATTCACAGTGCGATTAATTCACTCCCCTGCAGCCCAAACACAGATTCTAAACCAAACATTACAACACGGGCATAAATTGTCACCTTGCGCCCTTGTGAGTCATATACAAGATACATTATCCTTTATTAGGCTGCTGAAAATAATTGATGAGAATTGATTATTTCTTCGAATTATCAAGATGCCGTCTGCTGGCTGATGTTGATGTCACTCCTGTAATCTATATGACTAGTGAGCTGTTTGGAATTCAAGCTGCCGGGATAATAGTTCCGCATTTTTTGTGGCGGGAGATGTTGTTATAGCTTATCATTGATGCATTACCCTTAGTAAAAATCTAGCTTGCAGCATGTATGCATGCAGCGCGCTTGTGACAAACTAACATTTTGCTGCAAGGCGAAGCTAGTATTTGGAACATACAAGCTTGCTAGCTTGCGTAAGCTAGCAAAAACCTTCAGCAAGCTAACAAATATTTTTTTAGTTTGCCCAAGCTAGTAAGCTTGCCGTGAGCTTGTGCAAGCTAAACATTTTAGTTTGTCGCAAGCATCTTGCATTAGCTAGATTTTTCTGTTAGGGTAATCCTGAATGCAATCATAATAAACAGTACGGAAGAAACATTTTTTCCTACTGTACATATTTGTTGTAATGAATAATTATAATGATAATTAAATCTGATAATAGCACAAAATCTAGCTGGTTGGGTCACTTCCTAAGAATCCTCAAAATTTCCTGTTAACAAGCAGAAAAATCTACACTAGTAAAATAAGTTTCCATCAAATGTTGTTAATCTGAAAATTTCTTTCAATTTTTGGAAATTCTCATTCAAATTTTCAGGAAATTTCCTTAGGCTTTGGGAAATTCTCTTCCATCTTCGTGAAATATCCTTCATTTTCAGGTTCACAACCATCTTGTATTTAAGTCACATTGATTTTATCAACATTTTCAACAAAGAGGATCATTTCATCTTTCAATAGATGTGTATTTCCATATGTTATGAAGCAGAATCTCAGAGATGTGACCAATAGCTAATTATAGTTTTATGCCATTGAAATGTTACTCTTTAATGATATTTCATAATTCAAATTAATATTCATGTATTATTGCTTTTTATTACCTCCGAGGGGGAATAGAAGGCAAGCGTGCATGTCATAATTTCAAGGTTTTCTTGGTCAGATAAATGAAGCCATCCCTGCTCGAGTTTTCTCAATTGGAAATATTTTCCTTCTAATAAAAATAAGTTTGATGCTTCCAAGGTTGTTTATCTCTTTTTCATTATTGCCATTTGGAGGTTTTAATTTTCTTGTAGGGGAAATGATGACAGTCTAAATTTGCAGATTTATGCAAATTTGTGATGTCATAAGTGGAATTTGTGTTCCATTATGATGGTATAATGATGCAATAACTGACACCTACAGGCAATCTTTGGCAGAGTGGTTCAAAAGTTGTCAAAAATGACTACCAAAACTATTTGAAATGTCAATTAAAGATGTGACCATTACATATTGTTTTGGATATTTAGACCTTGACCTACCTTGACCTAAGGTGTTGGCCTGGCTGGGTGAGCACACTGCCCTGCCATCTGGTTCATGATGTCTTTCTCCATCTCTTGGTCATTTGCCAATCTTCCTATCTCGACCAGTGATGTGTTTTTAGTGTTCGAAAAATTGTTTTGTAGACTAGGTACCCTATTGGCTACCAGCATATTCATATCATTAACCCGACAAGGCTAGTTTGTAGCCCGAGTTATTACCATGTATATGTCAGATTGGTAGCCTGTTGGGCTTTTGAGGCTGCCATGGCAGGTACCCAGGTGAAAATCTTGGTAGCCCTGGGCTACCGGCGCATAGGAATTTGGTACCCAGGTGAAATTCTAGGTAGCCCTGGGCTACCGGTGCATAGGATTTTGTGAGCATTGGTTGTGCATTGGTGAAAGGTCTTGTCTGATGCAATTCATCCAACGTTTTGCAGGCCTTTCTCTAGGACAGTTTCTTGGACCCTTGCTTCCATAAGGATTTGGGGTATCTTGTAGGAGGCATTTGCTGGATAGTTCAGAAGAAGCGCAGTCTTTTCAGCTGTGTGCGGCCAAGGACTGATCTTTGCGTTCAGTGTTTGGCGTATATTTTAGTTACAGATTCTGTCTATTCAGGATGCTCCGAGAATCTTCCTCAAGCACATCATCTCAAAATCGAGAAGTCTATTTTCAACTTCCTTTCGTAGGGTCCATGTTTTTGCCCCATATAGGAGAATAGACATCCCCACGACTTCATGTAGTGGATCTTTTGTAGAGCAGCTGATAACCCTTGCACTCCAAATGGGCTGCAGTCTTTAAACTGCCAAAGGGTCTTTCCAATTCTGCTCTTAATATCTTCCCTGCATGTTCCTGTGCTTGTCATTGTGCCACCAAGGCAGATGAAGTCATCAACTTGGTTTAGTTTTTCACCATTTATGAGGACCTGCAGATGGGTATTTTTTTTCTTCTGATGACTTGAACATTTGTTTTTGATATATTTATCCTGAGGCCAAAACTACAGCTATGTTCATGTTCTTTATCTACTAAGGTTTGGAGGTCAGCAGGTGTTTCAGTTATGAGTGCAACATTATCAGCAAAACAGAGGTTGTATGTCCTTGCACTGTATATGGACTCCTTGGGGAGTGTCATCTGTTGCAAATAGCATCACTTCCAGGAGGATATTGAAGAGCTGTGGGGGAGATGATGACACATCCGTGACACACTCCTACTGTGGTGCTAAACCAATCAGTATAGTCTCTGTTAAGTGTTACTGTCTTGCTGGACTTGCTGTATCAGGCTTTGAGTAAGTTTATGAGTTTTTGTGGAAATCCAAAGAAGCTGAGTGCCTTCGTGCCACACAGAGTCAACGCTTTTTCAAAGTCTATAGTATATAGCAGTAATATATGTCCTTGCCCACTTCTAAGTATTTTTTTGTAATTTGTCGAAAGGTGAAAAGTTGGTCCACAGTAGGTCTTCCGGGGTGAACTCCTGTTTGAGATTCAGATAGTATTTCTTCAGCTTTCTTTAGGGTTCTTTCATGGATTATGGTGGTGATTATTTTTCCTGCATGGCTCTGTATGCTAATGCTTCTGTAGTTACCACATTTTAAAGATAGGGGTGATGATGGCTTTTCTCCAGTCGTCAGGGAAAGCTTCTTCTTCCCAGATCTTGCTGCAGAGCTTGTGCATCATTTCTGCTCCTGCCCCCATTGGCTTTTAGTTCTTCAGCAGAAACATTGTCGTATGCAAGGGGCTTAGTTGTCTGCGAGCTTTTTGATGGCATATGCAACCTCTTTAGGATGCATCATCTGCAGTGCTGAGCATTTGTGGTATTCTTTCAGTTTACTCGACATTTATTGGAATCTGTTTGTTGTAAACCTCCTCATAATTTTCTTTGCATCATTTTTTGGCTCGACCCATTACACAGAGTGTAATGAGTGGAGCTTATCAAATAGTATATGAGCTCCCATATGTTGTGCCTGTGCAATGGTTTGCTTTCAAATGCATCTCCTCCAAGGTTTTAACAGTTTTGCTCTTGAAATTCTGGCTCAAGCGAGAATTTTGTATGCGTCATATAGCTTGTATTTTGCTAAGAGATATTCATGTAGTTTTTTAAAATAAAGCCCCCAAAAGGTTTTAAGAAAGTATCAGAATTTATACATAATGGCACTAAAAATAGCTATTTTAGCTGTAGACATTATGCCATTGTTGTATGTACCGGAGGTCCTCATACACCCCATGTACATGTGTTTCCTAGTAGCTATCATCATGTATGTGTCTAATCTGTTGTTAGGCATGCATATCGCAGTGACTAGATCTTACAAGCAAATCACAGCGTGTTAGACGAAAACCATTTTCCAATCAGAATTTAATATTTTGATGAATATGTAAATTTTCATATCAGGGTCATGACATTTTCGTAAAATTACTCGTGAGTTGTCAGTGAGCACCTAATCTTGCTGTCTTATATTCAGAACCAATATCACGTACTGTCAAACTCATTCATTCTCGCACTCTTAATCACCTGTTGCAGAATCAAACAGTATTGTTGCAGTGCATTGTCACCAGGATAATTTATTTTCTTAGAAAGTTAGTTGTAATTGTTTGTTTCTTGTTGAATTTCAATAATTATTGGTATCTCCATTTACACCTGTTGTTGTCACTAGAGCTGTGACTGTTTAGCATGTACACACTACACACTCAAAAATCCTTGCCATTGAATATCAATATCATTCATGATTCAATCACACACACATTTGGCTGACAATATCAATGACTTTTACAAACTGTAAACCCGATTAGCATAATCTTTTTTAAATGCGAGAATCACAAATGCAATAATAAACTAATCGCCTATAAATGGGGAAATTTTGCATTTTGATTTTGCCGAAATCTGAGTAACTTGTGAAGTGCACCGCGAATGTGCAGCAGTAAACAGTGAAACAGGAATAGACTTTGCCATAATTTTCAGTGACTAAGAATTAGGAAAGACATTTAAAGAATTTTATACTGATTCGGAGCTGTCTGCCCTGTCATACATCACAATTTTTGCATGAATTAGAAACTGACCAAATTTTGTTCAGCCATAACTCAAAAACTTTTTTTTATATTTTTATGTAAATTGAAATATTGACCTGCTCAGACTTGAATACTCTTTTAAACAGTAGAAATTGCTACAAGTCCATAGACATTTAAACAAAGTGCTGTTCCATTTGCTGACAATTGGAAATACCAAGGTCGTCATGTAATACATCACAAAATTTGCATAAAATATGCAAATTGGTACCTGAGATTTAAATCAAAGAGCAAACTCCTAGCTTGAGCCGGAATGGGGCATGGTACCAATGACCAGTTATATCAAGGAACATGCAACTTAAATTTTGAGGCACTCGGGAGGTATAAGGGTGAACTCTCAGGAGAGTCAAGAAACCCAAAAATATCCCGGTTAAATTAAACTGGTGAATTAAGTTCCATGAAATGTTGCTGCTAACTGGGAAGCTAAAATTCTTCAATTGTTTTGAAATTTTCTTCATTTTTGGTGAGCATGCGAAGCATAATGCGAATCATGTAATGGCGATTTGGGGGCCATGTGGGACATATGATATAATATATACCATGTGGTATACACCAAGGGCTATCTAAATCAGGCATAATCATTTCACTTCGCTTTCTTTCTTATTCAACAAGTCATTTGCATATAAGTTATTATATGAACTGACACTTTCATACATAGTATGCTCAATCAAGGACTGACTGTGATAGTCAGGATCAGACTTCTTATGAAGCCTATGGGATGTCATGTGGGACATTGAGTGGGTTGCCATGTGGGACATGGTGTGGGATGCCTTGTGAAACAGGATGGAATGCCATGTGTGACTTAAGTAAGGATGCCATGTGTAACATAGGGTAGGAGGCTATGTGGGACATAGGGTAGGAGGCCATGGGGACATGGGATGTGATGCCATATGGGACTTAAAGTAGGATGTCATTGGGAAATTGGGAGGAATACCATGTGGAATATATGGTGGGATCCAATGTGGGACATTAGCTGGGATGTCATGTGGGACAGGTGGGAATCCACTGATGCGGGACATAAGGTGGGATGCCATGGGGGACATAGGGAGGAATGTCATGGGGAGGGATGTCATGTTGTATATATGGTTGGATTAATGTGGGACATACATGTTTGATGGAATCCATGTGGGACAAAGGGTGGGATGTCATGTGGGTCATAGGGTGGGATGCCATGTGGGACATTTGGTGGAATGCCATGTGGGACATATGGTGGAATGCTATGTGGGACATACTGTATGGTGGAATGTCATGTGGGAGATATCGAGGAATGCCATGTGGGACAAGGCATGGGATGGGATGTCATGTGGGACATGGGATGGGATGTCATTTGGGACATCGGATCATTATGGGATCCATGTGGGACATAGGGTGAGATGCCATGTTGGTCATAGGTTGGGATGCCATGTTGGTCATAGGTTGGGATGCCATGTGGGACATAGAGTGGAATGCCACGTGGGACAAGGGATGGGATGGATCATGTGGGATATGGGGTAGAATGCCATGTGGTAGATATGGTGGAATACCATGTTGTACAAAGGATAGGATGGGATGTCATGTGGGACATGGAGTGGGATGCCATGTGGGACATGGGATGCCATGTGGGACATGGGATGCCATGTGGGACATGGGATGCCATGTGGGACATGGGATGCCATGTGGGACATGGGATGCCATGTGGGACATGGGATGCCATGTGGGACATGGGATGCCATGTGGGACATGGGATGCCATGTGGGACATGGGATGCCATGTGGACATGGGATGCCATGTGGGACATGGATGCCATGTGGGACATGGGATGCCATGTGGGACATGGGATGCCATGTGGGACATGGGATGCCATGTGGGACATGGGATGCCATGTGGGACATGGGATGCCATGTGGGACATGGGATGCCATGTGGGACATGGGATGCCATGTGGGACATGGGATGCCATGTGGGACATGGGATGCCATGTGGGACATGGGATGCCATGTGGACATGGGATGCCATGTGGGACATGGGATGCCATGTGGGACATGGGATGCCATGTGGGACATGGGATGCCATGTGGGACATGGATGCCATGTGGGACATGGGATGCCATGTGGGACATGGGATGCCATGTGACATGGGATGCCATGTGGGACATGGGATGCCATGTGGGACAAGGGATGCCATGTGGGACACGGATGCCATGTGGGACACGGATGCCATGTGGGACACGGGATGCCATGTGGGACACGGGATGCCATGTGGGACACGGGATGCCATGTGGGACACGCGATGCCATGTGGGACACGCGATGCCATGTGGGACACGCGATGCCATGTGGGACACGCGATGCCATGTGGGACACGCGATGCCATGTGGGACACGCGATGCCATGTGGACACGCGATGCCATGTGGGACACGCGATGCCATGTGGGACACGCGATGCCATGTGGGACACGCGATGCCATGTGGGACACGCGATGCCATGTGGGACACGCGATGCCATGTGGGACACGCGATGCCATGTGGGACACGCGATGCCATGTGGGACACGCGATGCCATGTGGGACACGCGATGCCATGGGGACGCGATGCCATGTGGACACGCGATGCCATGCCGCGATGCCATGGGGACACGCGATGCCATGTGGGACACGCGATGCCATGTGGACACGCGATGCCATGTGGGACACGCGATGCCATGTGGGACACGCGATGCCATGGGACACGCGATGCCATGTGGGACACGCGATGCCATGTGGGACACGCGATGCCATGGGACACGCGATGCCATGTGGACACGCGATGCCATGTGGGACACGCGATGCCATGTGGGACACGCGATGCCATGTGGGACATGCGATGCCATGTGGGACATGCGATGCCATGTGGGACATGCGATGCCATGTGGGACATGCGATGCCATGTGGGACATGCGATGCCATGGGGACATGCGATGCCATGTGGGACATGCGATGCCATGTGGGACATGCGATGCCATGTGGGACATGCGATGCCATGTGGGACATGCGATGCCATGTGGGACATGCGATGCCATGTGGGACATGCGATGCCATGTGGGACATGCGATGCCATGTGGGACATGCGATGCCATGTGGGACATGCGATGCCATGTGGGACATGCGATGCCATGTGGGACATGCGATGCCATGTGGGACATGCGATGCCATGTGGGACATGCGATGCCATGTGGGACATGCGATGCCATGTGGGACATGCGATGCCATGTGGGACATGCGATGCCATGTGGGACATGCGATGCCATGTGGGACTTAGTGTGAGAGTCCATTTTATAATTGGCCTGGTCATATGATATGGGTGTCAATGCATGTGAACCATGATGGTATTAACTGTTCTAGTTTGGGAAAATTGTCTCAATTTTTCACCTAAATTTTCAATAATTTTTATTTAGTTTTACATTTGTTTCCCTTCAATTTTATGTTAATATTTTCCCAATTTTACCTCCCATCTGGGTAGAAAGCATATAACCAGGCAGGTGAAATCCTTTCAGAGGGGGCAGGTTTGCTCCTGTCCCCGACTTTCTGCTTCAAATATAAATTGGAGGGAATCAATACAGTACAACAGCTAATGTCTCTTCATATTCAATGTGATGACTTAACAGTATGGCATAAACAGTATGGCATAAACAGTATGGCATAAACAGTGTGGCATAAACAGTATGGCATAAACAGTGTGGCATAAACATTGTGACATAAGCAGTATGACATAAACAGTATGACATAAACAGTATGACATAAACAGTATGACATAAACAGTATGACAAACAGTATGCCATAAACAGTATGACATAAACAGTATGGCATAAACAATATGACATAAACAGTCTGACCTAAACAGTACGACGTTATAAACGGCACGACATAAACGGTATGACATAAGCGGTATGACATAAACGGTATGACATAAACTGTATGACATAGACGGTATGACACAAACGGTATGACACAAACGGTATGAGATAAACGGTATGACATTAACGGTATGACATAAACGGTATGACACAAACGGTATGACACAAACGGTATGACACAAACGGTATGACACAAACGGTATGACACAAACGGTATGACACAAATGGTATGACACAAATGGTATGACACAAACGGTATGACACAAACGGTATGACACAATCGGTATGACACAAACGGTATGACACAAACGGTATGACACAAACGGTTTAACACAAACAGTATGACACAAACCTTTTTTTTTAAAGGTCAGAGTGCAGATAATTATGGGTATGATGGAGGATAGGTTGATCACATAGAGCTCAGAATGGTCTGAAGCTTGCATTTCAGTGCTCCTTGTTTAAAGCGTAAAGTGATTTTCTATGAAATAGGTACAGTAGTATTAAAATGTGTTTTGTTTTTATTAAAGGGTCAAACGACAGATATATTTTTTTTACCCAGATAAAAGAGCATTAAATATCTTAGCAGAACAATCTCCAAATGGTCACCATAGTACCTTTCCCAGATATATCAAAGGTTCCCAAATTGCGTTTTACTGGTAAATCCAATTTACTGTCCACTGTAGGCAACTTCTCCCATTCAAAATATCTGGGGAAGAACTAAAAAAAACTATGTTATTTTTCTAGTTGTCCCATTCTGAGGTCACAATTATTGCATAATTTATGCTAATTAGACAAAGAAGAACTAAAAAATTTATGTTAATTTTCTAGTTGTCCCATTCTGAGGTCACAAATATTGCATAATTTATGCTAATTAGGCTAAGTTTTAAAATGGTCAATTTTTATGCGATTAGGATGGGATATTTTGATGTTTGCATATTTGTTATTATATTTTCAACTATTGAAGGTTTTGTTTTGCTTTAAACTGTCTATTCATTCATTTATATTGAATTGAATTAGATTGTCGGAAATGTTCGTATGAAATTATGTTTGCTCAACCTAAACCTTGAGTGGGTCTCAAAGGAATTTGACAATGTGAGAGAGAAACTCGTACTGTACTTGATATTCTTTTGCTTTCACGAGTGGGGCTTGAATTTCCGATTGGAATAATTTCTTGCGAAAAATTGTCATATCTATATACCATATGACATGTCATCTTCTGTGAAGGTTATCAAACATGATGTAAATTTGGAAATATCGGCTTGATGCAGAACAGTGAAAATGTGAACACATATGTTATTATTTATAAAAGCTGGAATTTGCTGATGGTTTTTAATCAGGAGTAAACAAGTGGGCACAACATTTTTTTTGTTAGACAATAACCTTATAATTTGTTTTTAATAAGTTGGATTGGTTTTGAACATAATGTGTCAAATGCTTGCTCGTGATTTAACTTTGATCAGAAGTATCCTTGATACATTTCATGTCTTGACTAGGAGACCTACTTAATTCAAACTAGGTGTTGTTTTCTTTTTGTTTGACCGGGAATTTTCCAACATGTTTGTTCTTTCGTTTCTGTCGTGCCTCTTGTAGTGTTGTATGCAGCGTTTGCTCCGAGAGGCCCTGACTTCATGTGGAGGCGTATTTATTGCTTTAAGAGAAATCTTGAAGCATATTTTGTAGACACTTTGAGAACATTTTGTTGTAATCGGTGGAGAGAATGTAGGCAGACATGTTGTTTTCTGAGTTTGATCAGAATGGATAAATCTTGAAGTACAAATCATGGATCTACATCTGACTGCACTTTTGTGTATTAATTATAAGCTCATTAGAAAAGGAAAACTTTTAAGCTGTCTTGAATGATACAATTTTTTGCTTGGAGAGTTTCGTTTCTCAAAGGGTAAGCGTTAATACTCATTAATACAGTAAAGTGTGCATGAAGTAGATCGTATAAAGTTATTGTCTGTTCTGCTAAAAAGGTTCGTGACATCTAGAGACGCCATTTAGTAAGATTGATAGAAAGTCTTGAAGATCATAAAAGTTGCAAGAACTCACACCAAAATTGGTAAGACCATTTTGCAGCCTTTTCATTTAAAAGATTCTGATTATTTAAGGAAATAGTGCAATTTTACCACTTGAATATATTGCGGTAATTATCGATGTGCAAAATGTAGGTGGACGTCATCTTTTTCGAGACGTATAGTTCTCTGAGCTTGATCAGAAATATTAAACCTTCAAATAAAAATAATGGAATCTGACACTGCATTTGGCGTGGTTATATTTTAGTGAAAGGAGTTTACAAGTGTTGTAAGATGAAGCATCCCATACCCCTTTCCCCCCCCTCTCTCTATCCCCATTAAGTTTTAGAAACCCATACACCTCCTCTCTCGATCCAAGCTTTCTGGCTTTTAGTTCTCGTGTTTCTCTCAATCTTTACTCTCCTTCCTACCTCTGGAATGATCTAACCTCTCAGGCACAATTTGACCCATGCTGTTGTGGTGCCATTAAACTCTCATCAAACAAACAAAGAAACAAACACACAGAAGTCCATATTTGACCACAAATCATGTTTTGCCGCTCTAACTAAAATCGCTTATACCTGCCTATGGAGTTAACTGTCTATAATGTCCCTGTGGTAGAAACATATTTTGGGATATAATGACGTCCAATGTTCAACATTATTACATTTGTTATGTCGCATGCAATTTTCTCGAGACAAATTGAAACAGAACCACTTCATTTGACGAAAATTAAATTATTGTGGGTGTGCTTTGTTTAGACTTTTGTACAAAGAATATAAAGTATGTATTCCACTGCATGAATTTTGCTCGACTTATTATTTTCTTTATTTTTTGAATGAGTTTTTGTATACAGAAGAATGTAAATGGCAACATTTACTGAAATGAAGGAAATTTTCCCAAAAATTGAAGAAAATTTCCCAAACAGAAAAAAAAATGCCACAAATGAAAGAAATTGATTTTTTTTCCCAAATAGAAGAAAATAATTGCCTGAAAACGAAGGGAATTAAAGAAAATTAATTAAAGAAATTTTAGGTGATATTTAACCTGATATTTTCATTTTTTACAGCAAATTTCCTGAATATGTACTATAGCATATTTCACTTACAGAATTTTGTCGGGGAGGGAGGAGGGGGTAGGGGTTGCCTTCTGGACCCTCCACTGAATACCCCACTGCTGAAATGTGAGCGCTTTTTATTGTGGAGTCTCTAAAATGTTTGTAAACACTTATCTTGCACATAGCTGCTAATTCTTTGATATTAATGTTCAAATCGACCGGAATCATTTCTGATGAATAGTGAATGCCTATTACATTTTTCAGCGACATCATGTGTATTAAACATGAGACTTATTCTGGTATTTCAAGATTTCCATAAATTAGAAGAAGAGATAGTGCTAAGAAGAGATTCCCCCACTTATATGCTGAGAGCTTCTTTAAAGGAAACATAAAGTCTGACATAATCCTTATTTCATATGATAGAATTGAAAATAACAAATATTTCTGACCAAGTTTCATACACCCTTAAGCAATCTAACACATTTTTTATAATTATTAAAAACTTTAATTCTACTACTAAATAGTACTATGGGAGCTGTCATTTTTATTTCAAAACATACAGATTATGATGTCATCAGCCCAGCAGGATCTTGGAATGCTTTGTATTTCTTTATAATTTACCTGAAGATTTCTAGGTTACGAGAAAAAAAGAAAAGAAAAAATCTTACGTAAGAAGTCAATGAATTTTTTGTGTACACATGAAATTAACAAAACATGCTGTTAAAACTTTGTGTCACATCATTTTGGAATAAAAACTGTAATCACATTTATAAAGAAATACATTATAATCCTTATGTCTCTGTTGGGGAGTTTATGTCATCATGCACATGATTTCAATACAGAATTGATCAAAATGGCAGCCCCCATGTGTCAACTTCAAACATGAATAACTTAAAGAGGGAGGCTCGTCTCATTAAATTACGGTAAAATTGGGCATGCGATATTTTGACGTCACTTCCGGTTATAGACGCAAGATCCGATCCACTGTCTGTTTGTACCACAGCACAGCCAGACACTAGCATGTACGTTGTGTGTGCAGAGTTACATACACAGCGCATTACGTTACTGTGACGAGAAACTTGTTGTTTTTTTAATGCGTTTTTGTTAGAAAGCGAAAGTGATATATTAGTATCATAATACTACAATAATAGTCACCAAATGAAAATTACTGAGAAAAAATAAAAGAAGAAGAAGAAAGCAAAAGTCGCAATAAACGATTCTACCGGGGCTCGAACTCACGGTTTGATTTGAAGAAAAAAAATTGCTTCCGATCGCCGTAACCAACTAGGCTAACTTGTGTAGTGAGTGACCTTCAGAGCATTTAAAATAACTATATACCTTGCAATACGAGACAACGAATCGCGCAGCAAAATTTCAACCAATCAAATATTTTGAAAGGAATTCTAAATATTGTGCACATATGACGATTTTGCTTCTTTAAGATAGGAATAAGATTTTGACTTGCTGTTTGTGGTAGTTGGTTAAGATTTGTATCCTCTATCATATGAAATAATGATTGTATCAGACTTTATGTCTCCTTTAAAGATGGATAACTTGAGATAGAAATAAGATTTTGACTTGTTGTTTGTGGTAGTTGGTTAAGATTTGTATCCTGTCATAAAATAATGATTGTATGAGACTTTATGTCTCCTTTAAATGAGGTTTGGGCTTTCGTGCTGGATTAAGCATAAGATGGGTAAGTTATGGAGAGGAGGTTGGTTGGCTGGGGGGTGGGAGGGGTGGAGGAGGAGGGTGGTTACATGGTCTGGCAGTTGTGGCATAAAGTCTACGATGCTTGGGTCTCTTAGCTACTCATTGGAAAGATGAGCAAGACATTACAGGTTGTTGTGAATGGTGTGATCGCTACATGTACCTCAAGATTATTTGAACACTAGTATAATATATGCTGTATATTCTTGCGTCAACAGTTGAATAAATCACATATTTAGAAAAGGTTCATGCATGAGTGTTCATATATGCATTATTCACTTCTACAGTAAGGATTATACAAGTATACAGTGATTGTTAAATTAATTTCATGAGTTTCTTGAAATTTTTCATTTAGAGGAGTGGGGTAGGGGGCTGTCTTTAGCCTCAACACATATAGGTTGTTGGTGTTTTGATATTGCTTAACATTTTGTTTCTTTTTAAGTCCTCTTTCATCTAAGATGGACTTGCTTGACCTCTGAACTAACCCTTGAAGTTCATAGTATGCACATTCTCATTATTTACAAAAAAATGAAACAAGGAAACAATGTATATATGAAGAGATTTTCAGTTTTAAAATGAAAAGTCTGCATACCCTCAAGCTTTGATTAAAACTCAACATGTGATCTACAGGTATTTTAAATTGCAAAGACTTGTTCCTATCAGAATAACCTGGTTCTTTAGGAAAAATACAACTTTTTTTTGTAGCTGTCCATGATACCTTCCTTTTGGTACTCTTTTGAAAAGCAAAGAAACTTTGTTCCATGTTCTTCATAGAAATGAGAGCTCATTTTTTTAGGTTAGTATGAGCAGGAAGTTGTTATAACAACTTACTGGTATGAGCTTGTATAGTGAGCTTGTAGACTAGTGTAGTGCACTTTAATAATCTTTGCTAAATTATGAAATTAATCATAATTGGAGCCTTCACAAGCTTGTAAAACACGAAGAGGCTCATTTTGAGGCTTATAGCAAGTAAAGGTTACTGTGAGGTGGTATGAACTAATCAGTGCTGTAACTCTCCTTCATAGAGAGAGGGGGGTGACAGTGGGTCTCATTTACCATACAAAGTAGGGGGACAGTATTTTTTAAAAACTATGTATTTTTTAAATTTTGCCAGAAATCGGTGGGGATGAAGTCCCACCTGTCCCCCAGGAATGAACAGCTATTATTTCTTAAGAGAAGCTTGAAGGGAGCTTATATTTCCCTGAGTGCTTGTCCTCTAAATAGAAGAAGGCTACTGTGCAGTGGCGCAACAATAGGGTGGGAAAGGATGGGGGAAGGGGGTGGGTGCCAAACAATGACACTGCAATATGTTTGTTGTGGGGGCCCGAGCTATGAATTTTCCACAGGCCCCAGGACTCGAGTTGCACCACTGATACTTTGTGTGGATGTATTCCTGAACATGTTGAGTTATCGTCTGAACCGTACGTAGTAGATTAATACCCGAGTTATCGTATTCTTGTCTCATCCCTCTCATCTTTCCTTCATTTCTCCGCCTTTCTAGAAATCCAGGATATATCCGTATTGCTTCCTCTGGATCACAGTAAGCCTCCATATCTTAGCACAAGCGCATGCCAAGCAACAATTGTACAAATGACCTTTGTCCTCTAGCTGTATGTAATTGACCTGTGACCTCCAGGTGTATGTAAATGACCAATCGTAGCTGTCTTATATGTGACATTCGTGCTTGCACTTTTAGTTCGTATTCCTATCTTAATAGGAGAATGAAATTCTGTTTGTGTCTAATCAAAAATATATTGTAAGAATGACTTTTGACCCGTAGAATGAAACATCATTTTTTTTATGTGTCCTTGCATCCTTTTACTGTTTTGTGTTATTGCCTTATCTTCCCCAAAAATGTTGACAGATGCCTTGTATTTTATTACCCAGAATGCATCTGTGTTTATTGTTGCCTGCTATGACCCTTGTTGTGATTCTGTTGTTTACACTCTAAAAAAGGAATGATCACATTTTGTCCACAACATGGTCAAGTCTGCACCGAACCAACTTTAGTCAAATTGGACAATAAATTTGACCCTAATTTGGTCAAATATGTCCATAATTATTATATGGTTAATTTTGACCACGTTTTGGTTGTTTAATTTTGACCAACATTGTTGGTTCGGTGCACAGTTGACCATGAAATGGTCAAATCTGACCATTCCTTTTTTAGAGTATTGTTGCTTGAATCAGTGTTTAGTTTGTCTTCCTCTGGGTCTAGAGAGGCATCCCCCAATAACTCATCCAGGGGACATGTTTCCCACCCCCCACTTTTCAGTAGAATTATAATAATTTAGTACATTTTGGATGAAATTTATTTCTTGTCCCCCTTACTTTAGGGATAAGAAGCCATGCCACCCTCCCCATTTTCTGGATGGGAATTATGGCCCTGAACTCATCTATTTTGTATCATTTCCTTATCTACAAGTGTATTTTTTGTTTCTGTGAATAAATATGTGTTTAACCTAGGAAACATTAAGGGTCCATGTATAACATGTGGGCTGTTTAGGGATATTAATGATTTTCTTAATATTTTAGGATATCAATGATCATTAGCTTAAAGGTGAAATCTATGGGTACCTGCAAGACCATGGGGGGAAGGTGCAATGATGGTTTGCACCCTCACCGACCACTAAGGTACACAAATCTCATAGACCTCCCTATAAATCATGTGAAATTGGGAAATGTTTTTGGAAATGCAGCCCCCTCCCCCTCCCCTCTACGGAAAATCTTGGCTATGTGTCTCACCTGACCCCTGTTTTGCTGGTCATAATTTTTAAGTTTGAGTAATTTTGAGTCATTTTCATCACAAATTTTACATGAATTAAAAACTAACCAAATTGTGATCAGCAATAACTAAAAAACTATAAAGTTATTTTAAAATTCAAAAACTAATCTGCTCAGATTTTAATACTCTTATGTCCATGCAGAGTCCAAAGAGTCTTGCTGGTCTGCAAAAGGTGCCAAGTTTGATTCCTATTGTGAACGCTGTAAATTGTGTCCTGGAGCAAGACACTTTACTTGCTCCAGTACACTCAGCTGTAAAGGAATACCAACACTGCTGGAAATTTAACCTGAGATGGAGTGGGGTCCTATCCAGGGAAAGTCATGAGCTCTCCTCTGCTTACGCCATAAAAACCACTTATAAGCACCTGCCCTATGAGCTATAATGGCTCGGATAGATTTGGCTTATGTCCATAGGCCTTTAAACATCTCTGTCAGATATGCTGTATAAATTTGCTCTGAAAACAGTTGATACATTTTGTAATATAATGGGTGTTTATTGCACTCCGGAAAGGTCTGATTATCAAAGATTAAGTACAGAATGATATTTATTAACAGGCGGTGAAACTCTGAGACATCCCCAATTTAGTCCATACAACCACCTTCCAAATGGCCTACCTCATCCCCAATTTGGTCCATACAACCACCTCCGAAATGGTTCACCTCATCCCCAATTTGGTCCATTCAACAACCTTCCAAATGGCTCCCCTCATCCCCAATTTGGTCCATACAACCACCTCCCAAATGGCTCACCTCATTCCCAATTTGGTCCACACAACCACCTCCCAAATGGCTCACCTCATCCCAATTTGGTCCATACAACCACTTTCAAAATGGGGCACCTCACCCCCAATTTGGTCCATACAACCACCTCCCTTCTCATCCCCAATTTGGTCCATACAACTACCTCCCACCTCATCCCCAATTTGGTCCATACAACCACCTCCCACCTCATCCCCAATTTAGTCCATACAACCACCTCCCACCTCATTACCAATTTGGTCCATACAACCACCTCCCACCTCATTACCAATTTGGTCCATACAACCACCTCCCACCTCACCCCCAATTTGGTCCATACAACCACCTCCCACCTCATCCCCAATTTGGTCCATACAACCACCTCCCACCTCATCCCCAATTTGGTCCATACAACCACCTCCCACCTCATCCCCAATTTGGTCCATACAACCACCACCCACCTCATCCCCAATTTGGTCCATACAACCACCTCCCACCTCATCCCCAATTTGGTCCATACAACCACCTCCCACCTCATCCCCAATTTGGTCCATACAACCACCTCCCACCTCATCCCCAATTTGGTCCATACAACCACCTCCCACCTCATACCCAATTTGGTCCATACAACCACCTCCCAAATGGCTCACCTTTTTTTTTTTTTTTTAACTGCAATGGCCAACTCACTGTCAAACACATCCTTATATAGACTGCTCCTTGACATATACTGCTCCTTGACATACTCCTGCAGGAAGAAAGGGAAGGTGAAATTCTCTCAGGGGTGAGTTTGCCACCCCTGCCCCCTCATATTCTACATCTCTGAACCCTACCACCAACCAGGGACTTGACAACTACCTGCATCAACCCCAGTTGAAGACTGTTCTTCTCTAAATTAAACTCTTTTTGACAGGTCATTAATATTTTGGGGTCATAGA
Organism: Chiridota heheva; assembly: GCA_020152595.1. Taxonomy (NCBI): domain Eukaryota; kingdom Metazoa; phylum Echinodermata; class Holothuroidea; order Apodida; family Chiridotidae; genus Chiridota; species Chiridota heheva. Next base: position 1,068,561 of record JAIGNY010000411.1, on the reverse strand, counting down.
CCAGATCAGAGGAAGTGTCATTGAAGAGTTTGTACATCAAAAATGACTTGACAGGAACCTGTAAAAATTGACATTAAACACCATAAAAAGTATTTTGTATATAAAAGTTGTACCTCTCAAATGTGAAATGTCCAATATCTGGGGATTTCATTTATATTTTGGTTCCGATGTGATAGCATCAGGAACCTATATGGTCATCATGTATGTACGTATTTATATGTGTGTATGAATATGTATGTATGTGTGTAAGTATGTATTGTATGTATGTATGTATATGTATGTATATGTATGTATGTATGTATGTATGTATGTATGTATGTATGTATGTATGTATGTATGTATGTATGTATGTATGTATGTATGTATGTGTGTATGTGACAGTCAGCTTGTAAACGATATCTCAAGAACGATACACTGCATTCATATCATATATGGTACACAGATAATCCATGGTAAGTAGATGTGCCCTATTGATTTTTGTGGTGATGTTATGCATATTAATGAGTAGGCGGGGCTTAAAGTGAAATTCTGGAAATGTTTATATTTTAACAACCACATGTCTGTTGTTTCATATTTGGCATTTTTGTGATATTAGCTGGTGTACATGTTCATGATGTAAAATTGTTGACTTTCATTAATATGTATAGTGGGCGGGGCTTTAAATGATTTTGTTAAAAAGAGCTTGTAAACACGGTATCTCAAGAACGTTAAACTGGATTTGATGTCATATTTGGTACACAGGTAGCCCATGGTCTCTAGATGTGTCCTATTGATTTTGATGGTGCATATTAATGAGTAGGCGGTGCTTAATGTGAAATTATGGAACTTCATATTTTAACAACCACATGTCTGTTTTGTTTCATATGGTATAATTATGATGTTAGCTGGATTGTACATGTTCATGATATTAAAGTACATTAATATACATAGTAGGCGAGGCTTAATATGATTTTGTAAACAAAAAGCTTGTAAACATGATATCTCAAAAACAATGAACTGGATTCACGTCATGTGTGGTACACAAATAGCCTAGATCTGCAGATGTGCCTTATTTGTTTTGGTGGTGATTTTATGCATATTAACAAGTGGGTGTGGCTTAAAGTGAAATTTTGAAAAAGTGATGTATGAGCAGCTGTATGTCCACTTTGCATTAGATTGGGCATGATAATTTTGTTGGTTATTGTGTACATGCTTATGTTATCAACAGATGTCATTAATATGCATGATGGGCGTGGCTTAGTTTGATATTGTTAAATGATGTAAACATATTGACTGTATCTCAATAACTATATATCTGATTTATGCTTCATGTGGTACACAGATGGGTCATGGTCTGTACATATATTCTAATGTTGTGGTAGTGATGTCCTGAATATTAATGAGGCGGGGCTTACTGAAAAATTCTGTAAATTAGATAAATAAGCAAATGTTTTTGCATCATACTTGCTATAATAATGTTGTTAATTGTACCAATGCTAATGTTGTCAACATTTTTATTGATCTACATGGTGGGTGTGGCTTATGAATAAATATCATGAACAAATATTTCCGCAGGATATGCAATAACATACAAGTTTCGCAAATCAATCAGCTTATGAAAAACAAAAGCATCAGAACCAAACAACCTTTTGGTTCTGGCTGTTGAATATTAAAGGAAGAGGTCATCCCATAAATACATTGAGAAGTGAACGTCACCGATCTGGTGACGCAACTTTCTGTTGTCAATTTTGCCTATGGATTGCGAGAAATATGCGATGTTATCGATCACACATCTGCCGGACCGAACATAGGGGCCTACATGTGTTATCGATAACATCACAGGTTTCTCACAATCAATAAGGAAAGTTGAAAACAGAAGTGACATCACCAGCAGGGCGGCGTTCACTTCTGAATTCATTTATGGGAGTATTCCTTTCCTTTAAGATATATACTGTAGAAATGGTTAGAGCTTTGAAGGGCATATTGACATACAGTACAAGGGTAGTCGAATTGGGACATGGATAGGGCTGGGTAATATTTTGGGGAAATGGGAGTAGTTTTAAACTCCAAAGATTGTTTTACTCATAGTATTAAACTCCTTTTGACATGTCATTAATATGTAGGGGGCCATATACCTTACGGATTAGAGGAAGTATCATTGAAGAGTTTGTACATCTAAAATAACTTGACAGGAATGTCTAGAATTTGGCATAAAACACTTTGTAAAAAAGGAAAAGGAAAAAAAAAAAAAAATACAGAAGAGGATTTTGTATATGAATATTGTACCTACAGTCCGAGAGCATGCCTATTAACTATTACTCTACCACGCGGCGATAGTATCGCCGTTTTCAAACCACCTTTTTCTAAAAATAAAATCGTGACTTTACCACAGTCCTATAGGAGTAATCTTGGTATCATTTTAAAGTACTCGCATATTTCTTTCCAAAATGAAACTTTTTCATGGAGGTCATATTACATAATTTTTAGAAAAAGTACATCGAAAAAGGGTAAAACTCAATAATTGCTAAAAAAGTTACAATTTTTTTATTTTTCTCTTTTACATCTTACGATAACTTCAAGATCACATTTTTGCTTCAAAATCAAACATGCAAGTCCTAAGACATGATAGTATTGGTTTCTGGTATAAGTGCAATCTTTTGTTCTGGAGAAATTTCTTCAAAATTTCATGAATTTCTGCCATTTTTGACCCGTTTTTTTCAAAAAATCGTGTAACCCAAACCGTACATCACACATGCTTTGTTGAACAGCCGTTTAAAGCGCTTGAAATTTTCTTTCATTTGATATATAAATAAAGGCATACCCCCCTCTATTTAGAACCTATCCTATAAGAAATAAATTACACCTCTCCAATTTGAATGACTACGTGGTGCAGAGGAAATGTACGCGACTAGCATGCGAGCGCTCGGGTTCGAGTCTCACAGTGACCACTGCGTAATTATTTTTCTGCTGCAGCTTTCAGGGGACGTTTGACTTTTATAATTTTTGATGTGTTTTCATCTTTCCTTTCTTTCTAAAAATTATAGATTAGTGTCATTGGAAAGGAAATTTCAAAAAGAATCTAAATATGTAACACAAATCTCTGTTTTCAATACTGACAAGAAGTTATACTTCTGCAAAGATTGACCATTTGTTGACCAAATTTAGCCAATAATTGCTTAATTTGCATAATTTTGTCCAATATTTCCTAAATTGGTTTCAATTACTCAAAAGATAAATATCTTAGCATCTATTCCAACCAAACTTGTAAGGAAAGAAAATGAAAAAAAAGTTGTCAAAAATTCATATGAAAAAAAAAAAGTTATGTAAATTGGGGTCGCTTTTTTTAAAGCCCTGGTAGAGTAAGGGTTAATAGAAAAAAAACACACAAGAATATTGAAGTCATGCAGCCATATTGTTTAGACGCTGCGATAAAATGTCATAGTTTCTAATTTATGTACTTGAAATATTAAAAATCATTGTGTTGAAAAACATTTGAATTTTTAAAATGGCAGTTTCACACCTAAAAGCCTAGCTCTATTAACTGTTTTATCTAATATTTAAAAATCGGCATGGTGACCATATCAAATAGGAGTGGAAAAGTTGTAGCCATGACAGTAATGAAGGTATTTTCATAAGTTTTAATTTCCCCCTAGCAAAGATATTTTTCCCCAGACGAATTTCAAATTTGAAAAATGTAACATTGCATAAGAGTTTAACGTTAGGATAGCAAAGCATCATGGGAAATATCACACAATGGCAGCTTGCATGTAGCAAAATGTTCCTACTAATAGGCATGCTGCCGGACTGACTTATGTCTAATATCTGGGGATTTCATGTATATTTTTGATGGATGTAAGATGATTGTAGGCATGGTAATCAAATTGGGATATGGTGAGGACTGGGTAATTCTGGAGGAAATGGATGTGGTTAGTACTATCTTGCAGATGTGTAATAAAGTCTTAGTTTTAAACTACAAAGATTGATTGATAATTTTAACCTCTTTTTGACATGTCTTTAATATTTAAGGGGCCATAGACCCTAAGGATCAGAAGAAGTGTTATTGAAGAGTTTGTACATCAAAAATGACTTAACAGGAACCTCTAGAAATTAACATTAAATACTGTAAAAAAGGAATTTTTCATTTTATATATGAAAGTTGTACTGTACCTCTCAAATGTGAAATGTCCAATATCTGGGGATTTTATTTATATTTTTGATGAAGTGAAGATGTATACTGTAGAAATGGTTAATGCTTTGAAGGACATATTGACATACAGTATGATTTGTAGGCAAGGCGATCAAATTGGGATATGGTGAGAGCTGGGGCATAGGCAGAATTTGCCTTCTGAAAGTGTTAAAGTGATGGGAGGGGGGGGAGGGGGGCAGTCCAAAGTGGGGTGGCAAAATCATGCTAAGATACAAAAATTCACCATATCAATTTGGGAAAAAAAGGGTGTGTGTAGGGGAGGGGATGGGAGTGGAGTTTTAACGCCCACAAGATCCCGCCTATGGGCTGAGTAATTCTACTTTATCAGAATGCAAGTAAGATTTATTGCAACACTTAATGCTGGCTGGATGTGTTTAATATTTCAATACCTGGGATTTGAAGCAAGGATCTTTGTTTTCAATTAGTTTTATCAGCCTAGCAGGTAGTTTTAAAATATAATATTTGTATGTGGTGACAGTCTTGGACTATTTGTGGTTCGAGAATGCATTGTCTTTTTGAGTGATTGCTGTATCAGTTGCGCAAAAATTTATGTGATTTTTAATTGAATACTTACAAGATTGTACTTTTTACCAATTTTTGAGCGAAGTTTTGTTGTGATTAATCATTAACCGTTCACAAATTTTGACAATCAATCATTTAGTAAATTGATCGAGTGAATCAACAACTCTAAATTGTATGATCTTTTCAACAGGAATTTCTGCAGCTGTTCATGCCCTTTAATATCATCATTCAACATTATCAGACTTAATTTTTTCACTTAAACATACATGAATTTTTCCAATAAGATCACATATCAAAACATGCTGTTCTTTTACCTTCGAAAACCCACAACAATATCTTGAATATCTCATTTAAAATTCATATTATTTCACACTGTTATTGAATAATTGAGGCAGGTATATCATGCATCTTGCTTAGACAGCTGTATTTAGAATAATTTGATGAATAAAAAGCCGCGTTCTCACTATTTTCCGGATCATGGCTTCGGATCATGATCCCGATGATAAACCAACTTGATGACATTAGAAAAAAACAATGCCATGTGTTCTCTCTTAAGTGCGACGTTGGATCAGATCCACTGCAGGGGATCTGATCACAGGGCACGATCAGATCCACTGCAGGGGATCTGATCACAGGGCATGAGTGAACTATAAGTTGAAAGGGAAGTCATTGAAAAATCTGCAAAATGTAATGGAGCAGCGTAATATTTGGTGTGAAATAAACAAGTTATTTACAGGAATACAAGATATTATGTTAGCGTGATAGGAAGTCTGTGTTCACATATGTTTTATGAGAATCTTATTGGTGGATCTGATTACCTACTTCAGATCATAATCTTACCCTCGCCAGGAATCAAGATCAAGTGACTGCAATCTGATCCCATGATCAGCGCTCGCACAGTAAAATATTATAATTTTAGCACTCTGTGGAGTGCATACCTCCGCCGCTGCAGAGTGCATACCTCCGCCGCTGTAGAGTGCACACCTCCGCCCGCTGTAGAGTGCATACCTCCACCGCTGGAGAGTGCAGACCTCCACCGCTGTAGAGTGCATACCTCTGCCGCTGTAGAGTGCATACCTCCGCCGCTGTAGAGTGCATACCTCCGCCGCTGTAGAGTGCATACCTCCGCCGCTGTAGAGTGCAGACCTCCGCCGCTGTAGAGTGCATACCACCGCCGCTGTAGAGTGCATACCTCCGCAGCTGTAGAGTGCAGACCTCCGCCGCTGTAGAGTGCATACTTCCGCCGCTGTAGAGTGCATACCTCCGCCGCTGTAGAGTGCATACCTCCGCCGCTGTAGAGTGCAGACCTCCGCTGCTGTAGAGTGCACACCTCCGCCCGCTGTAGAGTGCATACCTCCGCCGCTGTAAAGTGCAGACCTCCGCCCGCTTGAAAATTTCAACATGCCTCTCTGCCTATTGCCTAAAATTTTAAATTTTGCTCACACCCATTCCGAATACAATCTATCTGAGAAATCTTAGACCTACTAAGTTTTATCCCCAGATCTTTTCTTCACTTTTAATCACAGCACATTCCATTGGAAAGGTTGAATTTAGAAGTCTTGACAGATCTCATCCCAAGACATCCCCACCCCTCCATTTGTGCCCTTCCCCTCCATTTGTGCCCTTTTCCTGTTCCAATGTCTCAAATATAATCACATCTTCCTTATGCAGTAGCACCAACGCACACAAATTTAATCCAAATCCAATCATCAGTTCTTGAGATTTTTTGATGACAAACAGACAAACAGACAAAACAAACACAGGTAAAAACATAACCTCCGTCCGTTCATCTTCGTTGGTAATCAACCTCTAACCTCTCTGACTTGAATGATTGACAGCTTTTTCAACCAATCACTACATGAATTTGCCTAGCAACAAAATCTGCATAACTAAGCAGCGCAAAAATCCTATGCGGTACTGGTACAGTATAGCTACTGTAGCTAGCGGCACACGCTCATGCAGTCAATGCAATATACTGTACAAAACAAATTTCTGCACACACAGACTGAGTGACGGCAAAATGTTGAACAAAACTTGCTCTTATGGACTTTGTTAAGCCGATTCCCGTTACCCAGAATGGTTAGCAAATGGCAGAACACATGAACATCTAAATGTCAATGCATTGGTAGTGCATGATTGGGGATTAGAGGTTTGTTCGCCACACCTAGTTACCGCGTTGCTATGGTAGTGTGGCTTATTTTCTTAATCAAGAGAGGTTAACTAGTGGATCAGATTACTTGCTGTGGGTCTGACCATAGAGCTATTAATTGACTTAATAGCTCCATGGTCTGATCAAGCACTCATATTCTAGTGAGAGCACGGTTGTCTAGCTCTTAATTACAATAAATGAGGGGATTGAGTCTACACCTTGTGACAAGTGGAATGGAATGTCTACTTTTCCAGGGTTTTCACCTTGATCTTGAGAAGCAGGTGACCTTGAGAAAAACAGGCACGAATTTGCATTCCGGTGACCTTGAGAAAAACAGGCACGGATTTGCATTCCTGAACGATCAGGCAGCCATTCCCAGAGGCAAACTGGATTTGAAATTGACAAATTTGGATTTAGTTGTCTTTTGCATACTGTAATTCATTCTCCTCCCTCTCAACTAGAAATTATGTTGAGTTGTCTTGGATGTATGTGTGTTTGGTTTCGATGCAATAGCATCAGAACCTTTGCAGTCATGATGGCGTGTGTGTGTATGTTTGTGTGTGTGTATGTATGTTTGTGACAGCCAGATCGTAAATGTGATATTTCAAGAACAGTAAACTGGATTCATGTCATATTTGGTGCACAGATAGCCCATGGTCTGTACATGTAGATATGCCCTATTGTTTTTGATGGTGATGTCATGCATGTTAATGAGTCAAACTGATGTCAAAATCTTGAAATGTTCATATTTTAACAACCACCTGTCTGTTTTGTTACATATATGGTCTAATTATGATGTTAGCTGGTATGTTCATGCTGTCAAAACATTGAATTTTAGTAATATGCATAGTGGGCGGAGCTTAGTATGATTTTGCTGAAAAGCGCTTGTAAACAGTATTTCAAGAACAGTAAACTAAATTAATGTATTATGTAATACAAAGATAGCCCATGGTCTGTAGATGTGCCCTATTGCTTTTGGTGGGGATAACATGTATATTAATGAGTAAGGCGGGGCTTAATATAAAAATCTTGAAATGCTCTTATTTTGACAATCACTTGTCTGTTTTGAGTAATATTTGTTATGATAATGGTGATAGCTAGTGTGTATGTTTTCATGGCATAAAAACGTTGACTTTCATCAATAAGCATAATGGGCGGGGCTTAATACGATTTTATAAACAAAAAGCACAAGTAAAACCAAGGTATCTCAAGAACTATGAGCTGGATTCAAATCATGCATGGTACACAAATAGCTCATGGTCTGCAGATATGACCTAATAATTGTGGTGGTAATTCATGCATATTTATAAGTGGGTGGGGCTTAAAATGAAAATGTTGAAATAGTTATAAATGAGCAACTGTATGTCCGTTTTGCATCATATTGGGCATAGTAATTTTGTTATTTATTGTGTACATTCTTATGTTATCAACAGGTGTCATTGATATGCATGATGGGCGTGGCTTAATGTGAAAGTGCTAAATGATGATAACATAAACGATATATCTGATTTATGCTATGTGTGGTACACAGATGGGTCATGGTCTGTGCATATGTACTAATGTTGTGGTAGTGATGTCATGAATGCTAATGAGTAGATGGGGCTTACTGACAAATTTTTGAAATAGGATAAATGAGCAATCGTTTTTGCATCATACTTGCTTTGATGATGTTGTTAATTATTGTGCAAATGCTAATGTCAAACATTTCTAATGATCTGCATGGTGGGTGTGGCTTATGAATAAATATCATGGAACAAATATTTCATGATATATAATGACAATACAGTTAATACAAATTTTTGCAAATTAATCAGCTGATAAAAAAGCATTGAAGATGGCAAAACAATATAAAGATTTAACTGTATGTTTGTCACTAGAAATTTAAGGTTGTTGTCATATTTGAGCCAACTTGGATAGTGAAAATCATGTGTGTAGTTGGAGAGAAAATGTTGTATGGCCCCTGGAAAGAAGGATTGAGATTGCCTGCTCTGGTGTTTGTCCGTCTAAGCACGGAGCTTCGGTTTATAGTTTCACGGTCTGAGTAGATAAAGTTGGTGTTAAAACACTACTTGAAAGAAACATAAAGTCTGGCGTTTTCTTCATTTAGTATGATAGAAACAATAATTATAAGTCATCTCAAGAAAATTCACATCATACCAAACAATTTAGCATACATTTTCTAATTTATAAAAATTAATTTATGTCAATCTGAACTTACATGTGAGTGGCCATTTTGTTCATGCACCCTTTTAAAAAAAAAAGACATTATACACCCAGTTCAGATTATGATATTGATGTATTTCTTTTTAATCTATTTCTAATTTTCTAAATTTAAAGAAATCATTTTTGGTTGCATGAGTCCATGAATTTTTATTTGTATATGATATTAATAATTCAAGCCCTTAGAACTTCATGTCAAAACATTTTGTAAAGAGAATTTCAAAGAGAATTCTAAAGAAACACTTCATGTGTGCTAGCACATGGGGCAAATTATGTCTTCTTGACATGATTTCAAAATGACATGATTTAAAAATGAGACAAAATGGCAGCTTCCATGTAACAACTTTAAACTTGAATAACTTGAGAATGGAATACAAATTTAGGATGGGGTTTTTGGTAGCTGGTTTATTTTTTAATTCTGTATCAAGCTATTGGCTCCCCCCAACCCCTCTGCAACAATTGCCATTGCACCCTCACAATCCATCACGTTCTCCTTGCTTGCCCCCCGTACAACCTTCCCAGAGCTTCCCTCGCTCCCTACAACTCAATTGCTGAGTTCTTCCAGAAAAATTCCTCCGGATAAAATTATCTCCTTCCTTCATCATGCCTCCCTCTACGACCATATTTAATTCTCCTCTTCACCCCCTCTCTATTTTGTTTTTGTTTCAACCATGCACCTCCCCTCACAATCACAGCTTTCTGACCTTTTGTCCTTAAATTTCTCTCATTACTTCCTACCTCTAAAAGGATCTGACCTCTCAGGCACAATTTGACCTTAGTTGTTGTGGTGCCGTTAAGCCTTCATCTAACAAACAAACAAACAAGAACATTTGTTCAGTGCCTATGATTACCAACTAGACTGTACCTGGAGTGGCAGTCCCCCATGCAGTCACTGCATCAAGGCTGTACCTGGAGTGGCAGTTTCTCGTGCAATCACTGCATTAGGGATGTAGTTGATTAGTTTCTGCTTTATGGAAATATTTTACCATGTAGGAATGTAGATTAGAGCCCTTATCATTAAAAATATTCTGGCACATGACCTTTACTTGCTGCCCTTTCATACACCACTAAGTTTTGCAAATAGTGAATTTTTTTGATCAGCTGTAGCTCAATGAAACAAAATATTCTATATTCTAAAATTTTAATGGTTTCTCTGCATATAAAGTAGACTTCACACAACAACAAGTTTTGTAAGTAGAGAAAACTCCTCTTAAATTAATCAGGCATATTACTCTACCAGCACTTTTTTGAAAACGGATTGGTGAGGTCAAAGACGGGGAATAGAGTGAGGGTTTAGCACAGGCTGATTTTTGAAGGGCCCTCTGTCTTCCAAGCAGCGCAGTCTGGCTCGTTCTGCTTCAGTGATCAGGTGGGCCACCCATCGGGATCATGCTGCATATATTTTTGAGTTCACACACTTGTCGCTGGTTGATTAACCTACTCTACCAACACTTTTTTGAAAATGCGCTTGTGAGGTGGAGTCAAAGACGGGGCACCCAAAACTGCGATAATATTGCCGCATGGTAGGGTAAGGGCAAGCACAGGCTGATTGTTGAAGAACCTCTTGTCTTCCAAGCAGCACAGTCGAGCTCATTCCGCTCCAGTGATCCGGTGGGCCACCCATCGGGATCATGCTGCATATATTTTTGAGTTGGCACACTTGTCGCGGTTGATTAACCCGTTTTTACCAGAACTTTTTTTTAAATGCGCTTGCAAGGCATAGTCAAAGATGGAGTACCCAAAATGGCGATAATATTGCCACGTGGTAGAGTACGGGTTAACTTGCTTTATTATTTATGCTAATTCTAAAATATGAAGATTGCTTTTAACTGAGAACTGAATGCTCATCTTTGAAGGATGGTGCTGTATGTGTGCGCCATAGAGCGTGTTCTCATTCGAGTACGAGCTTGCAATCAGATTCCCTGATTGTTTACTGTGAGAATGCTCACTGGGATCTGATGGCAGTCTGTTGATCTTGATCCTAGTAAAGGGTAGGATCATGTTCCTTGTCAAGGGTAGGATCATGATCCTAGTCGAGGGTAGGATCATGATCCTAGTTGAGAGTAGCATCATGATCCTATTTAAGGGTAGGATCATTATCCTAGTTGAGGTAGGATCATGATCCTATTTGAGGGTAAGATCATGATCCTAGTTGAGGGTAGGATCATGATCCTAGTTGAGGATAAGATCATAATCCTAGTTAAGGGTAGGATCATGATTCTATTCCAGGCTATGATCATGATCCTAGTTGAGGGGAGGATCATGATCATAGTTGAGATAAGATCATGATCCTAGTTGAGGGTAGGATCATGATCCTAGTTGAGGATAGGATTATGATCCTAGTTGAGGGTAGGAACATTATTCAATTTCAGGATATAATCATGATCCTAATTGAGGGTAGGCTCATGATCCTGGTTGAGGGTAGGATCATGATCCTATTGGAGGGTAGAATCATGATCCTCGTCGAGGGTTGGATCATGATCCTAGTTGAGGGTAGGCTCACGATCCTATTTGAGGGTAGGCTCATGAACCTCGTCCATGGTAGGATCATAATCCTATTCCAGGATAGGATCATAATCCTAGTTGAGGAAAGGATCATGATCCTAGTCAAGGATAGAATCATAATCCTAGTCATGAGATAATCAAAAAGCATGTTTGATTACAGATCAGTGACCTGCAAGATGTTAGTTATATGCAATATCTGATCACCTGCAGTAGGTCTGAAAGCGTGCTGCACCCAAATGCAAACACCACCGAGCTAGTTAAATTGAGGGTTTAGATCCAGAGATAAATGAGAACACGGTTCTCATTTCTGGGTCTAACATTGAATATGAAGTGTATCAAAGTCTCACCAAAGTTTAAAGCTTTTTAGGGCACTTGTATGAAAAAGATACATAAAAACATATTTGATTAAGTTTTCATCACAATGTTGGCTTAATATATGCGAGGTTTTTTTTTGTGGCTAACATATTGAATGTAAATGTGTGGCAGAGAAAATAAGGATTTATCCAAGAATGTAAATTTGAGGCACATCCATATATACTAAGAGTTGAGGTGAGTGGATTTTGGGGTAGAATTACAAATAGGAAATTTCCAAATGTTTTTCAAAATGACCTAGGTAGAGATTTTGTATTTCCATGATACCCTTAGCAATTTTAGAAGAAACAGTTTACTGATTTTTTTAGTGACTTGAGATTTAGGATAGAATTTTAAAGAATTAAATTGAAGATTATGAGCTGTCCTCTCTTTCTTCATACTCACAACTTTTGCATTCAATAGCAGTTCTTTGAAGCTTTAGTAATCACTACTTGGAAAGCATGGGTGTGGTGCTGCTGTAATTTATAGACTGACTTTGTTCAGATTTTAAGACTCTTTGTGGTGAATATACATTTTCTACTTGTCCATTTATTGCAATTAGACTGAAGTGTGTGTTTACACTATATAAGAACTGTGTTTTATTATTATTATTATTATTAGTTGTAGTAGTAGTATTATTATTATTATTATTATTATTATTATTATTATTATTATTATTATTATTAGTAGTAGTAGTAGTAGTAGTAGTAGTAGTAGTAGTAGTAGTAGTAATTAGTAGTAGTAGTAGTAGTAGTAGTAGTAGTAGTAGTAGTAGTAGTAGTGTTTTTGTCTTTGTTGTTGTTAGTTTTGTTTTTAGTAGTATAGTATTAGCAGCAGCAGCAGCAGCATTATTATTATTATTATTATTATTATTAGCAGTAGTAGTAGTAGTAGTAGTAGTAGTAGTAGTAGTAGTAGTAGTAGTAGTAGTAGCAGTAGCAGCAGTGGTGGTGGTGGTGGTAGTACTAGTAGTGTTATTGTTTGGGCACAACTGAACAGAAAGCATCGTGGCAATAATAATGCTAGCAATCATACACAAAACTGACAAACAAACTACCAAATATTTTGAAGCAAGATGTTTGTTATACTCCTGAGCAAAACACCCAGTGATCAAATTTAATTGACATCAACTATATTCTTGTTTAATTTTCCATTTTCTAACTCCCATCATCCTCAAAGTATCAGGCACAAAATCAGTGAGAATCTTGCACTTGACCATTAATGAGAAGTGACCTCTGCAAAACAAGAAGCTATGGCAAGCCTTGCATTGGACTTGGCCTTCTAAACATTTCATGCCCTGCAGTTTGTTTACAATGCTGTTGATCCAAGATGTGGAGCATTCCTTCAGTGACCATGGTCTCACTTATCTGGGTCATGATCCAGAGGATAATTTTTCTTAAGAAAAAACAAATGTCATGTGTTCTCACTTGAGTGCGACCTCCCAAAAGACCCACTGCAGGCGATTGGATCATGGGGCATGAGTGAACCTGAAGTTAAAACAGTGCATCATTGAAAAACTGGTGGAAAAAAAAAAAAAAATACAATGCCCCGGGCGTTATTTGAATCAACTTACAAAAGAATAGCAATTACTTTTAGGCCTATGGTATTAGTTTCTTCAAGCGATTTTTGTGTTTTTAGCATTATTGTGCATGGATTATTAATGGAATATACTCTTTGCATATTTTCTGCTTGGTTACGTTCGACTTACAGCCTTTTAAAGTCTTATTCGGTAAGGTAAACGTATGTTGTTACAAAACTATGAAAATGAAAAAGATAGAGAAAATACGAGCAACTATTTCTGTGAAATAAACAAGATTATAACAGGACATTGCGTAATATGATAAAATGTTAAATCAGGATGTTGTGTAACTAATGTGAGCGCAGATCACTATACATCGGATCAAATTTGTTTGATTCGGCCAGAACCGGATTTGGCCTGATCTTAGATGAAATCCAGATGGATCGGATTTTTCCCTTACAAAAAGAAGAAATCATTTAAGGAATATTCCCATGGATTTCATTTTTTTTATATATAATAGAGAAAATTGATAGAAACAAAGTGGTAAAAAAACTATATTAATTTCTTATTCCGTTTAGAAGTTATAACAATTAAAGTGTAGAAAAATGTTTCTCAAAAACACCCTTGTACAGTGTATGTCCTTCAGCTTGGTGATGTCATCAAGGCAATTTCAGCACAGTTCTTATGAATTTCTTATAAATTTAATCACACTTTTTTTTTTTACATTATCAAACAGCATTTTTGGTTCAATATAGAGATAGAGTGGAATATATAATTTTTCTTGGTGTACATCACATTTTCAATGAGAAAAAAATATCAAATCATTTTTAAAGAAATACAAAAGACGTTTTGTTGAAACTCATCTCTATAATAACCACAGATGTTGCCAATCAGTCACTGTTGTCCAAATACAAAACTACTTAAAAAGTTTGTATAATAAAATATTAATATAGTTTTTTTTCACCCCTTTGTTTCTAAAATTTGTCTCTATCATGAAAATATAAAATCCATGGAAATATTCCTTTAACAAAATAGAATTCTGGGAAAAAAGGAGAATATCTAAGGTGAAGTACAGTATATAATTTGTGTTTAGTCCTGTAAAAGATTTAAGTAGGACTTGGAGTGGTGTTTAACCTGGTTGTATAAACTATGTTACCTAATAAACAGAAGAAATAACTGATATTTTTTTTTTAGAATGATTGCTTAAAACATGTAAATGTATAAGTAAATGAGTTATACATGTAAATGGGTTTGTTTAAAAGTAGTGTACACCTCCTTTGAAGTTTGTGCAAAAGTCACATTTAAAAAAAGCTTATCTATTAAGAAAGAAAGGGTTGCAAAGAAGGTGTTTACAATTTAGTTATAAGCTCATAATTTGGTAAAAAGTATTCATAATGCATTATTTTCCTTAGACTAAATTAACATCATTGTGTATACCATTCTAGAAATGAAGCTATATTATATGGAATTCAATGTGCTTAATGCCGCTAAAACTCCACTAGAAGTGTTTAATTTAAACTTGTCACAAGGATGTATTTCAACTATTATGCTGATCAAAGATGCTTTTTAGATGATTAGACGCTATTCCATTGTACTTTAGCGTATATTGGACACTATTCTATTGTACTTTAGCGTATGATTAGACACTATTCCATTGTACATTAGCGTATGATTATATGCTATTTTATTGTTCTTTAGCATATGATTAGACACTATTCCATTGTACTTTAGCGTATGATTAGACGCTATTCCATTGTACTTTAGGGTATGATTAGACGCTATTCCATTGTACGTTAGCGTATGATTAGACGCTATTCTATTGTACTTCAGCATATGATTAGACGCATTCCATTGTACTTTAGCATATGATTAGACGCTATTCCATTGTACTTTAGCATATGATTAGACGCTATTCCATTGTACTTTAGCATATGATTAGACGCTATTCCATTGTACTTTAACATATGATTAGGTGCTATTCCATTGTACTTTAGCGTATAATTAGACGCTATTCCATTGTATGTTAGCGTATAATTATACGCTATTCCATTGTACTTTAGCGTATGATTAGACACTATTCCATTGTGCTTTAGCATATGATTAGACACTATTCCATTGTACTTTAGCATATGATGAGATGCTATTCCATTGTACTTTAGCGTATGATTAGACGCTATTTTATTATACGTTAGCGTATGATTATACAGTATTCCATTGTACATTATCGTATGATTATACGCTATTCCATTGTACTTTAGCGATGATTAGACGCAGGGCTCCCTGTAAACCTTTAAAAACCTTTATTGACAAATTGAACCTTTATTCCTTTCAAAATTACCTTTAAAACCTTTAGAACCCTTTATTTTCAAAGTTAAGTAAGGTAAATGATTTGAGTGCCAAGGTTTAAGCTTCATTGGTAAGTATACACATCCATTTCATAGCATATCTGTTCTCAACACACATTTAAAAAGTAGCAGGACCGAAATAAAATTTCCAACTTCATGTAAGTAATGGACTTTTGGGACACCAACTGCCTTTTGCCCCAGAATATGCTCATTGTATGAAAATTTATTCCATGAGTTAACCTTTATAAACCTTTTTATTTAAATCCAAAACCTTTAAAAACCTTTATTTCAACTTTTCCAACCTTAAAAAAACCCTTTATTTTAAAAAAGAGTCACTGGGAGGCCTGTTAGACGTTATTCCATTGTACTTTAGCATATGATTAGACACTATTCTACTGTACTTTAGCATATGATTTAACAATATTTCATTGTACTTTAGCGTATGATTCAATGCTATTCCATTGTACTTTAGCATATGATTAGACACTATTCCATCGTACTTTAGCGTATGATTAGACGATATTCCATTGTACTTAAGTGTATGATTAGACACTATTCCATTGTACTTTAGCATATGATTAGCCAATATTCCATTGTACTTTATGTATGATTAGACGCTATTCCATTGTACTTTAGCATATGATTAGACGCTATTCCATTGTACTTTAGCATATGATTAGATGCTATTCCATTGTTCTGTAACTGACCCCATTAGATGTTCTGCTCCCATCTATCTGAAAAAGAGACTATATGTATCTTGTGTTGCATTATATAATTAGTTCATTATTTAATTAGTTCAGATGTTTTGTTTTTTCTTTTTTTCTGCTTTCCCCCTTTATCTCCCTTACAAACCTTCCATCTCCTCACTATCCTAACTCTTACACCATAATTTATTAACACCCTCCCTCTTGGCACATTTGACTCTGACTGTCGTGGTGCTGTTAAACATCAACAAACCAAACCAAGATGTTTAACAATATATAAGGGGTGGTTAAATACAGATAAAATGATGAAGAAAAGACAGAACCCTACAGAAAGAGGTTATTAGAATATCTAATTCTTCCTGAAGGATCCTGAAGGGAAACTTTTAAACTCTCAATTGTGTGTGTGTGCACAAAGCATAACATCTGAACTACGCAATTCAGTAGGTGCACTATGTGTGCTCTGAGCCTTCATGTTTGAATGAATCACAAACGACTTTTCTTTCCTGTCAGGATCCTAAGGGAAGAATTGGATGTACCCCATAAGTAAAGAAGCAATGATCAAATTAAGGCATGCCAAGGGTTAAATTATACTGTACACAAATTTATTACAGGCCCCTAGTCTTGCTTTTTCTGAGAGGTGCTCTACCCTGCCCCTTTTCATTAAGCACTCAAAATTTTCTTCACAAAAACATTTTTGAGAACTATTTTGCCTTCTTTTCATGCTGATTCTAGTTCCCCTGGCAGTATAATAAGATGCAGGGCCACTACTTGTTGCAATGATTATTCCCTTTTTTATATTTCAAGTACCCTTACCCCTGCCATCCAAGTACCCTCACACCTGCCATCCAAGTACCCTCACACCTGCCATCCAAGTACCCTCACACCTGCCATCCAAGTACCCTCCATCCACCTGCCATCCAAGTACCCTCACACCTGCCATCCAAGTACCCTCACACCTGTCATCCAAGTACCCTCACACCTGCCATCCAAGTACCCTCACACCTGCCATCCAAGTACCCTCACACCTGCCATCCAAGTACCCTCACACCTGCCATCCAAGTACCCTCACACCTGCCATCCAAGTACCCTCACACCTGCCTTCCAAGTACCCTCACACCTGTCTTCCAAGTACCCTCACACCTGCCATCCAAGTACCTTCACACCTGCCATCCAAGTACCCTTACACCTGCCATTCAAGTACCCTCACACCTGCCATTCAAGTACCCTCATGCCTGTCATCCAAGTACCCTCACACCTGCCATCCAAGTGTCCTCACACCTGCCATTCAAGTGCCCTCACACCTGCCATCCAAGTACCCTCACACCTGCCATCCAAGTGTCCTCACACCTGCCATTTAAGTGCCCTCACACCTGCCATCCAAGTGCCCTTGATGCCTTTTAGTTGTAAATGCCCCCTTTGGTCAATGCCATCCCTGCCCCTTTGCTGGATCAAGGTGTTTGTTTTACACTGATAAAGGCTACCAGAAATGTTTCCACATTTATACTTTTGTTCTAAGTCCTATACTATGAAAAAGCTTCATTTTATTATAATAGTTGTATTAGATTGGTCATACATCTTTGGTTTGTTTAATTTATTCTAACAGCTAAAAAAATTTAAAATATTAAATGAAATATGTTAAACTTTATCTTTCTGTCTTTTAGTTTTTATTGGTTCCGATGCGATAGTATCAGGAACATAAGCGGTCAAGATGGCTCGTGTGTGTGTGTATGTATGGGTGTATGTGTGGGTGTGATGGCCAGCTTGTAAGCACGATATCTCAAGAACGGTACAGTGGATTTATGTCATATGTCATAACATACAGCCCAAGGTCCATAGATGTGCCCTATTGTTTTAGGTGGTGATGTCATGCATATTAATGAGTGAGTGGGCTTAATGTAAAAATCTTTAAATGTTCATATTTTAACAACCACATGTCTGTTTTGTTTTATATTTGGTCTAATTATGATGTTAGCTGGTGTGCACATGTTCATGCTGTAAAAACATTGAATTTCATTAATATGCATAGTGGGCTGGGCTTAATATGATTTTGCTAAAAAAAGCTTGTAATCATGGTATCTAAAGAATGATAAACTGGATTCAAGTCATATGTGGTAGCCCATGGTCTGTGGATGTGCCTTATTGCTTTTCGTGGTGATACCATGCATATTAATGAATAGGTGGGACTTAACCTAAAATTCTTCAAATATGATACATGAGCAACCGTATTTCTGTTTTGCATCATACTTGCTATGATAAAGTTGTTAAATTTGTGCACATGCTAGTGTTGTCAATAGGTATGTCTATTTCATTGAATCTGCATTGTGCATGGTGGTTGTGGCTTACGAATATCCTGGAACAAATATTTCATGATATGCAATGAAATGACAGTTAATACGAAACTTGCAAATCAATCATCATATGAACAGAAGCATCGGAACCACAAAATCTTTTGGTTCTGGTTAATTTTTAGAAAGATGTTACTTTTTTAAGAATAATTCTTCTTAGCTGGATTTTTGAATAATCAGATCTTTTGAGATCTGGAACCGAACCAGATTTTTTGTCACTATTCGGCTGGTTCGGCGGCCGGAAGGATACCCGGAAAAACCTGACACATGTTGTTTTGAAAATCTTATTGGTAGTACTGATTGTCTGCTCTGGATCATGATCCTATCCTCCACCTAAGTAAGATCAGGATTGCGATCATATCTGGTGATCATTCAGTTGATCTGATCACTTGCAGTGGGTCTGATCTCAAGTTTATACTGAAATGAAAACACGACCTGTGTAACGTGTCCTTGGTTATCTCCTTGGTTAAAGGAGTATTGTACATTTTTGGCGTGAATTTTACTGATGGCAGTTACCTCTTAAATTTGACAGTGGGTAGCATATCTCTTGCTTGAGAAAGAATGTTAGGTTCAACTCCATCCATACCCTAAAGGCCCGAAGTTCATTGGTGTCAGAAAGAAGGTGAGTATTCTCACAGTAAAAAATCAGCACATCTGATCACCAAAGTGGGTCTGGCCATGAGCGCCTACTCTTAGTGAGAACACAACCTGTGTAACATGTCCGTGGTTATTCCCTTGGTTAAAGGTGTATTGTACATTTTAGGCGTGAAATTACTGGTGGCATTTTAATCACCTTTAATTTTGATAAAGGGTTTTTATCTTTCCATGAGAACAAATATGTTGAGTTGGACTCCATGCCCAGTGTCCTCCTTAAGTTCATTGGTGTCAGAAGAAGGATATGGTCAGTTAGGATAAAGACTATTTTTCTTTAACTGAATCAAGTTTGTTTCGAAGCAAGGAAGAAATCAATCAGATTGTTGAAATTGATTACATTTTGTTCGAGTCTGTTAAATGACAGAAGGTGAAGGCTGCATTTCAGATACCTTTTGTATGCTGTAGAAAACACATCCCCCGACATGGTTACCCTACAGAACAAACACCAGTGGTATTTCATGCTCCCTGGCTCTGTAGCGAAAAGTGGCTCTGTAACAACTCATTTGTGTTTTCGTTACCACTTGTGTGTGCCCCTGGCTGTTGTCAGGCTTGTATTCTGTGTCACCTTTGGCTTTCTTTCTGTGCCCATTCCTTGTCCTTTGTGCTTGTATATGTATGTTTTGACTTTGTAGCATGGCCTACAGCTATGGAACCCAGTCATAAAACAAGACAATTTCGTCGTTGTCGTATTTCATGCAACATGGATGTATTGTTGTTGCGTTACTCTTTTTGAGTCAATTTCTATTATTCATCCATGCTTTTCTATTACTTGTTACCTATCCTCCACATGCCTTGAGGCACATGAGCCTCCACCAACCTTCTCCATTCTTTCCTGTTGGTTGCCATAACCCGTGCTTTTGCCCATGCCCTCCATCCTGTCTCTACGATCTCCTTTTATGGGTCACCATGTAGTTTTGGGTCTTCCTCACTTTCTACGCCCTTCAGGTGACCACGTCAAAACTGTGTTGCAGTCATTGCTCAAGTCCTGTCTCAATATGTATCCAATTAATTTCTATCGTTGTCTCAATAATTTGTCACTGAGGAATCTTATTTTTGCATGATCAAGTAGTTCTATATTGCTTGCCGTTTCTTCCAAGCATTCTTCTCAGGCATTTATTCTAGAATACGCTTCAGGCATTTATTCTGGAATACGTTTCAAGCATTTATTCTGGAATACGCTTCAGGCATTTATTCTGGAATACGCTTCAGGCATTTATTCTGGAATACGCCTTAGGCATTTATTCTGGAATACGCTTCAAGCATTTATTCTAGAATACGTTTCAAGCATTTATTCTGGAATACGCTTTAGGCATTTATTCTGGAATACGCTTCAGGCATTTATTCTGGAATACGCTTTAGGCATTTATTCTGGAATACGCTTCAGGCATTTATTCTGGAATACGCTTCAAGCATTTATTCGGGAATACGTTTCAAGCATTTATTCTGGAATACGCTTCAGGCATTTATTCTGGAATACGCTTCAGGCATTTATTCTGAAATACGCTTTAGGCATTTATTCTGGAATAGCTTTAGGCATTTATTCTGGAATACATTTCAAGCATTTATTCTGGAATACGCTTTAGGCATTTATTCTGGAATACGTTTCAAGCATTTATTCTGGAATACGCTTCAGGCATTTATTCTGGAATACGCTGTAGGCATTTATTCTGGAATACGCTTCAGGCATTTATTCTGGAATACGTTTCAAGCATTTATTCTGGAATACGCTTCAGGCATTTATTCTGAAATACGCTTCAAGCATTTATTCTGGAATACGCTTCAAGCATTTATTCTGGAATACGCTTCAGGCATTTATTCTGGAATACGCTTCAGGCATTTATTCTGGAATATGCTTCAGGCATCTATTCTGGAATATGCTTTTGGCATTTATTCTGAAACACTCTTTCCTATACGCAATGACAAATGCCAAAAAAAAACAAAAAAAACAATCTTCAAGTAATTTTGAATACTAAGGAATTACAAAATTATGCTTTTAAAAGCTTTGGAAGGCAGTGCATAAATCTGAGGAGTATGAGTAAATGTCGCTCATTTTTATAGACAGAAAAGGGTAATCTGTAAATGGTAATGATTTACTATGCATGTTCATTATTTACTGCTTACATTTTAGTAGCATTCTGCCGAACAGTGATGGCATTATACTCTGAACTCCTTAAAATAATAAAAGAAATCGTCCGGATTGTATGCTTTTATGATAAAGTCCTAGTATACAACTTTGGCAAAATGTTTTCCCCCCCCTCTTTTGTGCTTTTCAGCGCAATGAGACTTTAGTGTGTGTGTTGCGCTTTATAGGAACTGTATATTATTATTATTATTGTTATTGTTATTGATATTATTATTATTACATTATTTGTATTCATTATTGTTATTATTATTAATGTTTCTTGTAATACAACTGATTCTGTTACTAAAATTACTGAAAATTTAATGAAGTTTTGATTATTTTATAAATTGGTTGAACTTATTGTAACTGAAAATTTTCTTGTTAAATTTATTTGCTTAAAATTAAATTTTACTCAATAAAAAAAAAAAAAAAGATTAATAATAATAACAATTCATTATACTCTATATAGCATTTACTGCTTAACTAGGATTTTTTCCGCTTTCACTTGCTTGGAGAGAATTAGAACCTGCACAGACTCGGATATGCTTGATGAGTTTGTAAAGGTTGAAATACAAAATTTATATTATATTTAGTGGTTTTATGCACAGGTAAAGGCAACAAGTTGCTTTAAAGTCTCTAAAAACCAAAATTGATCAAAATCGGAAAATGTTGGTGTCCAATTACAAGGCAGCAAAGCTCATGCCAGATTTTAAAATAGCAGCTAAAAGCTAACTCACCATTTCACATTAGAATTGGACATTATCATTTGATCTCGTTTCACGGTAACAATGTAATCAAATTGATCTACATGTATTTAACGATGGAGCCAAAATTTCCATTTATACTGATAGGTTTTTAATTTGTTTAACTTGGGTTCAAGTCTTTTATTGGTATTATAGCAATGAACGTGATTAGCAGAATTTAAATGGGATTTTCATCTTTGAAAGAGATTTTACAGGTTAATGGGATCCTGAAAGCTTTGTTTCTGACCTGGAAAAATCTATGGTTCTGGGAAAACTGGGAATTCGCGGGGAAGAATTTGTCTGTTTTTTTTATTATAGATTTCTTGATTAGCACCAGTAGTATATGTGGTAATTATCCCCCGTGTAATTGTGTGTTGAATAGTACATTAAATTGCAAAAGCGGGAAGCATATAAAGATGTATTTACTACGTTTATAATTATATCACAATTTTTTATGGCAACATTTTTTAAACCTTTATTTAGAACGTGGGAAATTTTTCAAATTATTTCCAACTCTGGGCTCTTTAAAGGTATATGGACAGGCATAGGCGGCGATCTGGAAGGGGGGGGGGGAGCCATGTCCCCTTCAATACTTTTGTTGTGTGGGGAGGGGGGGGACGAATATCATTATGTCCCCTCGAAAAAAAGAAGCCATGTATAAAGCCTATCTAGCTGGCTACACCACTTGTCCGGGCTCGTCCCCTCAATGTTGAAAAGAAATCGCCGCTCTTTAAATCATCTTCACATCATTGCAAATCATAAACAATTCTTTTTCTCTCTCACTACAGACATTCAAGAATTTTACGAGTTGACATTGATGGACGGAACTAAGAGCATATCACAAAAGACCTTGGAGACCCTTGAAGTAGCTAATCGTTGGGAGAACCAGTCGTTCGCTAACAGTATACCCCCACCAGTCAACAAGGTAGGTGCCTAATAATAATGCGTAATTCTTTAGCGCTTTTCTGCGTGCAATGCGTACTCAAACGCTTTACAAGTGGAAACTATTGGAGGCTCAAAGCTGCAGCCAACAAATGGTGCACAAGCCTGTACAATAACCCTGCTCCAATTTCTTATGCAGGTTTTAAAATTCCTTTGTATCATCCGGCCAGGAAATGAACCCACCTACCGACTGAAAAACAGGTGCGTTACCAATTGAGCTAACCAATCGGATAAAACTTTAAGCAATTATGAGAAGTGTGTATTATTAAAATGGAGTCTCATTTCTGTGACAGTCACAATAACACATTTTAAATGATCTTTTTGTGGTAATTAGATAACTGGTGAAGTTATCGCTTATAACTGGTGGCGTAACAAATGTTACTGCAAATAACTAAGGACCACCAACCAACATGGTCCCCTAAGGTGCTTTATTTTAGGCCCCAACCAGCGATGTAGCAGATGTAAGTGACCTTTAGTGCAGTATCCAAGGGCCTGACCTCCAGCCCCCCCCCTTTAAATTGTTCTGTTGTTTGTCTACAACGACCTGACGACCTGAATCACACTCCCCTAATTTTCCCTCAAAATTCACTGAGGGCCCAATAGCTTCTGTTACACCACTACCTGTATTACTGTGTGTTTTTTTTGGTATAAATTGAAGTGTCAGAGGATTGACCTGGCTTGACACGCTGTCACTGAGTTCAAAGAGACCTCCGTGGCAGTGCGGCAAAGCCTTAGCTTTACAATCTAGCATTCAGGGGACAATTCCTGGTGGGTCTCCAACCAGTGCTCCACAGCTGGTTAATAAAATAGCGGTGAATGTCTTGAGGTAAATATTCCAATGGAGGTTCGTCGGGATGTTATAAACGTTGGTGAACCAACCAAAGTTAGGAAAGTTATCAATCTATTCCTAGTTGGGATCAGAAACAGCGGAGAACCATCAGAAGATAGAGAAGAAAAAAAAAACATTAATGTACCTAGGTTGGTAGGTGGCTTGGTTGGTAGGTGGCTCGGTTAGTAGGTGGCTCGGTTGGTAGGTGGCTCGGTTGGTAGGTGGCTCTGTTGGTAGGTGGCTCGGTTGGAAGAGCATATGACTGAGATGCCGGAGGTACCGGTTTAAGCCTCGGTCAGGTCTAACCCGCTTTCCCACAGCTATGCACACAGAGACTGATCATCAAAGCAAACGTACGTCGTTTACAGCTCCTGTTCCCCATCCAGCTATTGATAGAAGTGGCAATGGTTGAATGCCGCTCGCCATTCTTCGGAGGGGACTTTAAGCCATGGTCCAATTGGTAGGACAGTCACACTCTACCTGGTTCGCCGAACACTTCTTGAAAAGGGGTATAGTAAACACCTGGTGTTCATCCACTTCAAACTTGGTCAGTTCATGTTCATTCGTGCGGCTCGCTTATTTCACTACGAGTATGGAGCTTGTATCATACCAAGACAAGACCAACTATGATATAAATAATACCTGGTAACTAGGGTTTTTCTTTCATCAACCATAGCTCAAATATAAGATCAGTTCTTGAAACAAAAAATTGAAAACCATTCAACTCGGAATTAAATGTTCTTCCTGAAAAAAGAGTCAAAAGCATTACAGGTGTGGGTAGTCCAGTGAGAGTTGAGTAAAACCATGGAGTTATGCTGATAGTTACTCCAGATAGTAACTCCAGATAAGCTTGCACCATCTACTGGTTTCGTAACTCAAACTGGTTTTGCGAAACCACGGTTTCGGTCTGATTCATATTTTATTAAAGAAGCGAAAGTACTAAAAAAAAAAAAAATCACTGTGAATTTTTTTCAAAAGATGGTAAAAATCAGTTACAAATTACAACACAATATTGTCCATGCACTCTACTTAATGACCCCTGGATACAAATAAAACTTTTAGATGCGTGGCCCTGTGTTGTCATAGTGATATGATTAATAAATGCGGTTTCACAAGTGTTGTGTATCATATTTTCGAAAGTTTGTTGAGTTTGAATCCAACATTCTGCTAGGAAAAACCATTGCTATAAATGGCATGGTTTTAGAGGAGAGTGAGAATATGTGGTACTTATGGACACAATGTAAAATGAAGATAAATTATCCCCATGCTATCACTTAAAGTAGCGGGAAGCTGTTAGATTCACGATGAGATCGCAAGAGAAAACCATTCATTCCCTCAAAAAGATTGTATTCCTTCCAACCATCTCATTTTCATGTGTATAATATACTTTTGAACAATATTTCTGGCCAAAATTGTTCATATTTAAAAAGAACGAAAGATTTCATGCATTTTGTTTTGAAAAATTTCTTCCGTACCCCTGTAATTATGTTTACTCATAACAGTAATAGTGATGGAATCTTCTGTTCCAATCATGTGATGTATGTAAGTGACCCATGTCACGTGTTTTTCATTTGGGGGTACAAGCTCAAATTATTTCATTGGTTTAAAGTGGAGCGTGTTTATATTTATTTTTTGCGGATTTGTTTTGCCGTTTTACACGATTCTTAGTGCCCAAAAATATTGCTTATCATTGTTAAATGTTTCAAATCAATGTTGAACTCAACCTTATCTTCAAAGTGACGAAGAATTGCTTTTGCTTGGGTGCGTGGCCCGTGTTTTAAAAAGAAAATGTATTCATAGGTCCTTGCTGAATGAAACAAGGTCCGGTTTAAGTACAGAATACAAAGTAGTTCAGGTTAATTTTTAATCATGATGTATTCAAATCACGTATCGTATTATTGGTATAGAGATTGCAGGTAATACAATTTTATTTTTCATTTTGATGAAGAAAATACACATTTCGTGGGGAGTGGGACACTTCTTTTCATTAGAGGGCATTTTCTTTTCTGCCTTAATACACTCATATTCATGCAATTTTATAACATATCTAAGAAGGCGAATACCATATAAGACTATACGGCGGGAACTTTCGGTGGCTTAAGTATAATAGAAATTGCCACCGCGATGCACAAACGGACCAATTAATAAAAAAAGTAAAAGCATAGCAAGAATGATTATTAAACTTGAAAAATAACAGAGGTATGCATGATTTGTAAGGTTTTTTTAAAACTATATATTTTTTTAAAATAGGTGCATGGCCTCCTGATTAATGTTTCAAAGAAATATTAAGTATCAAGTGGGTGGGATCTAAACTAGGATTTTTTTCGCCGTATATGCAAATCAGCAACCCCTTGTGCTACATGATCAAGTATATGATGGCTAGCATCGCATCATAATATGATGCATGTAGAGGCTTTATTTATATCTGTTTTAAAACTATCCGACAAATTTCTTTTCTTTTCACATGAAAGAAAATTGAAATCATAACCATGAATTAAAAATCGTGAACAAATGAGGGCAGATAGATGGCCTGTTAACACAGCCTTTTTCAGAACTTTTTTACGTGACTGGTTTATGACATCAGGAACTTCTTCGATGCCTTTGGACTTAGATGACAAAGGGGTAAAATCAGCATCATTTGAGGGCCAAATGGGGTAATAAAATTACTTTACATGCAAAGTACATTAAAGTTTATTAATACATTTTTTATTTACCAATTCCTCCGTTAACATTTTTAGCATTATTTGCAGGAAATACATATAACAGTGCAGTCAAAGTTACTGTCTTTCATTATGTTGAAGTGTGTTCATAGTTCGTAAACTTTACGGGTGAAAAAACGGTTCTCCGGTAAAATCCGGCTTTTGTTTTGGAAACCAACAGGTTTCTCGTCAGGCAAAACCGTGCAAGTTTCAATCCAGATAGTAACTCCATGGTAAAACCTGTCCAGAATATTGATCAAATCAATATAATTTCAAGATTATTTTGAAGTCAATGAATATTTGCCCTCTGAATGCAGGCTCACCCCAAAAAAAAACTCTCAATGAAGACTCATGTCCATCTCTTAAGCTAATTCCATGATTCTGTTCAATGACGCCGGAAAAGGTCCTTCAAAATTCTGTAAATTCTTTTAATACTGTCACAATATCGGGTATACTTCCTATGTTCTCCATGACCCATATGTCAAGAAAAATCACTGTAGGTCATTTTTTTTCACTCGTTAAGACTTGTTGAAAGCAAGTTACCCATGGGCATTCTTATCGATCCGTTCAGTGCATCCTTTCTTTCGTCTTGACTTGGGTCTATTTTGAGATGGAGTACTTCATGATGTAAGCTCGGCAAGTTGAACACTTTCCACCATAAAATGAAGAAAACGTGTTTCGCCTGGAGACATGATAGAAATGAAGTGGCCGTGATTGCAGAAAATCACACAATTTTGAAGGGAAGTTCTCAGTGTTTGTATTGAATTTTTTGGACTTGCGTTGAGTTGCGTCCTGGAGATACATGTATGACGGGAGTGGGTCACAATAATGCTTCTGAGATGACATGTATGGAACGACTGGTTCATAATAATTAGGAAAGTTGAAAAAATATTTGACAAATTTTATGTACAAAATGAGTGTTTCTAAAGGAATTTCTCCCATGGGCAAATATATTTATTTCCAGGAGAAAGGACAATGAAAGAAACAAATTGGTGGAAAAAATCATACATGTATTTCATCCCTACAGAGAGTTTTTCAGGTTTCAAGTTCAACATTTCTTTTAAATTTTGTTGTAAGATTTTAAAATGATCTATTCAAATAAGAAATGAGGAGATAATGGTGTTTGTTGATACCATTACATATTTTAAAGAGGCTGATATTGAAGCACATGGTGAAACCTGTCTTTTGTTATATTATTAATGATTTTGCTAGGCTATTCATTTGATTTTGCTAGGCTATTCATTTGATTTTGCTAGGCTATTCATTTGATTTTGCTAGGCTATTTATTTGATTTTGTTAGGCTATTCATTTGATTTTGCTAGGCTATTCATTTGATTTTGCTATGCTATTCATTTGATTTTGCTAGGCTATTCATTTGATTTTGCTAGGCTATTCATTTGATTTTGCTTGGCTATTCATTTGATTTTGCTAGGCTATTCATTTGATTTTGCTAGGCTATTCATTTGATTTTGTTAGGCTATTCATTTGATTTTGCTAGGCTATTCATTTGATTTTGCTATGCTATTCATTTGATTTTGCTAGGCTATTCATTTGATTTTGCTAGGCTATTCATTTGATTTTGCTAGGCTATTCATTTGATTTTGCTAGGCCATTCATTTGATTTTGCCAGGCTATTCATTTGATTTTGCTAGGCTATTCATTTGATTTTGCTAGGCTATTCATTTGATTTTGCTAGGCTATTCATTTGATTTTGCTAGGCTATTCATTTGATTTTGCTAGGCTATTCATTTGATTTTGCTAGGCTATTCATTTGATTTTGCTAGGCTATTCATTTGATTTTGCTAGGCTATTCATTTGATTTTGCTAGGCTATTCATTTGATTTTGCAAGGCTATTTATTTGATTTTGCTAGGCTATTCATTTGATTTTGCTAGGCTATTCAGTTGATTTTGCCAGGCTATTCAGTTGATTTTGCTAGGCTATTCATTTGATTTTTCTAGGCTATTTTATGTTTCAATCTTTTGTTTGATTGATATTACATATGCTTATGTTTCTATTAGTACCTATTCATTTGATTTTTCTCGGCTATTTTATGTTTCAATCTTTTGTTTGATTGATATTACATATGCTTATGTTTCTATTAGTACCTACGCCGCCTAATTAAGCTGATTTACAAAAAAAAAAAAGAAAATTCCACGTCCCTGATCTGATCAAGCTAAAAAATTGTATGAGCAGGAATAGTTAGAATTCTTTAATAGCATAGCAAGGTTTAATGTCCCGAAAGCATCCAGTGCTGACATTATATCAAGACGGCCACGGCATTTGATAACTAGTTGTGAACTCACTGGTTGTAGACCCACCAAGATTCGAACCCGGGACGTGCGGGTGAGAGGACAAAGTACTAACCACTACACTACAGAGGTAGTAATTCTTCCTTAAATTTCAGATATGATATGTTCTCAAATTGTATTCTACTACTAAATCTAGGTCAAGATTATAATAATTTCAAGTTCCTCTTCACAATAGCCAACTTCTCCCATTCAAAATCTTTTTTGGTGGAAGTCAACATAACAATTTTCAAGTTGTTTTGTTATGAGGAAAATATTGCACAATTTATGCTAATTAAGTATCTAAGTTTTATAATTCTGTAAAATGGTTGATTTTGATTTGCTGTTTTTATGGTTTTTAGGACATTTTCAACTATTTCAGTTGATGTTATTGCTACCTGTTCATTTAATATTAAAATCCAGAACCAAAACCATATGGTTATTTATTTCAATCAGTGTACAGTAAATACAAATGTTGTATAGCCCCCTCTGTTAGAAAGCTGACCAGCTGGCAAGAGGTTTGTTCCATGTGTCTGGAATGCTTCATTTGATTTCATTGATGATGTGTTAAAATAAAAGGTAGAAAGTAGGACAAGAAAGAAAATAAGAGGGGGTAAGGCTATAATCAAATGGAAGGGAAGAAGGAAAATACAATCAGGGCATTTAAGTGAAGGTGAGCTGGGGAATGACAGGCCTTTACAAAATAATTGTGCAAGCTTTATGCTCTTTGTTAGCTGAATGAACTCATAGTGACTTTCACCAGTTCACAGAGAGCAGAGGCGTAGGAAGTGGTGGGAAGGGAGGGTGGTGCAAGGTGCCTCCTCTGAGATGATTTCACATGTCTGGTTACGATGATTTCTGCCTGGTTGGGAGGTAAAATATTAACCTAAAAATTAAAGAAGAAATGTTCAAATTGATTTCAAATTTGTTAAAATTATGGGGAATTTTCTTGAATTTTTTTTTTTACAAAAACTGAAATACTTTAAAGTTGACAATATTATTCTTAAGCTCTTTTACCAGTCAGTATTACAAAGCGTGTTGACTTTCAGTATAATCAGGCTGATTACAAAAGATTCAACTAGGAAATTAGAGAAGATCGTAAGGGTCGCAAGCCATGTTGTTGGTGATGACATATGTTTAAAGTCCGTCTCTGATCTCTACAATAACATGATGCACCGAAAAACAACTAAAATATTAGTATATTATACTAAAAAATGACAACACACATTTGCTCTTCCCACTATATATTTTCTGCTGTTCACGGAAAAGACTTTGTATGCCATGGTCCAAGCATAACAGATTCAGGTTTTCATTTGTACCCAACTGTATTTTCCTGTTCAACTTGAAAGTGGTCCGATAGTTTGTATTTTTTTATTTTAAGTCAGAGTTGTATATTTATTTATATATGTATATATATGTGTATATGTGTATGCATATATGTGTGCATATATGTGTATGTATATATATATATATATATATATATGTGTATGTATATATATATATATATATATATATATATATATATATATATATATAATATATATACACATATATATATATATATATATATATATATATATATATATATATATATATGTAATATATCTATAATATTTTTATTTTTCTTATTTTATTGTTGTTTTATTTATTATTTTATTGAAATTACTTGTTTTTGTTTTTGGTTGGGTTCTAAAATAATTTGTATGTAACTTCTATATTTATAACTTTTATATTTCTTTTATTTTAAATATCTTTATACATTTTATGCACACATATATCATATATGCATACAAATTTCCATCTATATCTAGCATAATTTATATTTTTCCTATTTTATTGTTGGTTTTTTTTGTTTTGTTTTTAAGTAATTTGTATGTAACTTCTTTATTTATAACTTTTATATTTATATTTCTTTTTAGATATCTTTATATCTTATCTTATTTTGTTGTGGACAAACAAATATTTCTTATTTGGCAATATTTCCTGAAAATTGAAAAACAAAATTCAAAAATTTAAAGAAAGCTTCCAGAAAATGAAAGATATTTTTCCCAAATTGGAGAATATTTCTCAAAAGTTTCGTGATTAGCAGCAGCGTTTCATGGAAACTTAATTTACCAGTGCAATTGTTTCAAATTTTGGGGGCTCTTGCCCTAACTGAGGGGTGACCTTTCTACTCCCCTAACAGAAATTGACTTTCATGAGCTCACAGTGATCGAGCTCAATCATACCTGAATATAGTAAGCTGTTTGAACATGAAATGAGCGCAATTTAATCTGGAGGCTTTTAACGGTTCCATACTTGGGCTCATAAAAAAAAAAAAAAAAAAAGGTAACATAAATGAGGTTGCAAATGTAATCACAATAAGATGCCCCTTCCGCGCACTTTGTCTCATCCATAGGCCTCAATGCTCCCCTTTTCCCGTGATACAAAGCTTCCCCCCTCTTTCCCCCTGACATCAATATCCTGACCTCGCCACTGGTCTTCCAAGTATTTTTTTTACAGGGGTTCAGGGAGTAGGTAGCTCAGTTGGTAGAGCACACGACTGAAATGCTGGAGGTACAGGGTTCAAGCCTTGGTCAGGTCTAACCCATTTTTCTACAGCTTTGCAGACAGATACACCGAACATCAAAGCAGAAGTTCATCGTTTCCAGTTGCTGCTGCCCTATTCAGCTGTGGAGAGATGTGGCAATGGTTGAATGGTGCTCGCTGTCCTTCGGAAGGGACGTTAAGCCGTCAGTCCCAATAGGACAGTCACTCCCTGTCTGGTTCTCTAAATACTATTCGAGAAGAGAAGCATGAAAACACAGTGTTCATTCACTTCCCATCCTATCCCATCCTGGCTTAGTCAAGCCAAGTTTCTGTGCTCCGATTCGTCTGGCTGCAAGAAAACTTAGTACGTAGTAAATTAGGTCCAGTACTTTGAGGTCCTGGCAAAAAGCGCGATATTAATCGATGTCTTATCAATATTTTCCAGGGGCCAGAGTGTCTTGCCTAAATAAAATATTCTTATTTTTGCAAGAATTTGGTCTCATTGTCATGAGAATTTGGCAAGAAAATTGGCAACCAACTGACAAATTATTCCAGGGGTCGAACTTTCAAATTTTCACCACTGTTCCACAGAACAGCATTTTCTTTAAAAAAAAAACAGTGCTTTCTTAAAAACACTATTCCGGATATTTTCCCAACAAAAAAAAACTTAAAAGAAAGTAAGGAGAAAAATGAATTCATGGGGGATGTTTGAGAAAAAAAAATGCTTCTAACAAAAGTTATGAGCTGTTTTGCATAGATTATAATGTGTGGGTCAATGGGTAATTCTAGCCTCTTCCGGTCGATTATCGAAGTTATACGAGTCAATTTGACCACACCACTTGGTGGGAAATTATATTTTGTCAAAAATTGTTTTTAAAAATTGAGTACACACACAAAGTTTATTTTGATGGGGTCATGCATCCATTAATATCTCAGAATTATCATGCACCCATATCATTGTCTTCAAGCAAGCATCTATTTTTTTGAAATAACACAATTCATGCAAGAAGGTGTGGTACCTTGATTCAAGCATGCATACCAAACTTTTAAATAAATTCTGAAATTGGCGGACGACAAGTGTATAATGCTCTAATTATTATGTCATGGGAAACCTAATCTTCCGACAGATATATCCCCATGTACAATACCGATAGTAGTGTAGTGTGAGCCGAATGGGCTCATTTTAGGATTTAACTTTGTAAATGAAACGCCGAACAAGTCAACTTCAGGTACTTCTTTCTCTCTATTTCTACTTTATGTACAGGCATGATAGGTTACTGCCAGACAGCTACATGACAGGAAGCGACTAGCAACTGAGAACTGACAAGCCTGAACTGAGAACTGACAATTTTGAACTGACCCAGTGTATAAAATACTTTTCCTTTATATAGGGTAAAACTTAAATTATTCCTTATACTCAGGTACTGTTCAACTACAGTATTTCTTACTGTTACCCATTTTAATTATATTCTTTGTCCCTCATTTCTTATTCTTCCTCTTGTCCCTCATTTCTAATGTTTCCCCTTGTCCCTCACATATTTGTCCCTCATTTCTTATCTTTCCTCTTGTCCCTCATTTCTAATGTTTCCCCTTGTCCCTCACATATTTGTTCCTCATTTCTTATCTTTCCTCTTGTCCCTCATTTCTAATGTTTCCCCTTGTCCCTCACATATTTGTTACTCATTTCTTATCTTTACTCTTGTCCCTCATTTATAATGTTTCCCATTGTCCCTCACATATGTGTTGCTCATTTCTCTTGTAACTTCTTGCCCCTCATAGCCTTGTTTATAATGTACAACATCCCCCTGCCATCTCAAAGGTCATGAGCAAGAGAGAATACATTAATTTCACTTGTCACAAGATGCACAACATACATAAAACACATGACCATTAACTGCTAAATCTAGACTGAAGGAAAATAGTTCAAAATCAGCTTTATGCATGCATTTGAGAATTAATTAAACTATACATTTTGTTAATTAATCTCACATAGGAAAATTGCAGTTTTCCTACAGTAGATAAATCCCCAGGTAAGGTTAGCCCAGGGTCATGGTAGCTGTTATTTCGACAGCTCCATGGTATGCCTGAGAAGGAAGCTGTTCCCCAGTAGTCCGTGAGCCAGATTGGTGTATCTGTACCAAAATTGCAGGACAAAATATGATAGAATATGTAGACTTTAAGGAATCTGAGGCTGTGACATCATAGCTAGTCTGATTTCAGTCGTTTCTACACAAATGATACCAAACTTTAAACTGCTCAGATTCCTCAGTCTTGATGTATTCTATCATCTTTTGTCCTGTGATTTTGTGGCTTAAAAACCATGGGATATGTCAGAAAGGTAGTAAACTGAATCTAGGAAGGGTATTTATAATATACCACCTGAAAAAAGTTAGGGGAAAAATAATTTAAATAGTGAAAAATTTAAATAAATCTTTCTTTAAAATACCACATCAACAATTGTTATGAATGCGGATGAAGATGCCAACTTTCCATGTAGACTTACTACACCAGTCATTTTAAGACAGATAAGACAGAGCTTTAAACTTGAATATCTCCTTAACGGAATAAGATATTTGAATGCGTTCTTCACCATTTTGTTTCTTTTGAAGTCCTCTTTCATATCAGATATATACTTGCTTGACCCCTTTAACTAATCCTTTAAGTTTAATTTGATGAACATCCCTTTAATCTTGTTATTCTCATTGTTTATTTGTAATGTCCAGATGTAAAAATCAATGAAAGATTTATACATCTATATTAGTTGTTTATGCTTAACTCAAAACGCATTTAACTGGTGCCTGAGTACATTCTGATTTATGTGGAGGCACGCTGTTAATTAACATGTCTCTATACTCAATTTTACCAAGATACCAAAAGGACTATCACTGCTGAGCAGACTGTAAAAAAACAGAATATAGGTTTGTTAAGATTATGGGACGTGTGCTTGAGATGCTATAACATCATGAATTTTTGATTAATGTGCTCTGCCATAAAAAAAAAATGACACTAGATAGTTAGCACTATAGCTTTAGATGTGAAGAATGCATGTAAACATCTTTTGACAAATGGAAATTCATTGTACGATGAATTATTTGCTGTCATTTGACTATTTTTGTCTCATTTGTACAGCCTGATGTTATTACTTCATGTCTGTGTGAGATGAGTGTTGTATATGATATAAAATATGGACAACTAGGTCAAATGTTTGAGGTAGCATTGAAGTAAATCGGTATTGATCAAGCGGTGAAAAACCGACAGTCCCAGTTAAAGAGGTTGACTAAACAGTCTGGGGGGGGGGACTTTACAAAGCTAGAAATTAAATTCTTGCAATTTTTGGCTGCTAAATGGATGTATCTTGACAGTAAATCAATATTAATGACTTGGATGAAATCAAGAAAATTATTTTGAAGTGTATGTTTACTTGTGGTGGTTTTTCAGATTGTGTAATGTCTTGTTTCGCTACCATCAGACTCTAAACCTCCAGCACACCCCTATTGAAATTGTGAATTATTTTTCAGAAAACATCAGTTTTTCTAAAAGCTTCCCCTTTGTGGTACAATAAAGACCTCAAATTTGATGCTTTATTATTGGTTAATGGGGAACTTGGGCGGCTCGCTATAGAGGCAAGGGGTTGCACTTGCCTCCAAAGATTTTTGTAATGAATTATTTGTATATATAAAAGGATATTTATATCCCCTACCCCCTCCCCCCTCCTATTCCTAATCATGTTTTGCCCTTCCAACTAAACTCTCTCTCAGCCGCATATGGTGGGGAAGTAAAAAGTTTACATGCTATCCGGGCAATACATACAATTTGACATGAGATTAACTTTTATATATTTCCTTTCAATTAAGTCGAAAACGCACTCAGACAATCTTGTACAATATTAGTTGTTGCTTTTTTAAGCCTCTTCTACTCTGCCTCAATGTTGGAGTTGATCATCCCAGGACACTCATGTTTCAAGCAACATTGACATGGGGTACAAGGGGAAAAGTGCGGCAACAATTTTGTCCAAGATTGTAGGTATGTTACTGCAAGCTAATATGAGCATACATGTTGAAGTTGAATAATTATGTCGAACTGTTGTGGAGTCTGTGGAAGAACGCCAGTCAACACAAATACTGAAATAGCTAAGTAGAAAATCTGTATCCTTTACCATAGATCTCCCCAAAATAAATCAACACCCCCTCTCCAAAAAAAAAAAAAAATCAAAAAAAAAAAATATATTAAATCATTTGTACTTCACCCCTCCAAATATCTAATGGGTTATTGCCACGGGAGAAAAAAAAATTGTCATTCATACTGAAAGATGTTTTTAAGGGCATAATTATACGAGTGTCCTAATCTCCCTTAAAGGTAAGTTGACCCAAAACATGCACGTCTGATCAGACAGCACTCTGGTCTTGATGACGTGCCCCCTTAAAGCCACAGGTGTTCCTAGCATTATGGCAACCTATATACTTACTACATATATATATATATAGTCACTTCCTACTACAACTTTCAAACTGTTGCGATAACGTCATGAAGAAGCAGCACTTCAATGGCGTCATCGCAACATTTCTTTGGTTTGCAGCAAATTGTCGGGCATTTAAACTGTCATGACTGTAATGGGGGTAGAAAATTCATCGATTGTACGATGAATACTGTGGCTCTGTGGCTTAAAAAGGAAGAAAAGAGTTTCCTGCAAATGTGAGTTACGTAAAAAAAAAAATTAAGATTTGCGAGTGGTCAAAAAAAGGAATTTTTATATATGGTTCAAAGTCACGGTAGGAAGTGACCTACGTTGTTATATGTAATAAGTAAAAAAATTGCCATAACGCTAGGAACACTTGTGCTTGAAGCATTAGTTCAGGGGTCAAGCAAATCTATCTTATATGAAAGAGAAACAAAATAGTGAAGAAAGCATTGAAAAATCTTATTCCATTAAGGAGATATTTAAGTTTAAAGTTTGGTATCAGTTCTGCAGAAATGACTGAAATCAGATTAGTGGTGATGTCATAGCCTCAGATTCCTTAGTCTTTATGTATTCTATCATATTTTGTCCTGCGATTTTGTGGCTTAAAAATCTTGGGATATGTCAAGAAGGTAGTAAAACTTAATCTAGGAAGGGTATTTATAATATGCCAACTGAAGAAAGTTTAGAGGAAAAATAATTTAAATAGTTAAAAAATTAAAGAAACTTTCTATAAAATACATTAACAATTGTTAAGAATGTGAGGATAGTCATTTCTACACAGATAAGAGAAAGCTTTAAACTTATGTATCTCCTTTAACGGAATAAGATTTGTGAATGCTTTCTTCACCATTTTGTTTCTTTTGAAGTCCTCTTTCATATAAGATGACCCCTGGATCAATTCTTTAATGTTCTCTTTCATCATTTTGTTTTTTTTAAAGTCCTCTTTCCTATAAGATGGACTTGCTTGATCCCTGAACTAATCCTTTAATGCTTGCTTTACCATTTTGTTTCTTTTGAAAGTCCTCTTTCATATAAGATGGACTTGCTTGATCCCTGAACTAATCCTTTAAAGAGGCGATATCGTCATATGTGCACAATATTTACAATTCCTTTCATATATTTTGATTGGTTGAAATTTTGCTGCGCGATTCGTTGTCTCGTATTGCAAGGTAAATAGTTATTTGCAACGCCTCTTAAAAACACCACACGAGATAGCACAGATGTCTGCGGCGATCGAAACCATTTTTTTTCAAATCATGTCGTGAGTTCGAGCCCTGGTAGAATCGTTTATTTTTCCTTTTCCTTTCATCTCCATCTTTTTTTTTTCTCAGTAATTTTCATTTGGTGACTATCATTGTAGTATTATAATACTAAAATTTCACTTTCGCCCTCTGACAAAAACGCATTGAAAAAAACAAATAAGTTCTCGTCACAGTAACCTAATGCGCTGTGTATGTAATTCTGCACACACAACGTACATGCTAGTGTCTGGCTGTACTGTGTGGTACAAACAGACAGAGGATCGGATCTTGCCTCCACAACCGGAAGTGACGTCAAAATATAGTATCCCCCATTTTTACCGTATTTTACTGAGACGAGCCTCCCTCTTTAATGCTTTCTTCACCATTTTGTTTCTTTTAAAGTCCTCTTTCATATAAGATGGACTTGCTTGATCCCTGAACTAATCCTTTAATGCCCTCTTTACCATTTTGTTTCTTTTAATGTCTTCTTTCATATAGATGGACTTACTTGACCCCTGAACTAATCCTTTAAACTAGGATGGTAATGCTCTATTTTACATATACCAAGGCCCTGGTAATAACAATGATGATATAACAAGAGACTTGCTTGGTTTGGGGGAATGAAGCATGTGGTCTCACGTCTAGCTAAGTAGAAAATGTATATCCATTACCGAAGATACTACCGCCTCCCCCTGCCCCTGCCCTCTACCACAAACACATACACAGCACAGTAGTTCGCTTCTCTAAATGTGTTATTGCCACTACTGCTACTAAAAAAAAAAAAA
This sequence comes from Chiridota heheva, assembly GCA_020152595.1. NCBI lineage: Eukaryota > Metazoa > Echinodermata > Holothuroidea > Apodida > Chiridotidae > Chiridota > Chiridota heheva. Next base: position 1,030,425 of record JAIGNY010000411.1, on the reverse strand, counting down.
AAAAAAATTGAAATTCAAGACTAAAATTTGTTTTAGGGGCATAAGCCCACAAATGTCTTAATCTTCTTTAAATGCAAGTTGACCCAAAACATACAAGTCTGATTAGACAGCACCCTGGTCTTCAACTTGACCCTTGATTTCTTCATTACAATTTTTGTCAACCTTCAAATGTTCAACAACTGATAAAAACTGAAACTATTTTACATATACTGTACCACCCACTGCTGGTACAGAATATATACCAAGGCCCCAGTATTAACAAGAATGATATAACAAGAGACTCGTTACGTACACGGTTTGAGAGAATGAGTCATCTGGATGGTTTGGTCTCACGTCGTAGCTAAGTAGACAATGTGTATTCATCACTGGAACTCCCCCCCCCCTTCCCAACCCCACCCCTCCATTATAGTTCACTTCTCTAAATGTCTTATTGGTCATTGCCACTGGAGAAAAAAAAAAAAAAAACAACAACCAAAAAAACTAGATTTTGTCATTCAAAATCTAAAGATTTGCTTTAATGGTTAAATCCACGAATGTCTTAATCCTGAAACACAAGTTGACCCAAAACAGATTAGTCTGATCAGACAGCACCCTGGTCTTGATGACGTGCACCCAATTACTTCATTACCAGATTTGTCAACCTTCAAACGTTCAACTGACTGATAAAAACTGAAACCATTTTACATATACCACCCGCTGCTGGTATATATACCAAGGCCCCAGTATTAACAACGGTGATACAACAAGAGACTTGCTCGGTTTGAGGGAATGAAGCATCTGGACGGTTTCTCTCTTGCGTCGCAACGTGTCGTTAGGTCATCAACATGGCATGTAAACACATGTGTCTCAAGTGTGATGGAGTTTATGCTTAACCTTTAATTACAAGAGATGGGAAACTGCTCAACATCCAACTTTGGATTTTTAAGGGATATATCAGATTTTTCTTGCTAACTGGAGAGAAAGCTCAGGTATAGGTATTTGTTTGTGGATAATTTTGTTGGTGGAATTTTGATTATTATTTTCTTGGAATGAACTTGGCAGGGTTTAGCAGTAGAGTATACAAGCAATTAAGCTGTCTGCGTAATTCACATTGTACTGTATTTGTAAGATGTGCTGTTTATGAACTTTTGGAATCAGGATTGTGGCTGTGTGTGTGTTGTCTCGTTCACTTATCCCGTGTGTTTGGTTTAGTTTGTTGATGTTTTCTAAAGGCTTTTAGAATAATCAGTCGATAATTTTATTGTTTTGGTTTGAAAACTGGTTTTTTTGGTGAGCATGCGAAGCATAATGCGAACCTATGTAATGGCTTAGTTTTTCCTGAGAATTCCTCAGAAATGTTGGTTTTGGGGAATTCCTTAGAAAATGTTAAAGTTTCTTCAGAGTTCCTCAGAAAAAGTTAAAAGCTTTTTCAGATATCCTTATGGAGGGTTAGAATTTCCTTACAAAATGGTAAAGTTTTTCAGAGACACTTAAGACAGATTGTAGACTAGTTTCCTTAAAAAGTCTACAAAACATTTGATATTTCCTTAAAAGATAACTGTAAAATGCTATAATTTTCCAATATTCTTCAGAGATCCGTAAGCGTCTCTCTGGAAGCACTGGAAATTTAAATTCCTTAAAATTCTTCAAAATATTTGGGCACCAACAGTTGTATCAGGTATGGTTATTAAATTCCACCTTTATTATTGTGGTCATTTGCATAAAGTTGCTACAGTATATGAACTTACCAGACTTTTTTATTTAGTATGCTCAGTTAGACAGGGAGTGTGACAGGATGTGACTGCATATGGACATACTGTAGGGAGGGATGCCACGTGGGAGATGGATGGGGGCCATGCGAGACATATGATATAATATATACCATGTGGTATACATCAAGGGCTATATCAGGCATAATTATTTAACTCTGCCTTTTTTTCTTGTTCAACAAGTCATTTGGGTATAAGTTATTATATGAATTGACACTTTCATACATAGTGCGCTCAATCAGGGACTTTGTGTGTGATAGCTAGGATGGGACTTCTTATGGAGCCTATGGGATGTCATGTGGGCCATGGGGTGGGATGCCATGTGGAACAGGGTGGAATGCCATGTAGGATATAAGGTGAAATGCTATGCAGGACATAGGGTGGAATGCCATGAGATAGGATGTTATGTGGGACATGGTATGGGATGTCATGTGGGATGCCATGTGGGTCATGGGGTGGGATGCCAAGAATAACACAGAGTGTGACATAGGTTGGGATGCCATGTGTGACATAGGGCAGGAAGCTGTGTGGAACATAGGGTAGGAGGCTATGGGGACATGGGATGTGATGCCACGTGGGACATAAAGTATGATGTCATTGGGACATTGGGAGGGATACCATGTGGAACATATGGTGGGATCCAATGTGGGACATAAAGTGGGATGCCATGTGGGACATCAGGTGGGAAGCCACTGATGTGGGACATATGGTGGGATGTCATGGGAGACATAGGGAGAGATTCCATGTGGGACACAGAGGGATGCCATGTGGGACACGGAGGGATGCCATGTGGGACACGGAGGGATGCCATGTGGGACATAGGAAGGGATGTCATATGGTACATATGGTTGGATTAATGTGGGACATACTGTACATGTAAGATGGGATCCATGTGGGACACAGGGTGGGATGCCATGTGGGTCATATGGTTGGATGCCATGTGGGACATATGGTGGAATGTTATGTGGGACATTTGGTGGAATGCCATGTGGGACATATGGTATAATGCCAGGTGAGACATATTGTATGGTGGAATTTCATGTGGGAGATATGGTGGAATGCCATGTGGTACATATGGTTGGATTAATGTTGGATATACATGTAGGATTGAATCCATGTGGGACATAGGGTGGAATGCCATGTGTGTCATAGAGTCGGATGCCATGTGGGACATATGGTGGAATTCCATGTGAGACATGATAGCCTGCCATGTGAGACATAATGTATGGTAGAATGCCATGTGGGAGATATGGTGGAATGCAATGTGGGACAAAGCTTGGGGTGGGGTGTCATGTGGGATATGGGGTGGGATGTCATTTGGCCCATGGGATGGGATCCATGTGGGACATAGGGTGGGATGCCATGTGGGTCATAGGGTGGGATGCCATGTGGGTCATAGGATGGGATGCCATGTGAGACATACTGTGTGGTGGAATTCCATGTGGGAGATATGGTGGGATGCCATGTGGGACAAGGCATGGGAAGGGATGTCATGTGGGACATAGGGTGGGATGTCATTTGGCATGGGATGGGATCCATGTGGGACATATGGTGGGATGTCATGTGGGTCATAGGATGGGATGCCATGTGGGACATATGGTGGAATACCATGTGGGACTAGGGATGGGGTGGGATGTGAGATGCCATGTGGGATGTGAGATGCCATGTGGGATGTGAGATGCCATGTGGGATGTGAGATGCCATGTGGGATGTGAGATGCCATGTGGGATGCCATATGGGATGCCATGTGGGACTTAGTGTGAGATGCCATTTTTATAATTGGCCGGGTTATATGATATGGGTGTCAATCTGCATTGATTTGGAACCATGATGGTAGTTACCTTCTAGTTTTATTGAAGGAATTTTGAATTAAATTAAATTGTGTGGGTTTTTCTCTGGTGAAGTTGATTTTAGGGTTTCTTGTGTAGTAATGGTGTGTTTATTGTTTTGGTGTCTATTGGTAATTGGTGTTTTAGGGGTTAAGAAGGAATGCAAGAATAAACTGAGGTTACAATTTTTAAGATATGGATACTTTTCGGTTTTGGGGATGAGGCTAGGGAGAAGTGGGAGTGATTTTCCAGGGTCACAAGTTCTGTTCAAGATTTAGGAGGACGGGGACATTCAATTCAATAATGTTTATTTTAACTTCCAAAATATATACATAATAATTAAGTGGGTGGGTCTGGATTTTTTTCTTCAAAAAGTAATGCTATCAGGGCTCCTTGGCACATTCCACTCTCTACAACAGCAATAAGCAGAAGTGCATTTTCAAGACAATAAATTTAGGGTCATTAAATCTGAAGGTAAATTTCTCTAAAGCCGTAAGGTGATTATAAATATTTTGGTCATGTTTTTAATGGAATATCATTTATATTGTGTATGTTATCAAGGCTTCTAAAAACTTCCAGTTTGAATTTGCTTAATTCCCACATTACACACATACAATGTTGCATCATGGGTAAACCTGAGTAGTGGCAGTTCTCATTAGATCTTGAGTAAGAAGAAGAAAACAAAATTATTATTTTACTTTGAAAAAATGTATTTACTTCAAGTCAAGAGCATGGTAATTATTACAAATTAAGCAATAAAGAAACAATTTCCAGCAATTCTTTGAACACAACAAGGTTGTCAGGAAGCTGCTTGGTTGAAAGCTTCCAGCGTAATTTAAATCAAGAAGCCGCATGATTATAATATTAAGACGCGGCAATATTTACGAACCATTGAAAAGTATTTCATATTGAGGTGTTGTAGCTTGTAGCAATAATGAATCAAGTATTATATTTATCATAAGAGCAGATGATATATATGTTACAGGTTTTTATCAAATGTGTATTTAGATTATTCAGAGAGCTTGACGTCTTTCATCCTGTTGGAACTATAGCCGAAAGAACTCCAGTTAGGTTAGTCTGTATTTGGTCTTGTTTGTGTACTATTACTCAGATTACAGATTCATAATTTATTCATTTTTGTTGCAAAGGTTGAGGATTTTGTCAATAGCTTGTGAGCGTAAGTTGCATTTTTTGACAGCTGTTTCAGTTTCATATGTAATCAATGGATACAGTGTAGAATCTGTTCATTTTGGTCATTAGTTTCTTTCCAGTTCCAATGTGTCTTTGGATACTTTTTGTTTTCAAATTGGATTGGTGGATTCGGGAGTTTTGTGTGGAGGTTGCATAATTGTTGCCCTCGCCTTAGAAGTGACAAGATCAAAGTTGGAACTTTGAAACAAATTTTCTCGCAAATGGTTTTTTAATTACAAGCTCACTGCATCTGACGAAGCTTACATCCCTTACAAAAGAATGTGCTCGTTAGCATTTTTTTTTTTTTTTGACGAGCTCGTCAAAAATACTATGAGCTTGTGGCAAGGTTGTAAACAATTTGGCGAGCTCGCAGCGATCTCGTCAACAATTAGACCAGCTTGTGACGAGCTCGCCAACAATCTGACGAACCTGCAGTGATCCCGTCAGCAATTGACCTCTCTGAGTTAGATGATTGACAGCTTTTTTAACCAATCACCGCACGAATTTGCCCAGCAACAAAATCTGTGTAACTAAGTGGGGCAAACATCCTATGCGGTACTGGTACTGTACAGCTAGCTAGCACGCGTGTTTATGTAGTCAAAGCAATTTACTGCACAAAACAAAATTCTGCACACACAGACTGAGTGACGGCAAAATGGTGAACAAAAATTGCGCTTACCGGCTGCTGCGGGCTTTGTAAATCTGATTGCTGCTACTCCGAACAGTTAGCAAACTGAATTTTGTTTATCTCTTTTGATCAAAACTATAAAGATCTGGAGAAGTGCCATAAATGGATTAAAACTTGCGACAGGCCACATGAAGATCTTAATGTCAATGAGTTGGTAATGCATGATTGTGGAAATTTACTGTCTTATTTTTTGAAGAATTGTTTTCTCTCAGGTCATCTATTTGTTTGTGATATGGGTGTAGGGAAGTCTGTCATATTTTATAGTAAAATTTCTATCCTTGGTCATAAATGTACATGCACATGTTTTGATTTTATGAACATGAGTTCTGTGGTCTTTGGTATTAGACTATACAGAATGCCTTTGTGACTGATATATCTGCTATTTACTAATTCTGAGTCATTCTACTTTTTTTTTTTTTACTGCAACAACCCTTGCCTTTACAGATTCTTGGTAGGAAAGTTCCTTAATTTTTTCCAACTCATGGCAATTTTGAAATAACAGGTTTTTCTATTTTGATACAGGTGTTGTTGGAAAATGAATATTCATTAGAAATGACTTAAGTTTATTTGAATATTCATATCTAAGGTTGTCAGTAGAATCGTGTACAATGAAAGTATGTTTGAATCAAGACTTGATTAAAAAAGGGACAGGGTGCCATTTGTTGAGGGATACTTTAATGACGTGCATGAACTACTGCATGCACAAACTGGAGTGGGGTCCAGGGGCCCCCTTAAGGCTTTTATTTGCTAGCCCCTCGTGAAGCTCTGGGATTTTAGCTATAATCATACCTCAGAATGAAACTAATCTGATTGATAAGGACCATCCATGAGCCAAACAGGACGGATTTCTTACTATGCTATTATTCTGTCTTCTGTATCCATGTAAGGTGTTTCATTTATGAGATTAAATCAACATCAAGTTATCAAAGAATTTCTTTAAATAAAACAATAAAACAAATTGAACATTTTTTCTGATGAGGGGCAGAGCAGACTAAAAGAGGAGTGGGGCGGGTGGACCAAGGATGGGCTGCCCCTCTGAGACAGCAAAGCTAGGGCACTTTGAATATTCTAGAGACTCAAGAATACTACACACTCACATTTTGACTGAGCCCTTTCAGAATTATTAGCTTACTGCAAGCTTGCAGCAAGCATACTGCAAACTAGTATTTGGAACAAATTAGCTTGCGCAAGCTAGCAAAAACTATTTACAAGCTTGTGCAAGCTAGCAAAAACTTCCTGTTAACTTGTGCAACTAATGTCAATTGTGCAAGCTAGCAAGCTACTATTTGTTCCAAATACTAGCTTGCGCTTGTGCAAGCTTGCAGCACGCTTGCACCAGTTAAAATGTTAGCTTGTCCCAAGCATGCTGCAAGCTAAAATTTCTGTAAGGGAGTACTAATTTCAAATTCTGAATAACATCAATAGTGACATTTACTGTTTGCTAGCTAATAATATACACCTTCCCCGTAGCGAACAAAACTTTCAGACAACCACTGGGAAAGAGCCCGAGGGCAAAATAAGGACTGAACAAATCGTATTGTAACAAACATGCGTTCCGATTAATATCCAGTTAACACATCTCCTTCCTCTCTAACACCAAAAATGTCCGTTTAACATGCATGACCCAGTTCTATGTTACTGGACTCCTCCTGTTGATGTGAAGATGGATGACTCCTTCCATCTTCAGGGATTGCAGGCATGATGGTACATTCCAACATGTCACACTATCCAACATGGGGACGTGCGCTTCTTACATCTAACATGAATATACTTACATGTAGAACACTTTTTGGTTTGGATGTGAGAGCATAAGAAACATGAATGTAGTCATGCTGACGTGTGTATGTATGTATTATGTACTGTATGTATGTATGTATGTGTGTCTGTGACAGAAGCTTGTATACACGATATCTTAAGAACCTTGTGGTGGATTTTTAGTCATACTTGATATATGGATGTATTGTGGTCTGTAGATGATCCTATTGATTTTGGTGCTGTCATGAATATTGATTTAGTGGGCGGGGCTAAATGTAAAATTCTGTTAACAAGCTTGTAAACACAATATCTCAAGAACCCTGTGGTGGATTTATGTCATACGTGGTATATAGATGTGTTGTGGTCTGTAAATGATCCTATTGTTTTTGGTGTTGATGTGAATATTGATTAGTAGGCGGGGCTAAATGTAAAATTCTGTTAGCAAGCTTGTAAACACAATATTACAGAACGGTGCGGTGGATTTATGTTATACGTGGTATGTAGATGTGTTGTGGTCTGTAGATGATCCTTATTGTTTTTGGTGCTGATATGAATATTAATTAGTAGGCGGAGTTAAATGTAAAATTCTGTTAACAAGCTTGTAAACACAATACCTGGTATTTTTGCAAGAATCCCTATTGTTTTTGGTGCTGATGTGAATATTATTTAGTAGGCGGGCTAAATGTAAAATTCTGTTAACAAGCTTGGATTTTTATCTGTTATACGTGGTATATAGATTTGCTGTGGTCTCTAGATGATCCCTATTGTTTTTGGTGCTGATGTAAATATTATTTAGTAGGTGGGGCTAAATGTAAAATTCTGTTAACAAGCTTGTAAGCATGATATTTCAAGATCATTAAGGTGGATGTATGCATACTTGGTATATGGATGTGTTGTGGTGTGCAGATTCCTATTGTTTTTGATGCTGATGTCATAAATATTAATGAGAAGGCAGGCCACCCTTTTAAATTCTGTTGATGCTCATATTTCCACAAACCCATGTCAGATTTAAATTGTCAGATTTGGTGCTGATGTTATGAATATTGATTAGTGGGTGGGGCTAAATGTACAATTCTGCTAACAAGCTTGTAAGCATGATATTTCAAGATCATCAAGGTGGATGTATGTCATACTTGGTATATGGGTGTGTTGTGGTGTGCAGATTTGTATTGTTTTTTATGCTGATGTCATAAATATTAATGAGAATGCGGGCCACCGTTTTAAATTCTGTTGATGCTCATATTTCCACAAACCCATGTCAGATTTAAGTTAAATAATGCTGTTGATAAAAGCAAAGATGATACAGGATCTCATAGAATGTTGAGTTGTTGACTTTATTATTACTCATGTCAGGTGGAGCAAAATACAATTTTTCATTGGTTGTTGTGATTGTGGCTAATAGCATAATGCAAAACCGTAACACTTAAACAAGAAACAAAATATACACAATTTACATGTTCTAGTAATAAATGGAACAAAACGTGTATTCCCATCAACGTGACAAGATGCAACATAGCAGTGCACATTATTTCGTTCATTATTTCATTCAAAGTAACCTTTTCCACCCACCCTTTTTTTAAATTTCTGTTCATCTATGTTTTTCTGAGGATCTCTTTATCTCTGTGCCTTGGATTTCCCGATTTTTCCCATTGAAATTTTGGTGAGACCTTTCTGATTTTCTTTGTTCTCCCGCCTATACCCATTCTTAGCTTAGCCTAACACATACATTGCACTGGAGCCTGCCGCCTTGCGTGGGCAGCTCCCAGGCTTCTCCTCACTTCCATCCACCTCCCATTTTGCCCTGTTTTCCACTTTGTACCCTTGTTTTTCACTCCTCCCTGGTCCCGGGCTATCTGCTATCCTTCTTATTTTTGTTTGTCTTCTGTAACTTATTTTTTACCTTCAACTTCCCTTTTGTTTCTATCATCATGGAGACATCAGGCCTCAGACTCTGCCCTCAAACTTCAGTGCCGGCTCAGAAATGCTTCAAATGACCTTCTCCTCCAGCCTCTTTCCTTAAACCTCCTTTCCCCAGTCTCTTTTTCCCTCTGCCCACCCCACCTCTCTCCTTGCACCACTCCACCACCTCCACCTTTCCCACAATGACCAAAGTTCATCATAGTCTCTTCCCCCTTCCCCCCAGTGACCCAGGTCTTAAAAACCTCTCCCTTTTTGCCCTCACCAAGGCCCTACAGGGTCTCACTGGCACCCTCGACCATATAAAACTTTTAAAGTCTGGAGACCTTGTCAAATGACAAACCTCTGCCCAATCTAAACTCCTCCTTGCCTCCACCACCCTTGCAAAGACCGGTATCAACATCACCCTACCCCACACCACTACCTCAACTCCTCCAGGGGGGGTCACAAGTGCCCCAATCTCCAGGGATCCCCCCTCGAGAAATCAAGACTGAACTTAAGTCACAGGGCGTTATGGCAACTTTTTCTCTCCCACAACAATACCACCATCTAGACCAGCACCTATTTCCTCACAATCAACTTCCCTACCCCACCATACACACCGGTTACCTCTACGTCCCCATCTCCCCTTACATACCAACCCTCCTCAGATGCCACAACTGCCAGAAGTTTGGCCACGGCAAAACAATTTTCTTGTGGCTCCCCTCCCATGATCACATAAGCTCAAAAATAACCCAACTGAATAAACTGCTCCGGAAATCACCCTGCCTCCTCTGTCTCCTGCCCCAAGTAGCTCAGGAAGAAGGAGGTCTCCAAGATAAAAAACACTTCAAAACATCTCATACCCTGAAGCCAGAAAAATCCTAGACTCTAAATACACAAACCAACTCAACCCCAACACCCGCACCTTTTCCCAAGTCACCATCCACTCCAACCCAACCACCAACTCACCTTTCCTCCCCCTTCCCCCCCCTTCCCCCCCATACTCATACCATTACCAGGGGCATCCAGACCAACATAGTCTGGATTGTTCAGCTTTCCATCCAAGGAGGGGCCACTTTTACTCCCTCTTCCTTCCCCTACCACTTCCTCATCCACCAACACCTCGGGTCCCTCACACCAACATGCTGCTTCCCTCTCACACCCCGGGAAAACCACATCACCAACAAGCAGCCCCCTTAAGATCTCACCCCAATCAGATCATGTCAATTCATCAAATGTCAAAAGGCAACACAGACCTCTGTCAATTGCCACAAACCGCCTCAACTCTCCTCAATCTTACCTTCTACCCCTCACTATTTAAGCCATAAAACCCAGCCCAACACTAACAGAATCTCCACTACCAACCAACAAAAACCAAATCCTCCCAAGTCATCTCACATCAAACTTTCTTCTATAACACTCCCTTCCATTGATCACAGCCCTTTCAAGACATGGAGGTCAGGACAACCCCCACCTGTCTCGAGCCCAGGGTCCTCTCCCTCCAAACTACTCTTCAAATGGCACACATCATACAATGGAATTGTCACAGTCTCTTCGCCAACTTTGAAGAACTTGAACTCCTGATCTCTACATTCAACCCCAGCATTATTTGCCCTTCAAGAAACCTTTCTATCCTCTCCCAACTTCGTCCCCATTTTGGGGTACACGGGATCCCATTTCATCTCCCAGAACGCCAGAAAAGCCTCTGGGGGCTCTTCCATTCAAGCCATATTGCGATACCAAAAACTAATACAGAATGAAGAAATTTTTGCGCAACTAGGTTGGACTTCTTCGTACGTTACGGTACTAATGTTATGGTAGTAAATCTAACAGTCAAGTTTAGGCCATTAAAAACGTGCAAAAATACTGTATAACATAAAAAATATAAAAAATAATTAAACATCATGCTCTAACCCCACACTGATGTAAGTTGGCAAAAAGAATTAAAAATTAGCCCAGAATATGCCTCTCACTTTGATGATTCACATTTGCGGAATTACCAAATGTGTGTGTGATGTGTGATGAACATAATAGTCACACGATCATGTTGTCTGGTAGATCTGCAAATCATTTTTTATTGCGTTCATTATACAGTCATAAAAGAAGTACATGTAGTGATATTAACAATTTGTGTGGCGAATCATGTTTCCTTTAAAAGTATCGCGATACTAATTTATCGCGATATTTTTTTCTTCACGATATTGAATACGTAATAGAGTCATGTTGTGACAGCACTAGTTACGATCCTGCTATCTTATATTAACTATGGCAAAGAGAAGAAAGGGAGAAAAACTGAAAGAAATAATCCTTTGATCATGTGCTGTGTACAGCCAGCTGCAGTTGTTATTTACATGTACGTTGGATCATGGAGATACTATTTGGGTAAATAGTATCTCCATGGTCGGATTTATTAACCGTGCATTTTAAAATTAATTATCTCTTGATTAACTATAGCAATTCTTTGCCTGGAGTTAGGTATGGGTAAAGTTGTAATTTTGTTTTCTTCTTCTTCTTTTTTTTCCATTCTTTTAAAACATTTTTTTTCCCAGATTGGCATGGGAATATTACTTTAATTTAATTTGGAAAAGGCTTAATTTTGTGCAACATCTTTTCTTAGCATCTTAAGAAGGTCCCTTGTCTTTGTCCGGACTGCAGTTATGTCAGTCTTGAACTCATGCATCACAAGACCTGAAAAGACAAAAAAAATGCAATACTTAATTATTTGTTTCAAGTTAGCCAATGGGTGGGAATTTGTTTTCTTCCGAATCCCATCAGTAAACTTTAGCGAGGAAATATAATGCTACACAAACCAAATGATATTCAGTTACCCCATCAGAGATATTGCCCTGTGATTTATATCAGCTTGTAAAATCAATAGGTACGGGAAATCTTGGGCATTCAGATCCACAACCAGGTGTGAGGTAAACATTCTCATCACACAATTATTGCTTAGACAAGCCTCTCTGGAGGGCCTAGTCTCAAAATCAGATTAGATTTTTGACACTGCTGTGTACTGTTGTGGCACACAAACTCAAAAGCTTTGCGCATTTATTTTGATAGATAAAACAATATTACGCTATTGCAGAATTTCTGTTTGTGCTCGATACCTTTGAATATGACGTTGCGGTAAGTGAAGGATGAACAGGCCCAAGGAATGTTTCTAAAGGAAAATTGAAAATGTTTACAAAATTGAAAATGTTTACAAAATTAAAAATGTTTCCAAAATTGAAAATGTTTACAAAATTGAAAATGTTTACAAAATCGAAAATGTTTACAAAATTGAAAATGTTTACAAAATTGAAAATGTTTACAAAATCGAAAATGTTTACAAAATTGAAAATGTTTACAAAATTGAAAATGTTTACAAAATTGAAAATGTTTACAAAATTGAAAATGTTTACAAAATTGAAAATGTTTACAAAATTGAAAATGTTTACAAAATTGAAAATGTTTACAAAATCGAAAATGTTTACAAAATTGAAAATGTTTACAATCACACGATCATCTCCATTCTTAGGTTCTTTACTTGACTATTTTTCATCAACTTGTTATGAGCCTGGGTTCAGTTTTACAACTTTTTTTCTTATTCAAGATAGATCAACAGGAAGGATTTGGAAAAAGGACAATTTTTTTGATGGATTTGTTGGCAGTATACACCTTAGTTTCTGGAGATCAATAAATTAATTGACTTTTCATAAATAAAAGCACACAGAATTAAAACTGAGGTACAGTAAAAGGTTAAAAAGTTGAGTTCTTACGTAATAATGAATGTTCAGCTACAATTCTAGCCATAATTCAGGAACCTTTAGGCATGCACTTACTTTCCAGCAATTCCATTTTCTTTGTGTTAAGTACTTGTCTTACTTGGTATTTCAACCTTCTTGTTTCTGTGTTTGCCAAGGACACTGCTGTTTTTCACGTCCTCCGATGAAAACAACAGGCTTGTCAATTTTTGGATGACCTGTATTGCTGATGATCTACTAGAGTTCTTCCTGAAATGAAGATATAATTTATTAAATACACAGTTCTTACAGATAGTGAGCTTCCAAATTCCCTGATTACAAGAAAAGAAAGAAAGAAAACCAGCAGAAAGTCTGTGCTAACAAGGACAAATGTCCAGAAACAAATTACAAGGAAAATACATATAATGTATCAACACCTCTTGTGAAATTTAATAGTGACTCTTGAGAAAACATGGATGATGAGAGATTTCTTGGTTCTTCCCTGATTTCATTTCAAATTTTTGAATTCCTGGATATCTTTTGCAGAGAAAGCCTAACCCTTACAGGAAACTAGCTTGCAGCACCCTTACAGAAATTTTAGCTTGCAGCACGCTTGCGACAAGCTAACAGTTTTTAGCTAGTGCAAGCCTGCTGCAAGCGTGCTGCAAGCTTGCTGTATTTGCAACATACTAGCGTGCCCAAGCTAACATTAGCTTGCGCAAGCTAGCATAAAATATTTGTTAGCTTATGCAAGCTTGCAGAAAGTTTTGGAGCTTGCGCAAGCATGCTGCAAGCTTGCACAATCATGCTGCAAGCTTGCACAATCATGCTGCAAGCTTGCACAATCATGCTGCAAGCTTGCGCAATCATGCTGCAAGCTTGCTCATGCTGCAATCATGCATGCCAAGCTTGCGCAAGCATGCATGCTGCCAGCATGCTGCAAGATTGCGCAAGCATGCTGCCAGCTTGCAACAAGCTAAAAACTTTTTTGACTGAGGAATTGAAGGATGTGACATCAAAACTAATCTGACTTTAATTCCAATTATACTATAATATCTCCTTAAATAGATCAGACTTTGAAATGCTTTTGTCACAATTTTGTTTGTCTTGAAGTCCATATAAAGATGAACTAATTTCTTTGACCGCTGAAGTAATTCTCTTCAAAGAAGCTGTCTGTTTATTTAATGGCTCACCTTTGCAAGGTTTACACTTGTCTTCAAAACAGAGGATGCCTTTCAGAAGTTGCAACACTTCCCATTCCTTGCCCATGTGATCTGATATTTTGCAAGTGGTAAATACCACCAGGATTATCTTGAGGAGGAAAACTGCCCATTTCCCAGTTGAGGTTGTCTAGGTCTTATTTCCTCCATGTTCATTGTCATGATACAGCCTTCAAGTACAGCAGTGTTATCCTCTGTTATCTGTTGAAAGAAAAGTTCAAATATGTCTAACGTTACGGTATTAAATCTAAAAGTCAAGTTTAGGCCATTTAAATGTGCAAAAATAGCGTGAAACATTAACAAAAAAAACAAAAAAACGATTACAAATTATGCCCCGTCACCCCACACTGGCACGTTTCAATGTAAGTTGGCAAAAAGAACGAAAAATTGGCCCAGCACATGTCTCTCAATTCGATAATTCATGGTCACGTTGACTGAATTACGAAACATGTGCGTGATGTGTGATGAATGTAATAGTCACTGCTAGATCTGTTAATCATTTTTTCTTGCATTCATAATAAAAGCAGTAATGTTAGTGATATTAGTAATTTGTGTTGTGAGTCAGTTTTCTTGAAAAGTATCGCGATATACCAATATATCGTAATATTTTTCTCCACAATATTCGATGCGTAATAGAGCCATGTCATGACAGCACTCATTTTTAACAGAGACAGATGATAAACAAACAATTGATTTACATAAAGACGGCCATTTCTATCTACAGGTCATTAATCATAAATTTGCATAAAAAATAACATACTAAGATCTGACAATTCAAAACTGTCAATAGTCAAATTAATGATTTTTCAAAGATATAGGAGTGGGAGGGGGGTGGGAGCAGTGGGAGAGGTTGTCTCGCCCCTTGCTAAATATTATTTTTTTGGCAGCTTATATGAACAACTGTTGGAGGTTTGTACATCTGAGCTGTTACTGCCAATAATGTGAGGAAAATAAAAACCAGTTCAATTTTCAAGCAAAAATAAATAAATTATTCTTGATTCAAACCCTTTAGAAAACAAGTAAACAAAGGTCAGCCTTGTTCAAACAGTTTTTTGCTGGAGCGGAGGGAGGAGGGGGACAGTTCATTCCCCTCACTCTCTCCCTCCCTCCCTAGTAGTCCCATAAGCATACGATTAGATTTTTCCATTCGGTCAAGTGCAAGTTATTTTTTCACAGAGGCTGCTTCCCCGCTTTCAAATTTCTAGCTATACATCCCTGTATATATGTCAGTTTTCATCATGGTTTTAACTTATTTTACAATAGCAAATAAGCTAACGATGGTTGTCATTCCACACCTGTAAACATAGCACAGTATGCAGTTTTCTGATAGTAACTTTTGTTTCTATCACACTCAATAAATTACCGAGAAGAGG